>JAHTLZ010000016.1:9507030-9519124 GCA_023846285.1 Phrynocephalus versicolor
TTAAAATGCATTCACTTGGGGAAACCTGACTGACTGGGGGATCTAAGTAGGGCTCCTCTGGATCAATTTGCATTTTTCAATGCTATGTAGTTGCACCTTCAGTTGTACAAGGTACAAAACTAAGAATGAAATCTCGGAAGGAAGGAAGGAAGGAAGGAAGGAAGGAAGGAAGGAAGGAAGGAAGGAAGGGCATCAAAGACACACTCTGCTATCATCTATGCTAAAACTTCTGAAGCATATTCACTCAAAGCTGACATCAGAAAGCAAACCAATGTAGCACTTATTTGAACCTAGTTAACGCCTATGTGAATTGAGCAGTAATGCAGTGTGCAAGACATATGGCACTAAACCCATATTTTCAGTAACTGTAGAATGCAGGAAAAGCTGTTTGTCTTCACTGAGAATAAAGCTGCTAGTTGGAGAATCCACTGTCAACTCCTTTTTTGGTGTCTCACAGCCACTTTTTTGGCATGTCGGCATCTCTGTTGAATAGCTATGCCCGCATAACCCAAAGTTATTCAAGTGGTAGTGAAATTCATGCCAAGGCAAAAACCATGTCCAAGAAGCAGTTCTGCAGGTGACTTGTGCAACCAGTGGTACAGTGGAATGCACAAGCAGTTAGTTATGAAATCTGGACTTTCTGGGCATAAATTTCTCCAAACTTCTGCAGTAGAGATGGGCACGACCAGGAAATTTTTTTTTTCGAGTTGTCGTTTTTCGGGACGGGTCCGTTTCGGCTCATTTCCGTTTTTCGCGAAATTTTTCAAAAAATTATCGTTTCGTTTGTCGTTTTTTTGTCTGTCTTTAGTACTGGTTTTGGGGGGGGTAGCGGGCTCCTGGAGGCACCTCTGTGGGGTGGGTGCCTCCTCTGGCCCGCTATGAAGGGAAAGCAGGCTCCTAGAGGCACCCGTGGGTGCCTCCTCTCCTCACCCACTACAAAATAGCATGCATAGCCATATGGATATGCATACCAAGTTGCAGACTTGCTTAGTGGACAGTGACACTGGACTGGCAGAGGCACCCCTCTTTGGGTTGCCTCCTCTGCATCAGTCAGCGAGAGAGAATGCGGGCTCTCACTGTGTCTCACTAAGAAGGGAAACATACTTGCGTGTAGTGCAATGCGAGTACACAGATCTGGCTTTAGGGTTAGGGTTAGCGCAAGGGCTAGGCTTAGGGTTACAGGTAAGGTTAGGGCGAGTATTGGGGTGCACCTCTGGGTGCCTCTCTGACCCACTTAGAAGGACAGTGTACTGGCGTATGGGTTAGGCTTAGGCTTAGGGTTCGGGTTCGGGCTAGGGTTAGTGGGCTTTTTATGCCCGATTGGCACATCCCAGAAGTCTGTGTGGTCAAAACCTGGCCAAGTGGCCATGCGATTGGTGGAATGGCTCCAAAAATTTGCATGGTCCACTCCCATGGCCAGCCCATCATTGTGCAGGTGTAAATAAAATAAAATAAAATAAAATAAAATCAATGGAGAGGAGGACAGGAGACATTTTGTTGCAAGAAAAACCCACTGCTACTGTAAAAAATCTGGCAGTTTTAATTTAAAATAGCAATTTTCGCATGTTTCTGTGGTGCTTTGGTGTGTTTTTGGACCACGATTTCAAAAAAAAGATTGCGGTCGCCCGCCCCATTTTGGATCCCCCACCCGCACCGCATGGCAGGCGAGTTGGCGAGACGACGAGGATGCCCCACCAGAGCAGCCCAGGACAGGAGGGGGGGAAGGCCGGGGACCCCCCCCCCCGAAACCACCCCTCTGGTATTTGCACTCTCAGGCAGGCAGCCAGGCATATTTTCGCCTGCTTTTTTGGCTGGGAATCAGGGTTTTTAAAACTTTTTTTCTGTGCCGTTTGAATGGCGGCGGCGAGCCGGCGATGTTGGCGGGACGACGAGGATGCCCGCCGGCCGCCACTCCGCCAGAGCAGCCCAGGAAGGACAGGAGGAGAGGGGGGGAGGCCAGGGACCCCCCCCCGAAACCACCCCTCTGGTAGGTGCCCTCACTCAGGCAGGCATATTTCCGCCTGCTTTTTTGGCCGGGAATTGGGTTTTTTTTTAACTTTTAAAAACTTTTTTTCTGTGCCGCTTGGCATGGCGCGATCGCCGCGATGCCAGGAACGACCATGACAAATCAGACCCAATTTTTCTTCAGTCGGTTCAAGGTCGAGTTCTGGTGGAGTAATTGTTGTTTCCTTTTCCGTTACGTAACGGAAACGAGGAACGGAAACGGAAACGGGAATTTCGCTAAGTCGTGCCCATGTCTATTCTGCAGGCATAACTTTATGCTATGCCAAGTGCAATAAGATTTCAATCATGACACCCTACCTTTCTGTTTCCTTTCCCCTACTTTCTGGTATGTCTTTTTAACAAATTATCCCTGTGATTGCTTCATTTTTCCCAGGGAAGTCAGGAAAAGTTGTGATAATGCACACTTGAACTGGATCGAGGCTCTTAAATTCAGGGTGCACCTGGATTAGAACTAGAGTTCACCATTTGATCAGAGATGGCATGCAATTGCACTTAAAATGTTTTCAAACAGAAGATGATAGAAATGCCTTTGTTTGATAGCTCACCGTGGCATTTATCCTCTTCATAGTTAAATTTGTTTGTGCAGAAGGATATAAAGGGTTAATGCTGTGGACCAGCGAGGGAGTGTGGAGGCGTTGCCCACATGTTTAAAAGCCTCAGCCTGGGGGTTGTGAGAGAAGAAGAAGAGAAAAAGTGATGATAAGGTTAAGAAAAATTAAGGGAGAAAGATGAGAGAGGTTTGAAAATAGTAAAAGGACAGAATATGAGTGTAAGCTGCTTAGAGGAACTTTCAATTAAGGTGCGCAAGAAAACCTGAAACTTACACAGCTTGTTGAATTCAATAAACTTCATTTTATTTTATTAACGTTACAACTTGACTGGGACTCGGTTATTTCATCTGGGTAACCCTGAATGGTGGCAGCGAGAAGAAAAAGAAGGTTCCAATGGTCCGTGAAACGACTGGGGGTTCTGTATGGGTTTGACGCACGAACAAACTCATGACTAGGTTTGACCAGTTTTCTCTGCCTGTGTGTCTGGAGGTCAATCGGAATTGTATTCTAATAAGACATCTTCAAGGAATCTAATTGAAAAAGGCTGGACTGAGAGAACAGTCTGCTATGTATCAACTTAGAATAATAGAACCATAGGGTTGGATGGGGCCTATGAGGCCATCAAATGCAACCTCCTGCTCAGGGCAGGAATACAAATCAAAGGATATCTGCCCGGTGGTTGTTTAATTTTCTCCTTAGTGTCTCCAGTGTTGGAGGACTCACCACCTCTTGAGGTAGTGGGTTCCATTGCCATACTGCTCTAACAGCTAAGAAGTTTTTTCCCTGATATTCAGCCAGAATCTGGGTTCCCTTAACTTGTGCCCATTGTGACATGTTCTGCATTCTGGAATGAAAGAACGGATCCTGCCCCTCCTCTGTATGGCTATCTTTCCTATATTTGTTCAGTACTATCATATGTCCATTGAGTCTTCTTTTTTCCTAAGCTAAACATGCCCCGTTCCTTCAAGTCTGTCCTCATATGGCAGGCATTTCCAAATTTCAGCCCTCCAGATGTTTTGGACCACAACTCCCACAGTCCTTTGCCATTGGAAATCTAAGCTTAGAATTCTGGGAGTTGTGGTCCAAAACATCAGGAAGGCCAAAGTTTGGACATGCCTGTCATAGGGCTTGGTGTCCAGTCCCCTGTTCACTTTGTGGTGTGATGTGCCTCTGGTGTACAGACAAAAACACTGAGGGCTGATGAGAGGCAATTTTTTGTTTACAGTATGTGCTACAGCAAATGTCAAAACTGTTTGTATCAGAAAGCTGTTATCCTGGACATTTACAACAAACCCATCAGGGTAAATGTTATTTTTAGTGGCATGAAGGAAGCAAGAATGAATTATGACAATCTACTCCAAGACCTCACTTCAATTTACTGAAAAATGACATGCCAGAATGTTCTGCTATTTTTCACTGGACTCCTAAAAAATTATCTTTAAAAACTGGTTGGTATACATCAATATTCTTTCAGGTTATTTTTAAATGAATATTGCATGTATACATATGTTTATGATATTTAATAATTTGGTGTTTCTATTCAGCTATGATTTTTCTGCACCATATTGTGTGAATTTAAAGATAAGGGTTTATTAATGCATTATTTCTTTTTAAAGAAAACTCTCAAAACAGCTTACAACAATCGAAAAGCCATTAAATTGTTGTGTTTCGTGGCCTCTAGACATTTCACATGCAAAGTGAAATTAAAGTATAGATGGAAAGGTTCATTGCAACCCACTAGCACTTATGGTCATCTATAAGTGTTCAGGTTCTCTGAAAGGTGGAAGCTCTTCTGCTTATCCTTTGGATTGCATATAGCTTGTCCAGGTGGTCCTGGACTCCAGCTTCCATCAGTGGCTAAGAGTCAGGGTCAGCAAGAGCCTCCACAATATAAATCACTCATTGTTGTCATCAATGTCATCTGGGACCCATCATGCGCGCCCTATGGCAGAAAACATTAACTGTTACGGACTGCATTTCCTATAACGCTTCACCCCTTGTCAGGATGGCTAATGTTCATGGGAGTTGGAGGTAATAGAATCATAGCATCATCAAGTTGGAAGACACCTCAAGGGCTATCCAGTGCAACCCCCTGCTGTGCAGGAACCCCCATCACAGTGCTCCCGACAGATGGCCATCCAGCCTCTCATTCAAAACTTCCAAAGAAGGAGACTCTACCACCCTCCGTGGCAGCATATTCCACTGCTGTACAGCTCTGTCAGGAAGTTCTTCCTAACATTCAAATAGAATCTCTTTTCCTGTAGTTTGAAACCATTGTTCCAAGTTGTAGTCTCTGAAGTCATGGAAGACAAATCTGTCCCCTCTTCAATATGACATCCTTTCTGATATTTACACATGGCTATCATACCCCCTCTTAGCCTTCTTTTTGTAAGGCTAAACATTCCTAAGCCCCCCAGGCTGCTCCTCCTAAGATAATTTCTTCCAGACCTTTAACCATCCTGGTTGTCCAACTCTGCACCCGCTCGAGGTTGTCAACATCCTTTTTAAATTGAGGTGCACAGAACTGGTCACAGTACTCCAAGTGGGGTCTGACCAGAGCAGAATAGAGTGGTACTATCACTCCCCCTGATCTATGGTTCTGTTGACACAACCAAGAATTGCACGTCAACAATATTTGGATGTTTGTAGGTTCTTTGCTTGTGCAACCCAAGGGAAGGGAGTACCTCTTCTTCCTATAATGCATTTTGTTTTCAGGAACATAAATCTGATTGCAAAGTGTGTGAATGTATTGCATCACCTATGAAGAGGACCCATTAAAATATCCCTATTGAAATGTATGGAAGTATATGGAAGCTGTGCGTTGAAACCAAGGTTAACTAGACATTGGAAGCCTCCCCCAAAACTTTTTGATCCCACAAGAAATGAATTCCAGTTTCCATCACACAACTCCTGGATACACAAACAATTTCCTGCCTAATTCTTTGTTTTTCTAACAAACATGTCAATTTATCCACCCATGCTCCCTTATAAATAATGCACTATATGTGTATTTTGCCTGAATCCATAACAGAGTACCATGGTACAGTTCTTAAACTGTAGTCAAGCCTCTGCTTACAACCTGAGTTTTTTCCAAACCAGGCTCAAGGTTGACTCAGCCTGCCATCCTTCCAAGGTTGGTAAATTGAGTGCACAGCTCACTGGGAGAACAAAGTGTTCTTTGCCTAATTATGTTGTACATCACCAGAGAGTTCTTTAGTATTATGGGGTGGTATATAAGTTGAAACAGTGAACATAATTAAATAAGATGTTCAAATAATGAAATATGTTTAACAATACTACTGAATCAGAACAGGAGACGGCAAGCCACGGTTTCAGCCCCATAAAACAATGCAGCAACAGCGCTGCACTACCTGCTGCTAAAACTGTTTGGGGCTGCATTTTCTGGATCCATTTCAGTCGGTTTTCAGGTCGGGTTTTGGTACAGAGACTGCTTTGGTTCCCCTGTACACAGGGCCGGCGCTAGTTTTTTATGCACCCTAGGTGAGGGGCGGGGGGTGGGGCGGGCGGCGGCGGGGCGGCAGGGGGTGGCAGATGGCGGGGGACGGCGACAGGTACGGGGGTGGGCGGTGATGGGCGCGGGAGGTGGCGGGGGGACGGTGACGGACGGCGGTGGCCAGTGGGGGGGCGGCAGTGGGGGGACAGCAGGCTGGCCAGTGCCCTCTCTCTATTTTGGCGCCCTAGGCAACTGCCTAGTTCGCCTTAATGGACGCGCCGGCCCTGCCTGTACAATGACCTCTGCCGGGAGAGAGACACAGGGAGTGCGACCCTGTTGATACTCCTTGATCTTTTGGCAGCTTTTGACACCATGAACCATGATGTCCTTCTGAATAGGCTAGCTGGCTTGAGAGTTGGAGGCACTGTTTTGTGGTGGTTCTGCTTCTTCCTGGCTGATTGTGTCCAGAGGGCAGTGCTGGGGAACAGTTGCTCTGCCCTATGGCATTTATGACACGGGGCTCCTCAGGGCTCAGTACTGTCCCCCATGCTGTTTAACATCTACATGAAACTGCTGGGAGAGGTCATCAGGAGGTATGAGCTGAGGAGTCAGCAATAAGCTGATGATACTCAGCTCGACCTCTCGTTCTCCACCAATCCAGGTGAGGCGGCTTCTGTGCTGAACTTGCGTCTCGGCCGGACAATGGACTGGATGAGGGTTAATAAATTGAAACTCAATTCAGACAAGATGAAAGTGCTGTTAGTGGGTGCTTCACCAGACAGGTTAGAAGGCCATCTCCCTGTCCTGGACAGGGTCACACTCCAGTGGTGGGGCTGTCAGGGATCACACCATACTGATTGTATAAAAGTTACATTTACCAGTTGCTGCCTTAACCCAGTTCAAAGTGCTTGTTTAATATATAATGCCCTTAATAGTTTAGGCCCTAGATACCTGAAGGGCCACCTCCTTCCATATGAACCTACTTGGCAATTAAGATCTAGCCAGGGGGGCTTTTTGAAAGAGCCATCCCTCAAGGAGGTGAGTGGGATGGTTTTGTAGACATAAGGCCTTTTCAGCAGCTGCCCCCAGACTATGGAACACCCTCCCGAGTGAGATCCACCTGGTGCCAACATTGATACATTTTGGTGCAGGTAAAAACATTCCTGTTCCAGACATTTTAACTGATATAGATTGTGGGTCCTGATGGCAATGTTAAGGTATATTTAAATTGTTCATTGGTATTTTAACGTTTTAATTGCTTTTAATGGTTTATTTTAATGTTAAATTGTAAGCTGTAAGCAGAGACCTTTGGGTAGTGGGTGGCATATAAGTTGTATAAATGTATAAATGAATGAATGAATGAATGAATGAATGAATGAATGAATGAATGAATGAATGAATGAATGAATGAATAAATAAATGTTATCCATCAGAGTTACTCCAAATGCTTAACACATTAGTAAGGCTTATTTGTATCTATTTAAATATGGATTATTTGGGGTGTGTGGACAAGGGAGCCCTTAGCGGTTAGCCCAACTCCTGTAAAACTAGACTGAAGCTACATATGCATTTCACAGACATGGTTTAGGGTTGCTTTTTTTAAAGTAATCTATTGATAATATATTTTGTGTCATGCCTGTAAGAAGTCTTGCACACTTTAAACCTATTTTATTTAGGATAAAGAAAGCTTTGTTCAAACAATGCCCTCTTACCCTTTCTTTCCATGCTAGAAACATGCTATTGAGAATATGTGTCAAAGAGAAGGGGAAACATGTCAACCCTTGTGCCAATTCATGGCTGACAATGTTTCCATTCACTTCAGTTCCCTGACTCAGATACTGTATATGGAACATTATTTAGTGCTGTGTCCCCCCTCCCCCCCACACACACTGTGAAAATCTGAAGGCTTTCCCCAGAGTAAGGTCTCCTGTCTCACCCCTGATTGGCAACTTGGAGGCCCTCTCTATTTTTGTGCCGGCAATCACTACGCTCGTTGTCAAGAAAATAATTATTTCTTGATTGCCTCCTGAGCGCAGGATGCAGTTTCCTATTTTTATGACAGAACTGAAAAGCATTTATATTCTGAAATGCTTTATTCCTGCTTCACAATAATGGGCTCAAATGTTTACAGTTGTAGAAATGCGCACAAATGTGTGCATAATGGATATTTGGCTAATGAGTTTACAGCTTCTCTAGTGCTTTGTCTCCCAGGTTTATTTTTTTTTAACAGAATAATGTATACACTAAAAGATTTCCACTCACTCTCTCCAGCAGCCTCTAGTCACCCATGTTTTTGTTGTTGCTGAATGTGATGGCAAAATGGCTGCTTGTGTGTAGAAGTTTCAGTCTGAGCAGTTCATTACTCTGGAATGACACAAAACTAAAAACAGAACTCATTTCAAAGGGGACTGTGGTGCAGCCGTGAAAAGAAAACAGTGAGGCGACTTTAATGAATGGGTGCTTTGCCCTGAAATTGACTTAATTTACTTTTTCAGGTCCTTGCAATGAAGCAGGGGGGGAGCTGGGACCATAAAAGGACAAAAGAGTTTATCCAGACTAATCACAGGAGGATTTGGAACTCTTTAATGAGGCAGTAACTTTTATGTGACTTGCGTAAGTGTGTGAAACACAGAGTGGAGTGCTAATTGGGAAAAAGTTGATGTGAAATCTCCACTAATTCCTTTTGCTGTTAACAGTGTCTTGTGACATGTTTTCTTTTTCTTTCTTTCTTTCTTTCTTTCTTTCTTTCTTTCTTTCTTTCTTTCTTTCTTTCTTTCTTTCTTTCTTTCTTTCACTCTCCCCCCCCAAAAAAAACTTTGAAGATTGTTTTGTTGCTGGTTGTGGGAAATGAAAGATGGTAGGCACTCAGTTGCACCTTTTCTCTTTTGGTATATACATCTTTGTTGCAGGAATAAGACAAGGCTGGCCCATTTATTAGTTTTACTGAGACATCTGCATTAGACAGCACTTCTGGGGTGTCATGAAGAAAGCAACTATTTGCTATCTCTATTTGTTAAAAATGCATTTTAACTGGAGTGGTAAGTACATGTGGCATTTTGTTGCCTCCTGGGTCAAAGTACTGTATATACTCGAATATAACTCTAGTTTTTCAGCCCTAATTTGGGCTGAAAAAAGGGGCCCTCGACTTATATTCGGGTCAATACTTTTAGCCACTGAGGCAAGTGCTTGGGTCAGTAGCTAAAAGTCATTTTAAATATTGTGCACCATTTCTCCTGATCCCCCCTCTGCATCACAGGGGAGCGGCATGCAATGTTTAAAATGACTTTTAGCCCCTGAGGCAAGCGCTTCCCTTGTTGGCTAAAAGTCATTTTAAACATAACACACCACTCCCCCAGCTCACAAAGGAGGAGCTGCCAGGCCCTGCTGCATTTCCCACCCTAGACTTATACTCGAGTCAATAAGTTTCCCCAGTTTTGGGGGGTTAAATTAGGGACCTTGACTTATACTCGGGTCAACTTATACTTGAGTACATACGGGTAAGTTGGCTGGGCATTGGGTAGTACATGCCCTGATTTAAAGTGGCGTTTGTGGGGAGATGCCATTTGCTACTCCACCCCCAGGAGCAAAATGGTTGGGGTTGGCCTTGGTATTTGGGGAAAGGTGAACCTCTTTCAAGTCCCATTTTTGTAGTACTAATGCAGGGGTTTTGCAATGCAAGGTCTCATGCATTGTACTCACTGTAGCACTTCAGCCAGCTTGGACTTAAACCTCACACAATTCCTCGCCTTTGGCCATGATGGCTGGAGCAACTGCCAGCCAGAGTTGACCAATATGAGGCAGCCTCCTATGTTCCTGGGTACTTTATGGCATCTCTCTCTGGAGTGGGAAAGAATCCTGCCTGGGAAAGTTGCTGCCACTCAGGGTTAGCAATACTGGGTGACAGTACATGGACCCATGGCCTGGTTCATTATGAGGCAGATTTATATGTTCCCTCTTCCTTTCTTTCTTAAGAAAAACTTTAAGAAATTATCTTAGGGATAGCTCTACACATGCAGTTGTGAAACATAAGACATTCATGTGGGTTTTTAGGGTTTTGGTTTTTCAAACTTTTATTATGATTTTTTCCCTCTGTCTTAGCACTGATATTTATTTTACTTTGGTTTTTATCATGGAATTACTTTTTTGGGGTCCTTGATTTTAATCCTTTGTCGCGTTTCTGTCGTTTGTTTTTTTTAGTTCCCTTTCATGTACAACCTAGTAAACTTGCAGGACAGAAATGGAATGAACTGATGGATAACTAAGGCGGTTACTTCATGCCCATTCTCGTCCCAGGAGGAAGTTCATTGCGTGTTGATGTCAGTCGTGGTCACGTGGTCTTCTTCCGGTTCTGTCCCTGTTCTCGTGTACGCACGGGTGTGATGGATGATACTGGCATGACTGTTACCGCATCTCCTCGTTCCGTGATGAGATGTGAAATTCCGTGCCTTTGTTCTCCATTTTTTTCGGCCTGACCTTCTGTTTTTCGATGTTTCAATTCTCCGAAGCCTTGCCTTCAATGCGTTACAGAGCTAAGTTTGAGGCATTTGTCTTTTAATCTCTCTGCACTGCGTTGCTGACTCCATAGGGAATGTACTGGCGAATGGCAATTCACACTCCTCCCACTAGATGAAGAATGGCATGTTGCATGATGAGACTTACCTCATGGGCACTCGTCTCGGAACGAGAAGTGTGATGAGCAGATTCCCGAGGCCAGGGAGGGGAAATCTCTCATCCCGCTTAAATCGCAGTTCAGGGGGCGTGGTCTGGACAAACTCCCCTCGTCCTGCAGTGGACGTGAAGTTAGATTACTTTGTACCTGTCCCAAGTGGGACTGCGAACAGCGATGAAATGGACGTGAAGTATCAGCCTAATTAAATAAATAATCAGGCAAGGAACAGAAATGTACCTGCATTCATGTATGATTTGGCGATTACAATTAAGAATTGTCATCCTTTGCTGTGTGTTTCTCTCCTGCATATCTCCCAGGTTCTGGAGAGTCTTTTCTGTACTCCCTCCCATCTCTGATATACCTCCCTCGGCGAATTCCTCCCCGCATCCTCATAAAATACATTTAGGCAACAGCCTAAAAGCTTCCTCTTCCAACAGGCATGTGGTATTTAATGTGTTGCTTTTATGGTCTGTTTTACTTCTATCTTATTAACATTTTGTTCTCCAATATCCATACTGAAATCAGCAACCTTTTTAAAGTGACTGCCTTATTTATTATTTTAATGCATACCACCATCCAGAGAATTTGCCATTTCGGCAAGATGTGGATACAGTGGTACCTTGTATAACAGACAGCTTGTATAACAGAAAATTTGTACAACATAAAAAATTCTGGAGATAGGGGAAATTTGCTTAACATAATTGCCTATGGGGAAAATCTGTACAACATAAAAATGGGATTACTCTGCTTTCAATGCATTCCTATGGGAATTTGTATAAAGGAAAATTTGCTTAACATAATTTCATTTGGAACGAATTAATTCCTTTATACAAGGTACCACTGTATAATAATTAAATAGGGACACCTTCTATGTTGATGGATATTGTCAGATGATTGCCTGTCTCACTGGAGGGAGGGCAAAAAGCCCCTAGCAACTAATAAATATCATGAAGTATTTTAATACTGATATTAATGCAAATTAATCTGTAAGGTATTAAGAGATCCCTAGCTATGAAACATTACATCTTTACCCCTATATGGCATTCATGCTGTTTTCTGATCTCAGTTTTATATATACAGATTCGGAATTTTGTTAAAGTTAGGAGACACACAGGTATTTAAGAAACTAGATGGCAATGTTTTTAATATATAGCGAAATGATTATAAACACATCTAATGATGAAAATGAGCCAAAAAGCCCAGTAGGAAATTAAACTGATAATTAATGGTGAAATAGTTTTCATTGAACACACACACACACACACACACACACACACACACTCACTCACACTCACGCACATGCACATGAAAGAAAGAAAAAGAAAAGAAAGAAAGAAAGAAAGAAAGAAAAGAAAAGAAAAGAAAAGAAAAGAAAAGAAAAGAAAAGAAAAGAAA
>JAHTLZ010000016.1:9528598-9538839 GCA_023846285.1 Phrynocephalus versicolor
CACAGAGAGAGAGAGAGAGAGAGAGAGAGATCTCACATCTCACATATGCACATATGCACATAACAGAAAAGTCCAGAAAGGATTAGTTTTCCACATTTACAGCTCTCCATCATACACAAAAATTAATCACATACTGGGCATAAAGAGCAGTTTGAAAAAAAAAACTACAGTACCCTCTTTAAGAAGGTCCTTAGAACATATCTGCCTTTTCTCCCATTTCCAGCTTCTGTATCTGTTTTGACTCCATTTTGATAAAGCAGTAATATACTTCTTTTCCATGACATGGCTGATGTGCCGTATCTGTCTGTCTGTCTTGAACGTCACTCTGAATAAGAGTTCCCTGCAGAGGTTTGAACACTGTATTTTGAACACCAGTCATAATTTCATTCAACTAGGAGAGGTTTTACAATACAGCAACACACATGTCAGTGAGCAAATCCTGTTGGACCCAGTGGCCTGAAGATATGTGCTGCAAGGTATAGCAAGTTAGTGTACAAGGTTGTTTTTTGTTGCAAAGCCGTCTCCCTCTTGCTCTCCCCCTCTACCCCCGGTATGTTTGGACCACAAACTGCATAGGGACCAATTTCTGGGAGGATTTTTTAAAAGAGAGAGACTAGTACACCTTTCTTATTATAATTTTTTTTGGGGGGGAGGGGGAATCCCTGCTCAGAGGGGTTAGAATTTTCATTTCTTGATTTCTGCAACACTGAAGAAGCTGTGTTTTTGTTTTGTTTCTTTGCTTTGGTTTTAATTTTTTATTTATCTATTTTATTTTAATGTATTTGTTTATTTGGCTTTTTTCCCTTACATTCTAAAAACCCCAGGTTTTGGCTCCTGGAAGCCACTTTTTCTCATTTCACAACTCACCTACTAGTCGGCAGATACCCATCAGACTGATGATGCAATTCAGCGGTAAGCCATAAATACAGGAAGCCAGTCAAGAATGCAGGGGAAAAAAACAGTAGACGAAGAGAAAAAGAAGAACAGAATAATCCCAAGGCATGTTATATATGCAGCCTTCCCTTGTTTGGACTAAGGCAGCCTTACCAAACAGGAAATTGACATAAATGAGTCATAGGAGTTAAGAGTCCACAGCATGCAAAGGTCCCAGGTTCAGCTCTCTGCACCTCTATGGCTGGCAACATGTGCTGGAAACCCTGCCACCAGTGATGATGATACTGAAGAGGAGAAGGAGGTGTTGCTGGGACAAGGATGTAACTCTAAGGCGACCCGAATCAACTTGACTGCCTGGCATACTATTCTGCCAAGCATTCTCATTGAAAAGCTGGCTGACTTGGATCTACCTTCTTCCATCTGTGACTGGATTAAGGACTTTTTGAGGGACCGACCACAAATAGTGAGGGTTGAGCCTGTCACATCTACCTCTTTGAAGCTCAGCACTGGCTCTCCACAGGGCTGTGTGCTTAGTCCCTACCTGTACTCATTGTACACATATGATTGTTTATTGTCTGATCCATCCACTGTGATCATTACGTTTGCAGATGATACCTCCATAATGTCTTATTACAGGTGGAGATGAAAGAGCATGGGGGGAAGTTCAAAAATCATCATCATAGTGCCTAGAAAATAACTTGCACCTGAATATTAGCAAGAGAAAAGAGATGGCGTTAGACTTCCAGAAGAAGGGACAGGAACCTGACCCACTGTACATTACTGGGGCAGTGTAGAGAGGGTTTCCTCCTTTAAATTCCAGGTCATCTATTAGTGAAGATCTCACCAGGAAAACCAACACAACCCAGGTGGTCATAAAGGCCTAACAGAAACTCCATTTCCTTAGGATCTTGTGAAAGAATAAACTGGGACAACAACTGATGACCTCTTTTAATCGGTCCACACTAGAAAGTGTCCTTTCATATTGCATCACAGTGTGGTATGCTGGTTTGACAGCCACGGATAGAAATATATTACAGAAGGTGGTGAGCACAGCGCAAAACATCACGGGCTGTCCCCTGAGTCCACAAGATGACATCGCTAGGGAATGCTGCCTTAGGAGAGCGAGGAAAATTCTCAGGGATGACACACACACACCGGTCAGCACTTCTTTACTCTCCTACCACCAGGCAGGAAAGAAGTATAGCCAGCTGTACCAGCAAGCTGAAAAGTAGTTTCTACCCATGGGCTGTTAGACTTTTAAAAGGAAAATAACTCCATGTTAATATAGCACAACAGACTTGTGGGGCCGGCATGCTGTGTGATAAATCCACAAGGTGCAACAAGGCTGTATGGTTGTTAGTGGGACTCATTGTTTTGTTGGGGAGGGGGGTGTATGAGGGAGCCGTAGCTAATCTCATTGTACACGTCATACTAAGACAATAAAATCATCATCATCATCATCATCAACAACAACAACAACAACAACATTCTGAGATTGACTTCTAGTTTCTTTACCTTTGCTTTAACAGGGGACCTACTTAGAAGTAACAGAATGAGAGCGATCTCCTCGCTCTCTCCCAGTGAGATGCTCTAGCCCAGCTCCCAAAGTTAGCCTCCAGTTGGACCAAAAAAAGAGTCACATTTGAATCAAGCTGGAGTGCATTTGCTTGTACGGTGTGCCATGCAATTGCTGGGGAACAGGTTTGCACCAAACTGCACCACAAGCAGTTCACTCTGCAAGCCTATTTCCCTGTGCGATCACACCCATGGCTAGAAGCTACTCTAGGGCCAAAATGGGAAGAATGCAGGGAGAAAGCACAGCTGCACAGCGGTGAAACCAAATGGATCCTGAGCGGGGATGTGGATGCCCCCCCCCATGATGTTAGTTGATAACTCCCACATCGGCGATACTGCCCAGTGCTGTGATGAGAATTGTAGCCAAACAATATCTGAAGGGCCACTTATTTCCAGCCCTGAAATAGATCCTATCATGGTCAATCTCTTGTTGAAACAAGTTAGAAAGAAATCATAGGTGTAAAAAATATGATGTGAACCTCTGGTAACAATCTGTGGAGAAAGAAAGAGCCTTGCTCTAAGGAAAATCAAAATTGGGGTGTGTTTAAGTGTCTGTCTGTCTGTCTGGGAGCAATAAGCTGACAGCCTGGGATTTGGATATGTTTTCCCACCTTCTCTTTTCTAGATCTGTAAGTAGCTTGGCAGGCCTTCTTTCTCCTTATATTTCGAAAGTCACCTCCTGTTTCTCCCAGAGCAGATAACTTCAAGGGTTCCTATAACCATGAGCAGGAGTCTTTCTTACACATGATCTCCCAATGGATTTTCCCCCTGAGTTTTCTTGTTTTTAGCTAATTGCACTCTTCTGAGCAATCGTTCCTTTTAAGACAACTACTGTATAATCTGTTAGTACTATCCGCTTGCTGTTATCTAGTAACATAAATATCAAATACTCTTACAGAAAGCGTGTCAAGAATGTGTCCTAAATTCTTCCTTCTCCTGCCCTTTTCAGCTTTAGTTAAGTCAGTTAAACATCGACCAAAATGGCAAGGCTCCAGTGGATCATGGATTTTGTTCTTGCTTTGGGAAAGGAAAGTCAGTACAGGGAGGAGGGCATTCCTTCCTTCCTTCCTCCCTCCCTCCTCCTCCTCCTCTCAGCTGGGCCTGGCTGAGCAGCAGTCCCTTTGTGAGCCCAGATGATGTCATCTCCAGACTGGCTCTTTCCCCCCCTTCCCTCCCCTTCCCAGTTCCTTCAAGGGGGAGGGGGGAATGTCATTAAGTGCTGCAGTAAGAGCTGATTCAGGCCACTGGGGTTTAGTCCTCTTAGAAAAATGTGTTTGGGAGGGATGATGGAGGGGAGACGGCCAAGTCTGCTCACTGCCGACCTGCTGAATTATGACTTTAATGCAGTCACTTTAATAACTTGCCGTAGCTCCAACCACCAGATGCAATTTATGGCAGAGCGGCCGCCCCGGCGTTTTCCTTTCTCTGAAGACTAAGCAGATCTCTGATTACCACCCCCTCTCCCCAGCCCATTATTTCTCCCTGCTTGCTTTGCTAATGGGAAAATGTTACGTGCCTCTGTTCTTTTTCTTTCCCCAGGAAATGGTGGGTAAAGGAGAGACATCTCGTAGGCCTCAGCAAAGGAACTGGAAGGACTTTCTTCATTCCCCTTGACCAGGGGTCCTCAAAGTTTTCACACAGCGGGCCGGTCCACTACCCCCCAGAAACCACTGTGGGCCAGACCACAGTTCCCCCCCAAAGGCCAACATTTTAAATTGCCCCGCTTGGATGCAGCCGGTGCCTCGACCATCTGGGTGGCGGGTGGGGGGGAGCGTGAAACCTTGCCGTGGCCCTCCCACTTTGAACTGTCCCACTAGTTAGCATGCTGATCATCTGGGTGGGTGGGTGGAGGGAGTGGGGGAAGCGACATAGCCCACCTCAGCAATAGAAGCAGCTGCGGAGGCTGGCTGGCTTGCGAAGCCTGGGGTAGGTGTGTATGGGGGTCTGCAATTGGTCCTGGGGGCCGGATTCAGGACCCTGGGGGGCCGCATCTGGCCCCCGGGGCTTAGGTTGAGGACCCCTGCCCTTGACTCTCCAACCCTATGACTTAAAAATCTTACCTCAGAAAAATTGGGGTGAACAAAATGGCGGCCTAACTGAACAGAAAGCGGGCTTAAAAATGGCTTAGACAGAAAGAGAGCTTTTACCCAACATCTCCCAGTACACTTCCCAGCAAGTTGGTGATGGATGTCATGAAGATGCCTAGGGCTGGTGAAAGCCGTGGCAATGCAGAGAACTAGAGATGGGCACGACTCAGAAAATTGTTCGTTTTCGTTTTCGTTTTCGGCTAGGGGTCCGTTTCGGCTTGTTTCCGTTTTCGTGAGCTAATTTCAAAATTTTTCGTTTTCGTTTCGTTACATAACGAAAACGAAAAAATGAAAACGAAAACGAAAAATTTTTCGTTTCTTCCCATTTAGCTCCATTATGTGTTTTCCCAGTAACGAAAAACAAAAATTGGCTCAAAATTAGTCATTTCGTTTCCGTTTTCGTTCCAGTTCTGAGCCGTTTTTCGTTTCATTACGTAACGGAAACGAAAAACGAAAACGAAAACGAAAGTACTGCTAAGTCGTGCCCATCTCTACAGAGAACAGTCTACTCTGGAGTCTTTGTAAGGAAAAGTTGCCTAGTATGGAAACAAACCTAACTTACTAGAGGACTTACTAGTGCTTTTGATTTTTTTAATGCTGTTTCCTGTAACAACATGTCAGCAAGGTGGGGGGAGCTCAGAGGAATCTGGAGACTGGTGAGGTCCGATGGCACAAAGAAATATGACTGGCAGATTTTGGCAAGGTGGGAGTGGCGTCTAGACATGCTCAGATTCAGTTTTTGGGACCACCTTATTGCACCTCTAGTGACATCTAGCAGAATTTGGATTGCTTTCATTTCCCCTCTAGGCCTTGGGGAAGTTACTTTTTTGGAAGGCAGCTCCCAGAGTCTTCCAGGCACCAAGGCCACAGCTGGCTCGGATGAAAGATTCTTGGCATTCCAGTCCAGAAAAACAACTTTTTCTAAGCTCTGAGTTTTTGGCACCCCAGCTTGTGACTTAATACTTTGCAGATCACAGTTCTGTTAGTTCGTACACTACCCTGTTAGAAGCAGGTACGAAATGTTGCTCTCTGCTTGTTTCATGGATTATCATGGTATTTCTTGTCATGGAGCCTAGCTAGGTCACTCACTTCTTGCCTGTTCAAGGGAAACTCCATGACAGTTTCATAAAGGGAACAGAAAGAGGAAAAATAAATGCCTACCTATCCTTCAGAAGGACAAGGAGGATACTGGTACTTTGACATGGGCTCAAACAGAGAGAGTAAGGCTGATACTTCACGTCCATCTCATTGCTGTTCGTGGACCCGCTTGGGACCGGTACGAAGTAATCTAACGGCACGTCCATTGTCGGACGAGGGGAGTTTGTCCCGACCACGCCCCCTGAACTGCGATTTAAGCAGGATGAGAGATTCCTCTCCCTGGCCTCGGGAATCTGCTCGTCACGCTTCTCGTTCCAGGACGAGAGACCGTGAAGTCACACTAGTCACGGAACGAGTGACAATAGGAGCAGAACCCATCTAGTGGCAGGAGCGCGAAGCTACATTTGCCAGTGAATTCCCTATGGAATTAGCAATGCAGTGAATAGCTTTTAAAAGACAAATGCATTGAAGTTTGCTCCATAACGCATTGAAGGCAAGGCTTCGGAGAATTGAAACATCGAAAAACGGAAGGTCGGGCTGAAAAAAAAAGGAGAACGAGGGCATGGAATTTCACACCTCATCACAGAACGAGGACATGCATTAACAGTCATGCCGGTATAATCAATCACACCCGTGCGTACATGGGAACAGGGACAGAACCAGAAGAAGTGACCGCGACCGACATCAACACGCAACAAACTTCCTCCTGGGATGAGAATGGACGTTAAGTAACGGTCTAAGCCTCATACCCTGCCTTCTTTCCCGGTCTCCAATCCTCTTCCGCTGTGATTCCCAATCTTTGATCCCCAGATGCTCTCAGACTACAGTTCCCAGAAATCCTGTCCAGCAAATCTAGTGGTGAAGGCTTTTGGGAAATTTTAATCCAGCAACTCCTGGGGACCCAAAGGCTGGGAACAACCAGTCTACTGGCTTTTTCATCCATTTGCTTGCCTTAGCAGCTGTGTGGCAAAAGTAAGGTCCGGTGGCCAGGCTGGACAAAAGCAGTAGAAAAGAGATGGTGGTGGTGGAGGGACAGAAAAGGAAGTCTTGCTCTCTCTCTTTTTTTGAAATAATTTAAAGCCACTGGAAATCTGGACCTTCTGTCTTTTGTTCAACAGCAGCTCCCACCCGCCCAATCCAACAATGACAATGGTGTGTAATGAAGGGTGCATAATGAACTGGAAGCACCAAAAATTGACATCAAGGTTTAGATTCTTGTCTATCTTTTTTTTTTTTTGCATTATTCATGAAAGGATTGTGCAGAGCCTGAGAAGACAACAGCATTTTTGCTACAAAACTTGCTATTTGTATTATTTTGTGGTGGTTGAATAAAAGGTATCACCCTTCCTTACGTGTGTGTAATCATGGAGACCACACAGCCTTATCCTTAGTTTTTTTTTATAAACAGAAAGATTGTGGTACTTTAAAGATTCAGAAATCTGTTACCCTGTGAGTATTCAGATTACAGTTCACTGACTCAGACACTATGGTAAAAATCTCTTAACCTTATTAAGATTCAAACTGCTTTTGTTTTCATCATTGTTTCAGTTTGATGTTATAAGCTGAATCTGCCTTCATTTTGAGGATTCTCAGCAGAATACAGTAGTAGGCTATGAATATAAAAATAATCATTTAGGGCTGCCACAGTTACTGACTGCCTTTAGTATTTCAAATTGCTCTGATTTACTATAAAATGTCCCTGATAGACTGGAACATTTTAAATGGTTTCTGTTTTAGTTTTTCTAATGCAGCTAAATATATAGAAGATACAGGCTACCACCTTCTTTTTTGAAGCAGGGTGGCACTTAGATCATTTTAGTTTTAGTTTTAATTGTCTGTAATGGATGCCCCCCTTTATATTACTTGTTTTTAGATGGGAATGTGCATTGCTTTGGGATTTAAAATCAGAAGTAGGAATCACCTTGGCTGAGGGCTGTTTACAGTCCCCATTGGCCACCTCCAGTTTTGGAAATAAAAGGAGAAGCTTGCCCTAACAATAACCTCCAAGATGATACTATTCTCTGGTAAAATAATGTACATAGTTACCTCATTTTAGAAAGAAAAAAAGCATTCCGTCTATTTAAAACAACAACAATACTGAAATGCCATTGTGGTAACTGCAGATTTCCTTGGGAGGAGGTCCTGCAGCAGTCTGGGCACGGTCCAAGCAGTGTGTGGAAAGTGCCTCACCCACCACCCTGCGCCTCCTAAGTTGCCATTGCCAATCCTAGCTGAGACAGACAAGAAGTCAACCCCCAGCCTGCTTTGGACCTCTCCAGTAGGCACAGCCCTGGGTGTCTTCTGTTCCCAAAGACCTGCCGTAAAGACGCCAGGATTTAGGAGATAAGAGGCATTCCCTCCTGCTTTGTGGGAAAAGGATAATTGGTCTTTTAAGAAGGCACTGCTGCAACACATGTGAATGTCTCTTCTAACAACAAAGCATCCACTTTCTTATGTCTAATATTGATTAATCAATTAATCAATGTTAATTGATTAATATTGACTTTTTGATGTTTTGACTGTTTAATTCTTTTGGTTATAAGCCGCACAGAGGCCTTTGGGTAGTCGTGGCATATAAGCTGTAAAAATAAATAAATAAATAAATAAATAAATAAATAAATAAATAAATAAATGACATTTATATGATGAATCAATTACGGTAAGATGCCCTTCACCAGATGATAGCCCCTTTTAAAAAGGGAAATATTTTTTCCCTACTTTGATGGGTGAAATCTGGATCCTTCTATTCCCTTCTCTTCTAAGGGCTTCAGCTGATCCACTTCTTCTCTCTGGTTCATTAGGTAATTTGTAGGACTATATTCTAACCCATTAACCTCCATTTGCAGATTCGGAGAAAGAAATCATAAACGTGTCACAGTCTGATACCTGCAAGCTCTTTCTTATACAAAGAAGGTAGCTAACAGAGAGAGAGAGAGAGAGAGAGAGAGAGAGAGAGAGAGATGCATAATTTTAAATAGCCTTCGTCCTTCACGGAAGGAAAGAGTGCAGCCAAAACAGTGTTGCCTTTTGGGATGTGCATGTTTTCTGGGATAAGAATACTCATTACATTTTCTTCCTCTCACGGTCTCTCCCCCCCCCCCCCCAATACTGTTCCATCTGCAGGAGTGAACAATGGCATCTTTAAAAGGGCTTCTCACAGTGGTGCCACAGAGCAGTCTTTTATGACCCCTTTAAATATTTACTCATGAGTGAAATCCCCATTGTTACAGCAAATGCAGCTTTCTAATGGCCTGGACTGAGAACCAGGATAGATAAAAGTCGCAAATTCATTGCATTATATCTCTTATTCTCCTTTGAAAGCCTTTTCCTCCAGCACTGCAGTTAGCAAGCTTATTGCATAACATCTAGTACAACCAGCTTAGATGGGGGAATGCAAGGGCAAATGACCCCAAGAGGTCAATGCAAATTAAGCTTCACTTCCCGTAACAACTTGAACCAACACCTTGAATGAATCGAACTATTCAGAATGCATTCTACATCAGAATAATTGTAACGGCATAGTATTAATTTATCTCTCCCACAGAATGATACAGATCCTGATTGCTAGATCTTAGTGCAAAATGGGTGACCATGCATTTAAGACCAGATTCAGAGAGAAAGAGAGAAAATACAAAATGGCCTGACCCCTGTTTGCAGCTTTGCCTGTGAAAACAGGAATGAAGTCAACAATAGCATTAGATCACTGCTAACTAATGACTGCTTTTATCAATTTCAGGGTCTGTGTGGCTTGCACTCAGTGAGACAAGGTTGCATCATAGCCAAATTGGTAAATGGGATTTTTGAATGAGAGGCAGCCTGCCACTGACGATATCACCATTCCCACTGCACAGATGGAAACTGCCCTACAGTATTTTGGCCAATGGCACATTTTAGCCCATTCCTTATATGTCTCCCTCCTTGTCATGTGTGGCTGGAAGAACACTTAACGTTGTTCAGCAGTGAACAAGCAGGATCTGCAGAAGGTGTATGATTTGGCTTCCTGCTCCATTTTAAAGGTGTCGGTGCCATCTCCAGGAGAAAATCTGGCGAGCTTAATATAGGGATGGACAGAGTTCTGGTTTGTCAGATTAACTTTAACTACTCAAACCCTAAAAATAACCAGTCAGAGCTACCTGGAAAAGACACACACAACAGAATGTGAACAAGATTAATTTTTAGTATCTATTAAAAATGAACAAAGCTCAAGTTGTTTTCAGGTAAAAAATCCACTTCTGGTTACTGCAAGCTTTCGTTGTTTCAGCAACCTAATTTAGTGGAAGAGAAAAACGTCTTTGTTGTTGCAATTGATAACATGTTGGTGACAGTGGATTGTGACCGGCTAGGACTCAGTTGTGGGTTTGAATGCTTGGTCAGCCATGACAACTGATGGAACTGATAAAGCCACTCCTTAAATATTTCACTTACCTTGAAGGCCCTAATAGGGTTGCTGCAAGTGCACTTGAGAGTCACATTGCACAAGGTGCCAGAAGACTGTTTGCTGCAAGAGACTTATCATGGCTCCTCCCCTCTATTTACTGTATACATCTTGTTAAGCAAGTCAGAGCTAGAAACTGGCTGATCTACCAC
>JAHTLZ010000016.1:9539667-9552191 GCA_023846285.1 Phrynocephalus versicolor
TGACCTTAAGCTACACTGTATTTTTCAACCAGCCCTGCCTTATAGGATCATTGTATACCACCTTGTAGAAAGGGGAAGTGAAATACAGCAAAAACAAATCAAACTTTAAGTTTAAAAAAACCTGCAAGCTACCTATGCACCAACTTACTTGTGTACACAAGGTGTGCCAGTTCAGTTCTCACCAAAATATACAGGCTGTATCTTTTTTCAGCTCTAAACTTTTGGCAACAAAACTTTCTAAATCTACCCCACAGACATGTGCCGCAGAACTTTGGCTTTTGCCAGCTGCCATTCCCAAGATAACTTTAGCCAACCAGAGCATATTTGAGCAAGGGGAAACATTTTTACTGAAGCATTTCACAGAGTCATCCTCTCTGAGCAACAAAGCACTTTGGCTCCTGGCTGATGTTGGTAAAAGTCCTTGTTTGCTCCCAGTGGAGGCCCTTTGGTTGCTCGGCTCTCAGCCAGTGGAAACCTTCAAAGAACTTGCTGACTCACTGGGACAGGTGTGATTCCGTAGCCTCCACCCTGGAGCCCACTGCCTAAATCCTGACCTTACCCTTTTCCATACCTGCAGCACAAAATTGCCTGCCTTCTAATAAAAGCAGATCTTATGAGCGTCATCTGGGCTGTCAGTTTCAGCTGCAGAAAATAAGAATGTTGGGTAGATGCATCTTCCAACTCAGCCTTTCCCAATCTGGTGCTTTCCAGCTGTTTTGGACTGCAGTGCCCATCAGCTGTGCCTGCTTGGTTGAGAGTTAGAAACCGTACCTTTCCAGGGCACCACAGTGTGGGTAACTGGTGCTAGCGTTTTGCACACTTAATTGTCTGGAGTATACCTAATTGCTATCCCCGGCTAGGAAGACAGATCCATTTAATCATGTGCTGAATGGAGAGAGTTAATGCTTTTATCAAGCCAATTGATTCAGTGGGTCTCTCTAGTGTAGGCATTATGCATATGTCAGCAAAGGGCACAGACTGGGCATCTGAAAATGATTTACCCCACTAGAGATGAGTGGGATAAATAAATAAATAAATAAATAAATAAATAAATAAATAAATAAAAATAAAAAATAAAAAAATGTAAGCAAAAGCTTATACCAAATAAAAGCCTTAAGGCAGGGGTGCCCAAACTTTTTGTAAGGAGGGCCAGATTTGGTGGCTGAGAATGTGTCATGGGCCGGTTGCTCCCCGACCCTGCCACCCCACTGCAAGACCCACTCACTGACCCATAAGCCCCACCCACTGACCCCTTGCAACCCCACCTGCAGGAAGGAAGGTGGGGACCAAGGAAGGGAGGGAGGAAGGTGGAAACCAAGAGAGGAAGGAAGGGAGCTGGGGAACAAGGAAGGGAGGTAGGGAGGGAGGTGGGGACCAAGGGAGGGAGGGAGGAAAGAAGGAAGGTGGGGACCAAAGGAAGCACAGGGAGCCGTGGCCACAGGTCACCCCTTGGAAGAGGCGATCTGTGCGACCTTGCACCCCCCCCAAGCTCCCCACCAGTGGCGACGGCTCGCCTGCCAGCCCACCCCAAAGCTCCTTGGCAGTGGCAGAGGCTCACTGGCCTGGCCACCCCCACACATTCCCCTGCGGTGCCGGTGGCGTCCGCCCAAGCTTCCCAGCGGTGCCGGTGGCGCGGCCCGCCCGATCACTGCCCTGCGTGTGCGCCCAACCTCACAATATTCCAGGCTAAGCCGGTGGTGGCGGCCCGCCCGCTGAGCTTCACAAGGTTCCCAGCGGTGCCGGTAGCGGCGGCCCGTCCGTGCGCCGCTCTGCGCGCGCGCTTACCTTCACAAGCTTCCCGGTGGTGCTGGTGGTGGCGGCCCGCCCCCTCACCCGCCCACCCAGCCCCACAAGCTTCTGCTCACCGGCCAGCCGGCCAGCCCAGCCCCTCAAGCTTCCCAGCAGTGTCAGTGTTGGCGGAAGATTTTTTTTTTAAAACATGGGGTGAAGGAGGGGGAGGGAGGGGCGGGCCAGTCAGCCACGGGCCACTCAGAATGGCCTGATGGGCTGGATTTGGCCCCCAGGCCGGACTTTGGGCAGGCCTGCCTTAAGGTGTTCATTCATGATAACCAAACCAACCTCATATTCTACAGTTTAGTAGCCTGGACATATGGGTTTCCAGATGCTGTGGGATTACAACTCCCATTCTAGCTATGATTTATAGGCACTGGAGTCCAAGAATACCTGGCTGGAAGATTTCCTGTTTCTGACATCCTCCTTTGTATGGGGCCAATTCTCATTATGAAATTGCTAACAAGAGGTTGTTTGCATTCTTCCCCGGACATTTAGAACTGCCACCCTCTTTCTCAGACTCTTGGTTTGTGCAGCTTGTAATTTGGAGGTTGGGGTTTCGGCTTTCCAATAAAGGAGGAGATTCTACAGCTGTCACTTCTTTTTTCTTGCTCATTTGCTGTCGTGTACTGAGAATGGAGACAAAAGAATTACAGGAAAATGAGTAACATAAGCTGAATCTGCTTAGTCTCCCATTCCTTCCTCTGCGCTGTAACCTAGAGCTTTCATTCTTTTTCTGCTTATATCCATGAAGGATCCTGCAGCACCAGTCCTATCATTAGGAAAAGTGGGGTGGCAGGTTCTAGGAGTAGGGGAATGGGGGTGAGGTGTGAGAGAACAGATTTGCGCATTCTTTAAAAATTAGTTTGCTGTCCTCGGGTGCAGAGGATATTGTCCCTTCACCAGTGTGTAAAAATTCAACTATCAACTAAGGCTGTTGCTTCACGTCCCTTTCATCGTGGTTCGTGGTCCCGCTTGGTACCGGTACGAAGTAATCTTAGGACACGTCCATTGTGTGACGATGGGAGTTCATCCCGACCATGTCCCCTGAACTGTAATTTAAGCGGGATGAGCGATTCCCCTCACTGGCCTCGGGAATCTGCTCGTCTCGCTTCTCGTTCCGAGACGAGAGGCTGTGAAGTAAGCCTTGTCGCAGAATGAGAGCCAATTGTAGCTCGTTGCCATCTAGTGGCAACAGTGCAAAGTGACATTCTCCAGTAAATTTCCTATGGAGTTAGCAATGCAGTGCTGAGATTTTAAAAGACAAATGACTCGAAGTTTGCTCCATAATGCATTGAAGGCCAGGCTTCAGAGAATTGAAACACAAAAATCCGGAAGGTCAGACTAAAAAAAAGAAGAAGAGAGAACGAAGGCATAGAATTTCACATCTCATCATGGATGAGGACGTGCGGTAACAGTCGTCCCAGTATCATCAATCACTTCCGTGGATACATGGGAACAGGGACAGAAGCGGGATAAGACCACATAACCGTGACCGACGTCAACACGCAACGAACTTCCTCCCGGAACGAGAATGGACGTGAAGCAACCATACTAGTCAGCTTCAATTTGTAGAATAGGGAAACCTCTTGTCCTTTGCTTCAGATACTAACATCTCTGGTGTTACTCTGGCAAACAGTGTTCAGAGATCTCGCAGTTCCACCAAGTCACCAAGACAAGGGTGGCCATGAATATCCCAGCTCACAACTGAATCTGGGAAGATTAGCTTTTTGGCTACATTTCCCAGAATCTCCCAGCCAGCACTGCCATGGTGGCTGGGGGATTCTGAGGACTGTTATCCCAAAAAGGAACTTTTCCAGGATCTCTGGTTTGCAGTACCCATTTGTTCAGCTGCAAGGAGGGGCCGGTGCTTTTCTAGCTATGATGGGAAAGCAGCTCCTATCATCCTGGACTAGCGAAAGAATAAATAATGGGGACCTGCAGTCTTGCAACATGAAAGGATTCTCCACCTTCAGCCTGGGGGAAGCTCTCAGTTCATGTTTTGAAAACAAAGCAAGAGTAAAAACAACTATCTTGGGGTATTAAAAAAAAACAAATCAGGAATCACTCAGCATTGTTGTCTCTACTTGTTGAAAAACCACCAGCATCACAATAAGATTCTGCTTTACTGTTCACAGAAGGAAGCAATTGCTGCATCTGTCCACACCCCAACCCCACTCCTTATCTCCCGTGTGTATTCCCACTACATATAGGTTGGTGTCACCGTACACTAAACCTGTACTTACAACTGGAGTTTCCTTGTTAACTTTTCTATTTCGGAACAGAGACTTATTTAGCCTGAGATCGGCTTAAGACGAAGATCCAGGACTAGCCCAAGATATTTCGGTGCCTCAAGCAAATCAGCATACCATGTCCCCACCTGTAGCAAAGCCACATGGCACTTGCCAGCCAGCCAAACTACACTGATGCACAAGACACATAATTTTACAGGGGCTTCTCCTGGAGTAAAAATATGTCTGGCAGTAGCAAACAAATTTAAATCACACTCAGCCTCCTGATGGGAAGCATGGCCAGTTTTAATATTGTGACCTTCCCTTGGGTTTGCTTGAAGAGAAAGGTGAGGTACAAAGAAAATTAATACTAAATAAGGATCAACAAGCCACAAAAAAATGTATTTTTTTCTGATGAATTGATGTATCATTTGTAAATTCACTTTTCACTTTAAGACCCTATAAAAGGGCCTCCAAGGTACACAGATACACTGTAATTTTGGTGATGCTTCTCATGACTGTCCTCTACAAGCCCTGCATGTTTGGTGAAGTTTGGGTTCTGGGTGTGTGAGTTATGCACCCCCAAAGAAAGTGCTCCCCTTGCACAGAAGCTACAGTGGATAAAAAGTTTACACACCCCTGTTAAAATGTCAAGTGTCTGTGATGTAAATAAATGAGACAAAGATAAATGATTTCAGAACTTCCCCCACCTTTAATGAGATCTATGAACTGTACCACTCAGTTGAACCACAGGCTGTAATACGTCTGTGAAGATTCTCAGTCATCCAGGTGCATTTAACTCTTTTAGGTGGAGGAAGGTGTGACAACACCCTGGATTCAGGAGAAATTCATATGTAAATTATCAGCCAATCCCAGCAGGAGGGTGGGGGATTGTATGGTATAAAAGGGGTGGAGCCTGGTCTGTGAGAGTTAAGAGTTGAGTTGTTGTTGAGAGTGAATGCTGAGAGAGAGCACAGCTGTTAGAGTTCAGGCAGGCAGGCAGGCAGGCAGGCAGGTTATGTGTGAGGGCTTTACTAATTACTGGTTATTAAAGACAGGGAGGCTTGAAGAGTTGAATTAATCTATTTTATGTTTAAGGCAATGCATACCAACTTCGGATATTATTGTATTTATTTATTTTCTCAATAAACTTCATCATTATTTTTATATTATACATCTGACTCTGTCCCAGTTCATAAGGCGACAATTTAAAAAGGTGGCAGCATTACCAAGAAGATCCTGTGAAGATTAATAACTTGATTCTTTACACACGTTTTTCATCACAAGCACACGTTTAAAAGGGAGGTGTCATCACAGAAGGAAAAATAAAAAAGCTGAACTTTTATGGTGGCATATTTGTGCACCCCGTTAAATGAAAACTTTTTTAAATTTTAGAGTATTTTTACCCAGCCTTTATCCTTGGAAAAGGACCCAAGGTGGCTTAGTAATGAAGGACAATATACAGTCCCATACACTTAAGACATATTCAAGTAATTGAGAGCGGGGAATTGCGAGACATCTTAAAGCATTAAAAGACAACATTACATTAAAGCTTTAAGAGAACGAAGCAGTTGAAAAAGAGTGAAAAATTCCATGAAATGTTATGAGTGAGGAAAACAAGTGAAAACATAGTGCCAATGCAATCACAAAATATATAAGCACAATGTCTATGTGATCATGTATGGTAGATTACTATAAAGGTCACATAATAGGTAGTCCATCATTCAGGGAAAGCTTGCTTGAAGAGAAAGGTCTTTGCCTGTTTTCTGGAAAGACATCAGAGATGGGACAGGTTTCATCCCTATCCCATGTTCTCCCTTGATCAGAAGCACCTCTGTCTCGTCTGGATTGAGTTTCATTTTTTTCATCCTCATCCAGTTCATTACTGCAGCAAAAACACTCAATGTAAAGATGAGATAGTAACACCCTCAGAATCTGGAGGTGATGAGAGGTAGAGCTGGGTGTCATCAGCATACTGGTGGCACGTAACCCCCCAAAGTCCTGATAATCTCCCCCAGTGGTTTCATATAAATGTTAAATAACATAGGAGATAAAACAGAGCCCTGGGGAACTCCACAGATCAGTGGCATGGTGTCAAACATGAATCACCTAACATCACTTTCTGGATTCTTTCCTGCAGGAATGATTGGAGCCACTTTAATGCAGTACCCTCAATTCCCATTTCAGAGAGTCAAGTCAGGAGGATGCTATGGTCTAGAGCAGTGATGGCAAACCTTTTAGAGACCGAGTGCCCAAACTCTGATTCAAAACCCACTAATTTTTCACAAAGTGCCCATACAGCAATTTAACGTGAATAGACTTGGCTGTGAAAGGACCATGGCGGGTGCCCACAGAAAGGGCTCCGAGTGCCACAAATCTTGTGGCAGGAAATTCCACAGGTTGACAACAACGTGGGGAAGGAAACATTATTTTCTCTCCGAAACTTCTATTATTATCAAAGGATAATGAAAGGATTCTGTTTCCTTGCCATTCTCTCTTCTTCACCACTAGAGATTCATTCCCTAAAGAGACAGTGAAATGACTCAAGAAATGCCACGGACACTGCAAAGTCTTCGCTTCTGGTGCTTGGACCAAAGCTATATCGTCCGCAGGAGTCTTTCCACTCCCCATGTGCAAGGCTGAGATGAATGCCTTTCATTGCGTGCCGGTCTTACCATTGTTGTGAAAAGAGCTGTTTGTCCTTTCTCTGCTCTAATGGAAACCACATTTGGTAGAAGAAAGTAGTTTGTTTACAAACTCAGAACCCTGCTGGTGAATATTCCCGCACAGAAAGCGGTCTGATTCTTAGATGGCCAAAAAACATCTGTCCTCGTAAATTAGAAAAGATGGCAGGAACATTTTTGCCTTTGTAGAACAAAGCAGAGAGGGACTGGTGGAGGGGGAGAAATTTACTCTGAAAGGCACATCTGTTGGGCAGCCAAGGGTTACTGGCTTTAAAGCAGCATTTCTCTGGAGGGCGGCAAACCCGAGCGCGAGACAGTGAGGTCAGCATTACCTTCCACTGCTGAGGGCCCCTTGTCTGACAATGTCAACATTCCAGTACGTTCCAGCCTCCCACAATAACAGCTTTCATTGCTCGTATTTCCTGACCCCTTTGGATTAAAGCATGTGAAGTTCAATATATACACAGCCTGGCACACACACACACACACGCGCACACATACGGATAATAATGCTGCACGCGCATGTGCATGCGCGCACACACACACACACACACACACACACACACACACACACACACACGGGTAATAATGCTGCACCAGAAATAGATGGATGGGAAACAGTCTCCAGCTGTCACTGCACAATACACATTCTCTGTGTCAAGCTCATCAGCAAGAGTGGGGTGGGGAGGGCGAGGAGAGGGTAAGGGGAGCTGGAAACCTGGGAGAAGCCCGTCTGCCAAGATGCGCTGTTGCAGGAAGGGTGCCGTATCATGTTCCATCATGCCCCTGATGCTGAAAGCTGCCTGTAAAGGGAAGTGAAAGGATAGATAACCATTAGGAAATATGATCTAAATGCCATTCGCAGGGATCAAGAAGCCTGGCCTATACTATCTGTGCATTCAAATCTCTTACTCTGATTCTGCCATTGTTGGAGACCATATTACACTAGGATGCTGAAGACCTGCGTTCCACATTCTATTCATCCATCATGATTCACTGGGGAGGAGGCAATGGTACATGCTACAAACATGGCTAGAAAAACCAAATAGGGTCTCCTGAAATCTCAACAGCACATTTAAAAAACAATAACAGCAACAACAGTCTTCCCAGGCCAAGTTCAGCAAGCTGCTTGCAAGCTCTGAAGTCTATAGCTTGAGATCTAGGTTCATGAAGAAATGCTTTCATTCTTCCTGAATTTTCTCTTCACAATCTGAGACTGGTCTCCAGATTCCTCATCCGTCTGAGATCTGGCAGGCTGTGACAAACAGAAGGGTCTTTTATGTTTTGGCCTCCACCCTCTGGAACATTGCCCAGTTTGAGTTTATTTGGGGGGGGCAGGAAAATGGGACCTACATATTTTGAACAAATAAAGAAAATATAGATGCTTTGTCCTGCTGCTAGGGACGAGATTGGGTGGGACAGGAAGCCCATTTGCTCTAGACATTACATTCATGAATGTCTTCAAATTTAAAAGGCAGTGCGGGTTTTTGTAGTCCCATTTTGGCATTTCTTCATTTTTAAATGTACTGAGAACCTCAAAAATTGGATGTGGCTGGATCCTCTTTTACTGCTGCTGAGAGGAGAAATCCTGGGCAAGGCCCACTTTAAACAGGCCAATTCTTACCATTAGGCAAAGTGATGCAACAGATTCAAGTGGCAGATGCCAGGGAGGAAGGGAAGCTGGAGGGCCAGGACAGAGTATTTGTGCTACTTTGACTACCCTGTGCACCCAAAGCTAATTTGCTCTTCCTTCTGCTTGAGGCGGGGGTGGGAACACTATCCTGTCACCAACACAGAAGATTCAGTTGGAATGGACCATCCACTCCAACCCCCTGCTCAGTTCAGGAATCCAAATCAAAGCACATCTGACCGATGGCTGCCTAATTTCAGAGAACCCAATATTTATATGTCAATTGTCTGCTTTAGATGGTTTTGTAGATTTTAAAAAATATTTATTGTTTTCTTGTGTTTTATATTGTGAATCGCCTAGAGTCCCCTCCAGGGAGATGGGCGATGACAAATCCAAATAAATAATAAATTCAATGCCTCCAGCGTTGCAGTGCTCCCCACCTTCTGACATAGTTGGTTCAATTGTCATATTGCTCCAGTTAGGAGTCCCCCCCCCCCGATATTCAGCCTAAAGCTGTGTTCCCTCCACATAAGCCCATTGTTATGTGTCCTACATTCTGGAATGACTAAAAACAGATCCTTCCCCTCCTCTGTACAACTGCCTTTCAAGTATTGGATCAGTGTTATCATGTCTCCCCTTAGTCTTCTTTTCTCTTGTCCAGTGATGGTGAGCCTTCAGCACTCCAGATATTTTAGACTACAACTCCCACAGTCCTTTGTCACTGGCAATATAGGATCTGAATTCTGGGAGCTGTGGTCCAAAACATCTGGAGTGCTGAAGGTTCGCCACCACTGCTCTAGACTATACATGCCCAGTTCCTTCTGTCTTTCCTCATGGAGCTTGGCGTCCAGTCCCCTAATCATCTTTGTTACCCTCTTCTGAATTTGTTCCAGTTAGTTGGCAACCTTCTTAAAGTGTGGCGTCCAGAACTGGACACAGTACTCAAGAAGTGATCTGACCAAATAGAGAGGGACTAGTACCTCACAAGATTTCAAAACTATGCCTCTGTTACAGCAGCCCAAAAATAGCATTGGCCTTTTTTGAAGCTACATCACACTGCTGCCTCATATTCAAGCTTGTGATCTAAAACAATTCAAAGACCCTTCTCACTTGAAGTGTTACAGAGCCAAGTATCCCCCATCTAGTAACTGTGCATTTATTATTATTATTTATTTATTTTAGAGTATTTTTAAGTTTTCCCCCCTAGGTGCAAAACTTCACATTTCTCCCTTTTAAATGCCATCATGTTGTTTTTAGCTCTGTCCCTGAGCCTAGTATCAACATATTTTTAAATTTTGTTTCTGTCTTCCAGGATATTGGCTATTTCACCCCATTTTGTGTCATCTGAAAATCTGGTTAGCATTCTCTGTGCTTCCTTATTTGAGTCATCAATGAAAATATTGAAGAGTACCAGGTCCAGGACAGAGCCTTGGAGTACTCCACTTCCTACTTCCTTCCAGTTTGAGAAGGAGTCATTGATCAGCACTCTCTAAATACAGGTCTGTAACCAACTGTGTATCTTGATGTGGAGCCAATGTAGCCTACCATCACACACTTTATTTCATGCAGCAAGGCCTCTTGGGCTGACATTTGACTTTTCCTGTGAGCCAGTGTGGTCTGAGGCCTGTGAAACCATAGATGTGGAGCACATCATCAACAGGCCCGGTTTGTATTTTATCATTTCTGGGTGAAAATGGAAATGTTGATGTAAAGTTTCTGCAGGTGGTGCAGGGAAGGGAAAATGGCAGATAAAATATCAATGTACAGTGGTACAGTCACACAGACCCCGCCATTTTGCAGTTCAGGTACTGCGGTCCCACTATATCGCGGGATCGTAGTACCTGCACCTCAAAGCCGCCCCCCCGGCCCCTCCGAAAGGCCGTGGAGCCATGCGGGTGGTGGTGGCGGTGGCTGGGAGTGGATCACATCACTCCCTGCCACCCCCACCCATCTGAACGGCCTTGGAGCCGCCCCCAGGCCCCTCTGGAAGGCCTCGGGGCTGCGTGGGGCGCGCCACGCGGCCCCCAAGGCCCCACCCAACCCGCTTCTGCATATCGCAGATTTTCAAACATCGTTGGTCGGGTGGGTCCCTAACCCCCCAAATAGGTGGGGGGGTTACTGTACGTTGTATAAAGGAATTAATTTGTTCCAAATGAAATTATGTTAAGCAAATTTTCCTTTATACAAATTTCCCATAGAAATGAATTAAAAACAGAGTAATCCCTAATCACAACCATTTTTATGTTGTACGGATTCACCCCATAGACAATTCTGTTAAGCACATTTCCCCTATCTCTGGAATTTTTATGTTGTATAGATTTATGTTATACAAATCATTTGTTATACAAGGATCCACTGTATTTCAGGGTATTTGTACACGACCCCTAAACTCCGCCGCAAATGGCTCCCAGCTCCGGAGCTTTAAATTGTTTCCCCACCAGCTCCGGAGTTTACAGATAATTAAGTGCGACCACGCCCACCTAAGCGCGTCCCAGCGCACTTTTCAGGTACCTGGTCTTGGAGGGTGATAAATCCCAGATCCGGATATAAAGGAGTGAGTGCCCGGCTCTCCCCGCTTCTGTTTGTTGTTGTTGTTTTTTCTCCCGCCCCTTTAAGAGAAGGAATCAGGACGACGATGGGGCGGGGAGGCTTGGAACTGACGGAGGTGAGCCTGCATTCTTTTGTCCCCTTTTTTCTCCCTCCCCTCACGCAGACAGGATCAAGGAAGTGCAGAGGGGTGGGGACGCAGGAAGAGCAACGAACCCCCAAGATCTCTGGTCCGAATTTAAGTGGCCAGCGGATCTTAGGTGTCGTGTGAAAAGGCCCTCAGACTCCCTTCTCACCTCACACAGAGGAAAAGATAGGATGAGTTTCAGGATTAGTCACTTCCTCCGTCTATAGTATATTTGCGCATCTTAGGATGTCCCGGAGTACTTTTGTAGTCTTCAGGGGCTTTATAGTAAGACATGAGGAGTTGTAATGGCTCGAGGTCAATATAGAAAGGGTTCCTTGTAAGTAGATACTGAGGAAAACTATGCTCCTGCCCCAGCTGTCTCGTAAATCAGACAAAAACTGGACTTGTTTGTACAGTTCTTTCCAGGGGGCGGGGGTTGCACATTCTTCTGCCTTTCCTTCTCTGGGGTTGTTGGAAGGCTTTGATCTCCTGAATTCCTGTGGGCAGCTGTCTGGTTGACGCTGCCTACCCTTCACGTGGCCCCTGAGGGAAAGATCTCAAATCTTGGAAAGCTACAGGGAAGTGGAAGGCAAGGCAGAAAAAAAAAATAACCCTACCCTTGCTAGGCTGGGTGTGGTTGCGGGGGGGGGGGGGAGAAGAAGAAAAAACCAGCTGTGTCCTCTTGTATTAGGCGTGCAGGGGAGGGAGAGGATGATGGGACGGAGGGGCTTGTGGGCAAATTTGAATTATAAAACTGGAAGGGGACGAGGCCAAGGCAAGTTTAATGTAGGATAAAAATGCAAGCCCCTTACACCTCTGAGTATTTGGATTAACCTCCCCTTGGCTCTGTAGGGACAGCACTAATCAAGGATGAGCTTCTATTAGAAATAGTATTTTCCTTCCTTCCTTCCTCCTCCCCTCCTCTTCCTCCTCTCTTCCACTGTCCAGCCCTCCCAAGCTCACCTGTTTCTAAAGCACACCAGCATTGATTAAACCATCCCTATTGATTTCTGGCGGAGGATGAGGGTAGACCTTACCTCTTCCCCCTCTGTAGCCCCCCTCCCCCATTCCTCTATTTATGGAGGAAGTGTGACTGAGAGGCTGGCATATTTCCCAAATGATATTTGCTGAATATGCAGGCACCTTCTTGCTTTGGATTTAGGGCTGCTTCTTGCCACGGGTCATTTCAGTGGCCAAACCAGATTTATGACAGGCAGCAAGGCAGTCCTACCTTACTGTGCTCTTTAGCATCTCAAGGAGAGGTTGAAGCTTGTATGCCAGCTGCATTTGGCACGCTTTCCGTGAAAATGTCCTTTCTTTCCACTCTTGTTGTAGAACAACTCTGGGTTTTGCAGTGATCTGGACAAGGCAATGCTTGGGAGGGCCGGGGATTTGAAATGTATCTTCCACTTGCACCTCTCTTTTCCCATACATTTCATCTTTTCTTTCTTCTCTTTTGGCCAAAAGGAAAGAAAGAAAGAAAGAAAGAAAGAAAGAAAGAAAGAAAGAAAGAA
>JAHTLZ010000016.1:9552201-9576916 GCA_023846285.1 Phrynocephalus versicolor
GAAAGAAAGAAAGAAAGAAAGAAAGAAAGAAAGAAAGAAAGAAAGAAAGAAAGAAAGGAATTGTGTAAAGGAAAGAATCTTGGAATAGGTGAACAATGCCTTTTGATTGGGTAGCACCACAGAGAGAGGGCAGAGGGGGCAGCCCCCATCCTACATTATTTTCATGTACATAGGCAGGCATACATCAAATTAAGCTGCTTTCTTATGTCTATCAGGGCCTTGAATAACACATAAAGTTCAAAATTAACATTTATACAGGTAAAATTTCAAGAGATGCAACTTTACTTTGTAACTTGTTTATTCAGTATCTTATATAGATTATGTAAGAAAACAGTTGATTAAAAAATATATGAACAGTCAAACGAAATGTCACTTCCTCTAGAGCACCAAACTCTTTCCAAGGGTTTCCATTTCTCCCTTCTGGCTCCCCCCCCCCCCACATGCCGGGGCATTCTCCACTGAGTACCTGCAGTCCCCACTGCTGCTCTCTATGGTGTGTTCACCAATACAGTGGACCCTCGTATAACAAGCAGTTTGTATAACATAAAATCTGTACAACATAAAACATTCTGGAGAATCACCTATGGGGCAAATCCATACAACATAAAATGGTTGCAATCAGGGATTACTCTGTTTTCAATGCATTCCTATGGGGAATTTGTATAAAGGAAAATTTGCTTAACATAATTTCATTTGGAACTAATTAATTCCTTTATAGAAGAGTTCCACTGTATTTTCAAGAAGAAAGAAATCATTCTTGACTGTGGAGACCCTTGACCAACACGCCTTGCAAAGCTGTAAGTGTTGCATTAAGTTTGGTCATGCCCTAAATACCTAATAGGGTTCTTAATACTCTGCTCATGCAGTATTATTTTGTTTTTTGCCCTATGCCCCCCCCAATTGATAAGCATGAACCAGGAAAACAACTGCTTGTGATGGTTTCTACTTTGCCCCTATTCATGAACCATGACCCACAAGTAGAGACAGGCATGAATTAAAAGATGAACTGCAAAATTTGTCAAAGATCACCAATTTTGATGGCCATTTATATGAATTTATGCCCCCCATGAATACAATCAATGCATTTTTCATGATCTTTGATTTGTTGATTTGTCAGGCTATAAAATGGCCCCCAAGGCAGCTAGAGACACACAAAAAAGGCAGGGAAACTTCCCCCAACTCTCCTCTACAATTCCTCCAAATTTAGCAAGGATTAGGTTCCCCAAGCCAGTTGCTAAAGGCCACTTTCCTGGGGAGGCCCAGAAAGGGACAGCATCTAAGTATAAAAACTAAAAGTGAAATTTTAGTTTCAGAGGATGACTGGCACTGCCCCAAATGGGCCTGCGAGGGCCTTCCCAGGGGCCTCCAAAAAACCTGGGAAGGCCCTTGCAGGGTTCAGGGCAGCACCAGGCTGGGGGTATGCACAAGAGCCCCCAGTTAGGCCCCCCAGGCCCGACATGACCTGCATCTGCATATCACAGATTTTCAATTATCACGGGTCGGGTCAGGTCCCTAACCCCTGCGATAGGCGGCGGCGGGGTCACTGTACCAGAATCCTATTACTGATTTATGCTTGCTTAAGAGGAAATGTAATTCCTGGTGGCAAATAGCTGCTCATTAGTGAGATAGGTACTGGTTAAGTTCCTGGGCTTTATGCCCAGTTGCACAACTGGGCATGTGCTCAAGACAAGAAAACGACCAGCACTTTGCAAATGAGCGGCAATTGACCATCAAGACTTATGTGATTCCCTTTATTACTGTATTATTTTACACATGTGTAAATCTGCTGTAGGATTCTGACTGGTGTATGACTTCTACAGCTGCCTCTTTTTGATCACTTTTTGGCTTCTAATAAATACACTTATACAACAAGTCCATTCAGCCTATTCTTTTATTTCATTTCAATATATACTGCGGTGCTTGCTATGTGTACAAATTATGGCAACATACCACTCTGCAGCTTCTTCTGTGGAGGAGTGTGGGTGGGGAGGGCTCCTGCAGACATTCTTGCTGACTTCTGCCCCTTGCTTTATTTACCGAGTGGAAGAGGGGACATTTTCCTGCAGGCCCCGAGAACTGCTCATTACCTGGCAAAGCTTGGTTCTCTGCAAACAAAATGGCAGGCTAGGGCGAGGGGAGTGCAAAGATTAATTTAGAAGGAAAATGAGGGCAGGAAATGGTCCCCCCCCTCTCACCGCCATCTCCCTAACTGTAAATATTGCACCACAGTTGTTGGAAGGGTGCTTTGAGAATATGTTGATTGAGCACGAGACGCATTTTATTTTTGACTGGCATAAAAATAGGTGTCAGCCCAGTAAGAACAGCTGCAGAGGGGCGGGTGCTTATGCTCATTCCCATGCTCGGTAAGGCAGGCAGTGTCCGCTGCTGCCCCCGCTGCTGTGGGAGATGGATTGATTCAGGTTATTAGTAAGTGCTATTTAGAGGCCACTGAAATTACTTTGCAGGTTCCAGCGGCTTAGTCATCTATCTAATAAAGTGGAGGAAGGGGAGAGAGAGAGAGAGAGAGCTTCAAACAAGCCACCTACCTACTACCAGCCGCTTTTATGCAATCTTCAGACAAAAGATGCTCCTAAACAATGGGTTGTGTTTGGAGGGGAGGAGGTATAAGGGGGGGAAGCAGCAGTCGCAAGCAACACCAAAGGCCCTCCCCACCTCCCGTTTTTTCTGCCTTTTACTCGTTGAGTGATTGCCTGTGCCAAGGAAGGCGGAGGATATCGAGGGAGAGAGTGATCAGCTTTTCCTGACATTTGAACAGGGGAGCAGACGAAGAGGGATGATGACAGATGCAGCACAGAATCTGGAAAGGGGGAGGGGAGAGAAACCCATAAATGAGATGCATATTGCTTGGCTTTTATCATAGCCAGAGGTGCAAGCTGGAAGCCATTAAAAACAAAAATATTCAAGGTCTGAAAGATGCTTCTAGTGCCCGACTTATTAATCATGGACTACTCTCCTTTATTTCATTAGTTATGGCATTCTGTATACTGTATTCTACCTCTCCTCAAAGGGGCATAACTGGCTTATGTCTTTCCTAATTTCAGAACCACCTTGTGAGTTGGGTACAGGTGGCTGAGTGAGCCAAGGTGAGTGAGCCTTCTGTTTTAGTGGGGACTAGGTGTTTGGTCTCCCAGGAAATCCTTATAAGCATCCATACACAGAGTGACAGGAACATACCAGCCCCACCGCACATTCACCATCCCTCACGGAATGGAAAGGGCGAGGTTTCTCCATCCACATATCCTCTCCATAGAAGCCAACATGCCTCCACCCCTGAAAGCTGGGTTCTGGTTCATATGCACAAACTAGCCTGATACAGCAGTTTCCCCTCTTCAGATGCAGGCATAACTGCGACTAAATTGATGAGCGAGGGGAGCAAAAGTGACACGCTCTTCATCACACGTGAGCTGCTCTTACTTTAAACATTCCTGAATAATTCTCAGTTTCCTGTTCCCCGTCGACCAAGGACATGATTTCAGTACATGCAAGAGTCACCCCCACCACCCAACGTCCTTTTAGCTTAGGGAAGTGCAGCAACTGTTGTGGATCTGATTTATTCTTAATGAGTGCATATATTTGAGGTCTTGGATTTAATTCCATTTATACATGGCATTTCCATTTTGAATTTTTTTTACTTTATTTTTGCGCACCACCTAGAAATGGTGACATGCCACATTGACTATAAGTACTCTCTCTCTCTCTCTCTCTCACACACACACACACACACACACACACAGAGAGAGAGAGAGAGAGAGAGAGAGAGAGAGAGAGAGAGAGAGAGAGAGAGAGAGAGAGAGCAACATCAAGTTTGGCACCTCAGAAAACAAAGTGTTCTGCTTATATACCACCCCATACCACTTCAAGTAGTCTCTGGGCAGTTTACAGTTTAATAACAGTATGCAGACTACACATTGCCACCCCTCCCAGCAAGGTGGGTCCTCATTTTACTGACCTCAGAAGGATGGAAGGCTGAGTGAACCTTGAGCCGGCTACCTGGGATTGAACCCCAGGTTGTGAGCACAGTTTTACCTGCAGTACAGGCATTTAACCACTGCACCACGGGACTCAGAAATATGTACTGTTCAACAGATCCAGCCAAGCCAGGTTTTTCTCTGGTTTTGTGCATGGAAAAACTCCGTGTTTATCTTAGGGGTAGGGTTTATGCTGTGGCCCATGGCTCCTAAGGCAGCAGGAAAAGGTTGAGAGAAGCTTGGAAAGGAGAGGACTTAAATTCAACCAAAGTTAAATTCTGGATCGAAACCATACAATAGAGGAAATTGAACGGACAGACTGCATGAGGCTGTTGGCCTGCTCCCAGTCAGGCGGCCTTGTCCTTGATTTGTTAAAGACTTCTGCAAGAACCACAATCCAAACCAAACTACTGTGCTTGGCTTGGTAACAAGCTTCTTTTGTCACGAACAACTTTTAATTTTATTTGGATGACTGAATTACTGTGAATTAGGTCTCCTGGCAAACTGGATATGTAAGCACAGTTAATAGGTCACACCCGTACTGTCCGAGCAAGGGCACAGGATCCTAATAATACTGGGATCAGCTGTCCCAGTGAAAACAGGAAGGAGGAAGCCTGGGCAGTCCTTTAACTGAGCGCATTGGTTGAGGCTCTGGCAGGGCATCCTTGGGACTGAGTCAGCAGAAGCACACAATTCACAAAGGGCATTTATTCACAGATGAATTATTCAGCGAGCTTGAATAGCATCTCTGTCACAATAATTCGGCACACAAGGATTGCGCACACAGAGGCGGCTCTTCTAGTGACAGCTAGAAAGGAGAATCGGGATCATTCACTTGATCAGTCAAGGTGGGGGGGGGATGTCTTGCTTCTCGGGGAAACTTTTAGTGTAACAGCACTTGGTGTTTCCTTTACAAAGCAGTAGAGCGTTCAGTACAAAGGGAAATGAATGAAAATGTGCCTTCTATAGCTTCATGGGCAAGTCGTCTGCAACAAACCCGGAGACTTTTGCTCATGGTAAAGAGGATTTTAAAAGAAACCAGCAAGATTTCTCAAATACAGAGGACTTAAATCACACATCAAAATATAAAGTATGCAAGAAAACAGTATTTCAATTTAATATTATAGCTTTAACATTTTCAAATCCTGATCAGAAGATTATGGCATATATCCCCCAAACCATTAGGTTTTAAACAAGCTGCTCAAAATACTTAGTATTTACAAAGTATATTTCAGCTATGTACAGTATCTCAATATCCCGATGATGATGATGATAATGATGATGATGATAATGATGATGATGCCAGACACCAGCTATCAAAATTATAAAAATATTGACTGGTATTACCTTTATAACAGATACAGGTTTTAACCAAAAACCTAAATATCTTGTCAAATATCCAAGCAGTATGTATGCTGTTCCTAATAATGGCATTTTTCTAGCTCTGATGGTGTTATTTCTGAGATCTTCAGTGGCTTATAATATTGTGTGGAATATCTTAATATTGTTCCCAAAGTAATAATGGGGGCCACTGAACTGTGTTTCATCCACAAGCAAGAGTTTTCAATCACCAGATCACTATATAGTACAGTATTTTGAAATTTTGTTTTAGTTCTTTAGCTTCAACTCTGGCATTTCATGGAACTGTAGTGTCAATGATCCAGATATCTCTTGCTGTATTGCTACTATGTCTAGTGTGTTATGTTCATGATGTCCATCAGTGTGCATCCAGAAATCCCACAAGATCTTGATGTTGTCATTTTCTGACCCCTTCTCTACCTGATGCTCCTATGGGTTTTTGGATGATGGCAATTTATATTTTTTCATAATGTCTACTGAACTAATTTTGCCATTGTATCATGTCTAATTTTGCAGTCTGTGCAATCTTTGGACACTCATGGATAAGGTGTAACCCAGTTTCATCTTTTTCTTGACAGAGTCGATATTTGCTGGTACAGTAGCACTAATTCTTTGAATCTTAGCTTTTAATACATTGGTTTGGAGATTTTGTTCTTCTGCAGCAAAAAATCAATCCTTCGGTTTCATTCTTAATGGTCCCCACAGTTTCAGGCATGCCCATGTTGAACTTTCCAACAATATTTCTCACGTAGTGATTTATTTTTAAGCTGTTTAATTTATTTTCAAATTGTTGTTTCTTATATTGAAGCTTTGTTTCTGTTGTTTTTTATTGCCTGTTGTTGTTCAAACATACTAGACATAATCAAATTCATTTTAAAAATGTCTGGTATTATATAACTGATACAAGTTTTAACTCAAAACCTTAGTATCTGTTAAATAACTGCACAGTATGTATGCTGTTCCTAATAATGCCATTTTTGTAGGTCTGCTGTTGCTGTTGTTGATTGCTTGATAAGTCCTTGATCTATAACCAACTTGCCAGTTTATGCCTGGAGTGATGAATATGATTGCTTACTGTTTAAGCTCCTATAGCTGAGGCATAATGAAGGTGATTTTGCCATATTTTGTAGTGAACCAAAACAAATGAGCCACAATTTTGTCATGGTTGATGATAAGATGATTATAACTCCGTGATCATGTCTAAATGTCTATCTGTGCTTCAGTTTCTATATAGTCACCCTCTATGAAGTGAAAGCTAGGTAGGTCATCTGGATGAAGGTTTGAGGAGGGCAATTTAGAGGCAGTTGTAAGTGATCAATTAAATATAAAAGAATATAGACATTCATATATTGTAAACAAATATGGTTTATTTTCTTTAAATGGAAGGTGTTTGACTCCAAATCTAAGGCTGCCAATAGAGCAACATACCTCTTGGTCCCACTACTATGAGCCTCAAAACACAGCTACAGCTTCTCTACTATGAGATGTACTGATGACAATTGGGATCATATAGAACCATGTGCTGCACACTGTAATGTTTTCATGTTTATGTAATGACATATTAATTTGATTCCACTAACACAAAGTAGAGCACATTCCGGGAGAACCCCAGTACTATACTGTACTTTTTGTGTACATGTGCATTTCAAATGTATGAAGGCCACGTGGCTCCATGACTGCACTTTTATAGTAGATGCATGTGGTGTGCATGTATTACTGGTAGTACTCCTACAATTTGGTACTCCATTTGGGAGTGAGCTACCTTTCTGCACAGGCTGCCCAATGATCTACAGGTACTGTACGTAGGATCCTGCTGAATAGTACTAAAAGGAATGCATGTGCCAGAACAGAGTGGAACACCTCTTCAAGGGATAGGATGGAGAAATCTAAGCAGAAACAAGTGTGGAAGCTGTCCTTTGGGTTGAACCAAACTGTATCAAGAGCGATCCATATATAGATCTATTGACGGTGTGGATAAGTTCTCTACTGCGGCTGCTGCTAGTCTTGTACGGACTACCCGCACCATCACCAACTATGAGTTGAAGATTCATTGCTCAGATTCCATTCTGATTGAACGAGTAACACACCAGCCCAGACAAGCTGAGCTATTTGAGTCTATGCTGGGAACAAGGTCGAGTTGGAGATGGATTCATATGGCAAATTAGGTTGTCACCTTTGCTTTTTTTAAAAAAAAAATCTTAGTTCTTACTGCATTAAAACAGAGGAGATCTAAAATGGAAGAGAAGTAGGAAGAAGAAAAGAACTATCTGCATTGAAAGTTCCAAAACCAGGAATGCAAAAAATAGGCAACACCTTTATAGACCACTAAAATAATCATCATGCAATAAACAAAATTTCATAGATTAAACACCACTTCATTGGGTTTGTAGCAGTGTACACTGACTTAACTGGAGCTAGTCACAGGGACCACACAACATCCTTGTTACAGTAGCTCCCCTAGTTGCCATTGAGTTTCTGGGAACAAAGTGCTATAAAGCTGGACCCTGGGTCCAAACTACTTCAAAGACGGGATCTCCTATGAGCCAGCTCAGGGGCTACGGTCATTTCAGTCCCGCCACCTTCACAGGCCTGTCTGATGAGAACTCAGGAGAAAACCTTCTAAATTACTGCTCCCAGACTTTGGAACTTCTTTCCTCAGGAGGCCAGGTTTGCCCCATCTTTGCTCTTCTTCCACAAGTAGGCAAAGACCTTTCTCTTCAGGCAAGCTTCCTTTTATGTGATTTTTAGGTGGATTGCAGGCAAAAAGCAAAGAAAAACAAAACAAAACAAAAAAAAGCAAAGTGTTCTGCTTATATACCGCCTCATACCACTTCAAGTAGCCTCTGGGTGGTTTACAGTTGAATTACAGTATGCAGGCTACACAATGCCCCCCCCCCAGCAAGCTGGGTACTCATTTTACTAACCTCGGAAGGATGGAAGGCTGAGTGAACCTTGAGCCGGCTACCTGGGATTGAACCCCTGGTTGTGATCAATTTTACCTGCAGTACAGGCATTTAACCACTGTGTCATGGAATGGAGCAGAAAAAACATGTGGCGCCTTAAAGAGTGACTTTCATATTTTAATGTAATGTTTTGTGGACACTGTGGCGAAAAGGGTTAAAATAAATATGAATATTTATGACTCTGTTTTGAATAGCCAATCACCAAGCAGGTGGGAGTGGCTAAGAATGTTATATATGGGAACTTAATGGGGGGAAGTTCAGTTCAGTTCAGTTCAGTTTTTGTTCAGTTCGGGTTAGAGCTGAGAGGAGTTCAGTTAAGAGAGCTGAGAGTCAGTTAGATTGTCAGTTGGTCAGGTGGGAGATCCTGCCACTGAAAAGGGTCTGGTTTAGAAAGGAAACACATTATTATAAGATTTCATGTATGCAGTACCATAACATCAGCTAAAGCTATCATAATACTGATAAACCAATAAATGTTTCATGTTTGTTTAAAAACTATATTACCTGGTTTGACTCTCTCTGTCAAATACATACAAGTGTCCAGATTAAACTGGTGGTGGCAGTGAAGGGAAACCCAGTGTGTGAAAGGGGCACGTCACAGATACGTCCACTTCAGACGTATAGCAGCAGAATGGATTGTTATGCGTTACTGCTTAGACTGAATTTGTAGTACTTATATTTTTCCATTCTTAATTTTCTGTCTCTCAGAGTGGTATTTTCCTTTATATTTGCTTGCTTATTTTTCTTAACTTTAATGTTGCCTTTTTAATGATGTAAGATGCCTCTTCACATGCTGTTTTTAGCTTTGAATATTGCCTTTAATGTTTCTTGCCAACTGTTGTACGCTCATTGTCTCCAACTTTGTATATTGTCCTTTGGTGTTGTAAGCCACCTGAGGTGCTTTCCAAGGAGAAATGCAGGGAAATGCTAGCTAGATAGATAGATAGAAGGCTACAGATAGATAGATAGATAGATAGATTTTTTAAAATTGTTGTTTGTAAGCTGTCATGGGTCTTTATAAGGAGAACAGCAGAGTAAAATATTTTAAATTTATTAAATCATAATTGACACCTCATCAGTTAGCTGCAAGTTATGCAATACAGCAACCTACAATTTCTTTGATTCTTGGTTTCCAGACCTCCTAAAACAGTATGTCTTATCCTCCCAGGCAGGGGAAATCTGGATAGTCTCCAATGTTTAATATTGATAAATTCCTTTAAAAGAAAGAGTGCTCAGCCACACAGTCATTTCACACACCAGGTTCTGTAAATTTTATTTAAATTTCCACGCATATTTACAGCAGAGGAAGCCTCCGTAACAATATTAGTTTCTGATTTTTGCAGCCATTGCTTTGGTGCTTTGCCTTGACCATATTGCCATGAAGTCCGTTTTGTTCATGCCCGAACACCACTCACTGCAGAATATACAAGCTGCATACAGATATTGCAACTAGGCATTGACCTTGTGTGCTATACACAGTGTCATAAAGCTTCCGCAAAGATTCTGCTGTACATTTTTAAGCCAAGAGTTTTAAGCACCTATCTTCACACATTTTTTTTTAATTTGTGAGTCCCATAAGTGTAACTTGAACTTAAGAAAAAACATGGGAGCAAATTCTAAATAGAACAGATTCTGCAAGAAATGTGTTCCACTTTCACTGCTGCCAAGGAATGACTAGAGCTGTAAGATGAAGGTTTGGGAGTTAGGCAGTGTAAAATGGGGTACTGGTAGTGGGGAAGCTAGCATGCTCTTTTAGGTGTGAATCAAGAGATTAATTGACGGTCTGTGGCTTAGGAGGGCTCATCTAAGCAAGCACCAACAAGGATTAAATATGACTATTATGGTTAACATAGGCATAGTAAGGTTAGCAGAAAATGTTTAAAAGGCAAGGCTTGGGCAGATGCGTGGCTAGGGTTTTCAGCGCCCGGGTACAAAGTCAGTTTTTGTGCCCCCCCCCCAAAGGGACAGGTAGGGGCTAAGGCACAGAAGAGAAGCTGGGGAGCCCTCTGCACAGGCTCTGGCAGGTCACCCACAATGTGCCTTCCCTTCCCACAGCTCCTGAGCAGGGAGTTGTTCGGTGCCCAATTTGGTACGCCCAGATGCTGCACCCGGGGACAGATGTACCCCTTTCCTCCCTATTAATTAATTAACAAGATTTTTTAGCCACCCCACTACCAAGAGGTCTCTGGGCGGCATACAACAAGTATTAAAAACTATAAAACAATAAAATTATTAAAACTATAAAATACAATACAATTAAAACAACATACAATACCAATTATAGATTATACAACTCTGCTGCTCATGTGTCCAACTGAGTAATCTACTTAAAATGCTGGCCAAACAGGAAGGTCTTTGCCTGGCGCCGAAAAGCCAAAAGGGTTGGCGGCAGGCGGATCTCCGTAGGGAGGGCATTCCAGAGTTGGGGGGCAACCGCCGAGAAGGCCCTGGACTTGGGAGTTTGATTCCATACTGGGTCTACAGGAAGTCATGGGCAAACTCCACAGTCGCAGGGCACCCTCAAAAAGAAGGGAACGGTAAACCACTTCTGAGTATTCACTATCTGGAAAATTATGAAAAGACTCATCATAAGTTAGATGAGCAATGAATGCAATGGATTATACTGTGCGTGGGAAAGCGCCCGAATGGCACATGGTTATTATTAAGTTGGCGTGGACACATTTCTAACAGTTACACTGATGTGAAATTGCCATTAAAATTTAAGATACATTGCAACAACTTTACCAGCTTCCGATGGCTTCATTAGCATGTTGAAAGTGGTGAGGAAGGGGGACTTCATTGATGACCACACCCCTATGGACACAACAGGTCTTAATTAATAGTGGGCGCATAGGCATATGGAAAGTATCATAGCAGAACAGAAAAATATGGTTCAACAATGTAAAAATAGTGGTTCTCATCCCACCAGCATGCCGAAATTGCCATTTTGTGCTGTCAGAAGTACAGACCCTTTTTGCTGGACCAGGGCAGCCTGGTTCTGTTTGATGCCACACAACGTGAAGAGTTTCATCTTCTTTGCAGACATATTTTTTTCGGATACACATCTGACCACTTCACTATTAAGGGGAACATAATCTTAAAGGAGCTTGCTCCTCTCTGAAGGCAACAACCTCTACCTTAGATAAACAAAAATCCTACATACTACAGTACTGTATATTAATGTCATTTACTTTTGTTGTTTTACTCTGGCCATACTCAGAAGCTATTTCACATATTCCTGAAGTGCATCACAGAAATGCACAATGAGCAAAAAGATATTTCACTATTTAACACTTAACACACGCTCTAAAATGTTATGATAAAGAATGAATCACAAATGAATTGAGATTAGAAATAATTACTGCAATTGTGTTTTTGCATGGTGGACAGAAGGGAGATTTTCCAATGGCGGCACCTATTCTACTTTCAGAAATTATTTTGTGCTTTCAATCTGTAAAACATGAACCTTGTAGGATTTGTAGAACTTGGGCAGTTTAAAAATGGAGAAATTAAAATAACCCAGACCTCCAGGCATCACACAGTGATTACCATTTGAAGGGAGAGCTGGGGGAAAAAAACAAAAACAAAAAACAAAACCATTCACTCCCTCTCTTCAAGCAGGGGCCTCCCAAATGCTGAATCAGCAGCGGTGTCTGACAAATTGGTCTGCAGCGTGACTGCTGGGTTCCCTGTTCCTCATAATTAACATCAACAAAGCCCAGGGAGCCTCCGTGAGTAAATTGGTCTGCGCCTGCGCATTTCCTCTGGGCTGGAAAGCGCCTGGCCTCAAGAAAAAAGAAATGACTCCTGTTGCTTTTGCCAATGTCCGGGCTTGCCATTTGCCAAGCTGCGCAGCGGGACTTGCTTTACCCTTCAGCATTTCCTGTCTCCCAGTCCTGCAGGCCGTGGCAGTGTTTCAAGATGAAATGAACCAGTGGCCTGCTGGTTCTGCAAGATCTTGGAAGAAAGCCCCACTGAACTCAATGGGAGTTCTCTCAATAAATACATGGGTAACTGCAGTCACGGTTGTTTGAAGCCAAGGATCTTCTAACTGAAATGATTTTTCCTGAGTTTTAATTTGGTGGAGGGGGAGCAGAGGCCCATTTGTGGACCCCCCCTACCAGTGGGGGTGGGGGGGAGAGAAGCATCCTCAGATAGCAGCTTTTGGAGTATGGCAAAGAGGTAGCCTATTGTTCCCCTTTTGCTACCAAGGATGGAGATAAATAGTTCTGAAATATTCTGCCTCCTTTCCTAAAATGATGTGTGTCCCAGAGATGCCTTGGGTCCCAATCCAAGGACGTGGGAGGAATCTACCTAAAGTAAGAGTTTGCTCTGTCATCCTGATAAGCCTAGTGTATTTCGTGTACTGTAGTCAGTTTGCACCAGGATAAATTTATATTTTGATACGGACTTGGCCATGTGAGCTCCTGTCGGAAGGGTTTTCCTTTTCCATAGGGCCACAGCTAACAAGGTCCTTTTTATTTTTTCTCTGATGTTCGTCTACAATCACTCTTGGAGACAGATTAACACAATAAGCTCAAAACAATTTGAGCGTTAAAAATACTGTAAAACCCTGGTGCCTTGCATGGTTTCTAGAAACCAACTAGTAGTCTGGAAGGTGGGGAGTACAACTGAGTTGCCTTATGCATCTTGAGAATCCTGTGAGACAACTGAGTAATACAGTGGTACCTTGTATAAAGGAATTAATCCGTTCCAAATGAAATTATGTTAAACAAATTTTCCTTTATACAAATTTCCCAAAGGAATGCATTAAAAAGAGAAATCCCTAATCACAACCATTTTTATGTTGTACAGATTCACCCCATAGACTATTCTGTTAAGCAAATTTCCCCTATCTTTGAATTTTTTTATGTTGTACAGATTTTATGTTGTATAAACTGTTATACGAATGTCCACGGTAATTGCTGTTTGTTGTGTAACATTGTTTGGGAAATGCCTTTGGTGATTTGCAGAAACAGAACTTACCTGTAATGCTAAGAATAATGAAGTGGTCAATCTTCCCTAACCTATACCATTTCAGGGACTGAACATTCACCATGAGAAAAAGCAAGGCTCCTTGCTTTAGAACATTTTAATACCAGGGATAAAATGTTATGACCAGCACAGACATCCTTTTTCCTGCATGTGGAACAAGCTACTTCTTCCCTTCCTGCTTTCCCTGTTCAAAGCCTGAATTATTACATTTGTGGAAATCCCTGTTGTTTGATTTATCTGAGAATATAAACTGAGCCTCAGCTATCCTGTACAGTTACCTCTTCATCCATCTCTAGAAGTCAGCTATAATTGTTATACTGTATATGACTATTATGCATACGGAAATGCTGAACACTGTGACTAACAAGTGTAAAACCAGGACTTATTTTACCATGATTGAAGTACCCACCCAAACATAGAGTTCACAAGATCTCAAGTCAGTTGATACCTTGGTAGCAGACTGTTGTGAGGATAAAAATAAAGGCGATATATACTGTTTTCATAGAATCACTGTTGGAAGAGACCTCAAGGGCCATCCAGTCCAACCCTCTGCCATGCAGGAACCCCATCACAATATTTCCAACAGATGGCCATCCAGCCTCTGATTAAAAACCTCCAAAAAAGGAGATTTCACCACCCTCCGTGGCAGCATATTCCACTGTCGAACAGCTCTAACTGTCATGAAATTCTTCCTAATGTTCAAATGGAATCTCTTTTCCTGTCTTTTGAAACCATTGCAGTACTTTCTCGTGTATAAGACTATATTTTTGGCTAAAATTATTATATATATTTTATTTTATATAAAATTTCATTATACAGTATATGGAAGTAAGCTAAGGACAGCACCACATGGTTGCAAAAACTGTAATTTTGGGTTGGAAAAGGAAAAAATAGGGGAAAATAGGAAAATGAGGGTTTGGCCATCATCCAGAAACTAGAAAACCCAGCTCCCCTGTTCTAATAGCTGAATTATTCTTCCCTGCAAACATCTGATTGCCCTATAAAGAGAGGAAGCATAAACGAAGAAGAGATGGAATATGTCTGCTGATATTGGGAAGGGATAGTGATCTGTGTCAGATGCAGACAAGGAGAACTTATTTATTCTGATCATAATGCTCCATGATGTAGCCAGCAGCACATAGGAATCAGTGACATATGGTCTAGAGCTGGTCATTTTTCAGGCCTGCCACTGACACTAAATGTGTTGCCTCCTAAGGGCTGATGGAGAAGCTCTGAGTCCCTATCATATCAACAGCATTTCCCAAAAAGGAGTGTGAGTATGAGCCTTGCTGATTTTAAAGCTGTTTATATGGAAAGTAACTGAAGCCACCAATCTTTGTTTTGGTGCCAGCGCATGATCCGCTAGGCAATGCTAGTGATGCATATGTGCATGCTTAAGTGGACATTCCCTTCCCTTTCCCCCCAAGCTAGAAGGCTTTTAAAGGAGGAATGAGCAAGCCATAACCTAAGGCCACATGTGACCTTCTGCCTGATCTCATGTATCATTGGGACACATTTCAATGGCATCTGCAAATGATCGGTTTATGCCTCTTTAGGGATGACTCCTCCCTTCCCCTGCCTGCTTACGCAGGGAAGAAAAGGATGTCGGAAGGGAAGAGAGAAAAGGGCATGCTTGCTTTTGGGTTTGACCCTGTCAACTCCCACCTGTCATCAGCATGAGGCCTCCTCCAGATCACCTCCAAGGGACGGAGGCTTTTGTTGGGGGCTGAGGGATGGGAAGTAAACTGATTGTGGAACCCTGTAGTCATCAACCCATTTAGCATGATAACAACATCAAGGGGCAGTTCAGAACAGATTGACTTGACAAGTATTGCTTGCGGAAAGCTTTTTTTAAAAAAACAACAACAGTTTGTAGTGTTTTATTTGTATCTGCTCATTCAGCCACGCAAATATCAACACCCGATGCTAAGAAACATGGACACATTGCCCTTTGATTTATCTGTGACTCAAGAGTTTCGAACTTGGTGATCTTTTCCATTGACTGTTCCATAGCAAAAAGTAAAACTTTCAACATTGTTATTATATATTTCTGCACCTTCTTTCTTCCTGGTTTCACTAGTCCTGTCCAAAGACTTGGCCTGTTTTACTAGTCTTCTTTACCTTGGGCGTATTTGATCTGATTGGTTTCAGGGTGCAGTTAGAGTATGCACACCATCTCAGTCACAAACAATTTATCTCTGAGTTTGTAGCCCCACTGGAAAATCAAGGCATTTTACAGTTTTTTTTTGGTGCATTGCTGGTTTTAAACACAACAATGATTGTGTTTCCAACTCAGACCCAGACACCTTGCTGATGACATGGCTATGCTAGGTGCTATGAGGTCACAAGTAGAAATAGCGCAGCTCTCCCCTACTCATCTCCATGTAATTTCCAGACAGAAAAGACTTGAGTTCTTTACTGTAAGATTAAGAAGAATTCAGATAATGTTCAGAGCTAATTTAAAGAAGTCTTCTCTCTCACTGTGCGTCTCTTCAAAGCAGCCACCTGGGCATAGCAAATGCTACTTTGCATAGTCCCAGAAATGTGGTTTGGAGGCTGAGTAGTGTTTGCTTCAAAGGAAAAACTATTGCTAGAAACAATGCCCTGAGCACATCCAATCTCACCTGATTTCAGAAGCTAAGCAGGGTCGGCCCTGGTTAGTACTTGGATGGGTGACCACCAGGGAATACCAGGTGCTATAGGCGCCTGGAGTAGGAACTGGCAAGCCACTCCAGTATTCCTGCCAAGAAAACTCCATGGACATGGGGTCACGAAGAGTCGGTCACGACTGTAACGACACAACACATACACACGCACACACACACACACAAACAAACCAAATTCTTGGTTTAGCCCTCTTATGAATTGATAACATCAAGACTTCTGGGGCTAGTGGGTGGGTTACAGAAAAGTTATAAGGGTATTGAATTTTCCACAGCCCAGTTCAACCCGAGATTGGAAGTACAGTACAGTACAGTACTCCGTTTCTGAACTACAGCTTCTCAATTCCACACCCAGCATGGCCATGTTGGCTGAGGGATCCTGGGTATTAGTTTGAATTGGAGAATAATTCAGGGCCTTCTAAAGTTTGCCAGTTCTTTGAGGCAATTGTTGGCCAATTTCTGAAGTCTATTTCTGTGCCTGATCCTGGTGAGCCTTCCTGGCATCTTCAGTCTTCATCTGTGCAGGCTGGGTGTAGAGTTTGTTTTTAGCATATGTACCATGTAAGGAATTGCATATCACACACCAGTCTTGAAGGAAATAGCAACACTGTCAGCACTGTAGCTGCTAGGAAATGCTGCCAGGAAGGGATTGCCTCTCCAAGCCAAGCTGCAGGGCTGTTTTCTTTCTCTGGGCCACTGCCCTGCGTCTGGCATGCAAACAGCATCCTGTAAATAATGGGGCTTTATTCTTTACCTTCCCAATTACAAGCTGTGTTTTATTTCATTTCAGGGCTGATCAATTTGAGTCTTATAAATAAAACATTGACGGGTGGAATTGTGCCAGTTTGCTGCAGCTGCAGCTACTGACTTTATGGATCCTGGCTCTACACAAAAGGATTTGCCCTCTCTGTGGAGACATTGTCTGCCACTGGGGTCAGCTTCAACAAAAATCACTGTAATAATTCTTTGTGGCTCCAGCAAATACTTCCCTCTAGACCTCCTTTGAAAGCACTGGCATGATACAATCCTGCTCAGCCTAAGAGCCTGGTCTCCAGCAGTGCTAATACAGCCACAAAAGGACATGCATAGGGAACTGGTTTGTTATAATCATCATACTGTAATAACTTTGTGCTCTGAAGTCATTTCCAATATATGGCAGCTGTTTGTTCTCAGGGTTTCCTATCTGTCTGTCTGTCTGTCTGTCTGTCTGTCTGTCTGTCCGTCCGTCCGTCCATCCCTCCATCCCCCACCTTACTCCTTGGAAAAAGACCCAAGGTGGCTTGCTAGAAACAATGCACCGAGAGGTGGTATTGGTTTTTAGCTTGCCTCATTGCCAATAGAAATGGATGTAAACGGTTGCATGAGATGCCTCGCCCCCCCCCCATTTTTAAGGAGACCTGCTATCTTTGGTCCAAGGGCTGCCTCTGCATGTGGATTTTGGTGAGTGAGTGTGTTTGAGCTGTGCAAGAAACAGAGCTTCTTATGGGTGGAGCTGACACTGAGCTCCCTTTGAAACACTGGCTTTATCTGGACTCAGACATGGCTGATCCAGTACACAGACATGCACTTTCATAGGGATTCCCACATAATGGCTGTTCAAAGAGATTTTGCTGGTAGAGACAAACCGCAGGATGGTGCCTCCTCATTTCTGGTTAAAAAAACCCAAGCAGATTGGTAATTGGATCTTCAGCAGTGTCAAAGAACAGTACCCTCTATCATGCATAAGTGCAGTGTATAGCAGGCAAGCTTAGGGACAATAGAGCAAACCACACACACAGCTTTGCCCTTCATCAACTTGTAGCCTTTCTCCACTAATCAGCGTGCCTCACTTTCATTTAGAATATACGGTGACCCCGTGCCTATTATGGGGGTTAGGGACCCAACCTGACCTGCGATAATTGAAAATCCGCAATATATGGATGCAGGTCAGGTTGGGCCTGGGGCGCCTAGCTGGGGGCTCTTGTACTTACCTCCAGCCTGGCGCTGCCCCGAATGGGCCTGCAAGGGCCTTTCCGGGTCTTTTGGAGGCCCCCAAAGGGCCTCCCTGTGAACGGGAAGTTATTTCTGAGGCCTCCAACAGGCCCTTCCCCCTTCCCCCAGGCCTTTCCCCCCCCCCTTACCCCAGGGGGTCTTTTTTCATATAGTGCAGTCCTGCGATATAGTGGGACCGCAGTATATGAACTGCGAATGGGTGGGGGACCACTGTAGTGACTTTAGGGCAGCTCCCCAAAACTCTGGCCAGCACAGCTAGTGGTGAAGGCTTTTTAAAATTTTAGTCCAAAATCATCTGGGGACCCAAAGTTTGGGAACTCTGCTTTAGCGAATCAAACCATCTCTTATTTATTTTTCCTCTTTTCCTGCTGCCTTAACTTTTACCAGCATTATTGTCTTTTACAGAGAATCCTGCCTCCTCGTGGTGTGCCTAAAGTAGGTCAGCCTCCATTTCATCATTTTTGCCTCCAGAGATAGATCAGGACTGATTTGCTCTAGGATTCACTTTTTTTGTCTTTATGGTAATTCAAGTAATTGCAAAGATGTCCTCAATAATTCAAAGAAATCATTTTTTCCCTATCAACTTTTTTCACTGTCCAGTTTTCGCATCCATACATAGTTATCAGGAATACAAGTGTGTGGATGTTCTTGATATCTAGTGACAAATCCTTACAGTTGAGGATATTGTCTAATTCCTTCATTGCTGCCCTTCTTAGTCCCAGTCTTCATCCAATTTCTTGGCAGTGCTGGATTGATGACTGAACCAAGTTGCAGTATACAAAATCTTTGTCTTCCTTATTTTCAGCTTCAGTCATGTTTAGCCACTTCCACTTTCATCAGGATTCATTTCAAATCTTTGCTGCTTTCTGTCAGTAAGATGGGGTTATCTGCATATCAATAAATCATTGGCGTTTCTACAAATTTTCAGTCGATTCATCTGAGTCTACTCTGGCTTTTGTTATACAGTAATATGTTCTGACCACCAACTGAACAGATACGGAGATAAAATGCACCTTTGTCTATTGGAAATCATTATGTCCTTCCATATTATGGCACACACCTTCCTATATGAAACTAAAAAGCCCTCATTTATCTTTGGGGTGTGCTAAGGTTTGGAAAGAGTTATTGTTCTCAACTATAGTTCCTCAAATTCTGTAGCTGCCATGACTGGTATTGACCTTCTAGGACAGGGGTGTCCAAACTTTTTGCAAGGAGGGCCAGATTTGGTGAGGTGAAATTTTGTGGGGGCCAACCATTCAGCCGCATTTGGCCCCCCGGGCCAGACTTTGGACAAGCCTCGAGGACATGCAAGGAGGAGGGGAGGATGCTGGAGTAACGGAGCCGGGGGCGTGTAGGCTGAGCAGGTGGCTGGGGGGACGAACTGAGGGCAAGCAAACTGTAAAACTGCAAGCTGACATCGGCATCTGGTATGGGAAGGAGCCAGCTGGCGGGGATGTGTGATAGGCTGAGCTGGTGGGGAGAAGAGGCTGCAGGCCACTCGAAATTTGAAAACGGGCCACATTTGGCCCCCAGGCATGACTTTGGACATGCCTGTTCTAGGATATTCTGGGGTGTTTTATTAATAACTTTTCCAACCTCTGGTTGAATGATGGCAATGGTGGTAATAGGGGTGTTCTCTCTCTGGATTAGCAAATTTGCAGGAAAGAAGAAAGAACATAAACTGTAGGAGACAGATCTTTTACCTTTTTTAATCTCCATTTTTGGTAATGTTAAAAAGACTTTTGGAAAATGCTTTTACTGAAGTTGGAGAATGGTATGCATGCTATTAAAGAAAAATGTGTATTTTTCAGAAATGATCATAACTCATTACTGTAGATACTTTTAGTGCAATGATAGGCATTTTTATTCAGACATGTTACCACTAAGTGCAGTAACATTTAGTCCTTGGTAAGTATGTATTGGAGTGCAGCATACTGTTTATATAAGTAAGGCCCCTAGAAGTCAGTGGGATTGGCACCCAAGTAAATACTGTATGCACAAGACAGTAATGCAATCAGTCACAATCAACAAATTGAGAGTTGCTTATGTCTTCTATTGAAATTAATGGACTTGATTTGGGCTATAATCAATAGGGCTCAATTTTATAGTGCATTAAAAGAACTATAACAAATGTTGATGAAACTGTGCCTTTATCTAGGGGAACGGACAAGGCTTCCATCTATCACAGGGGTGGTGAACCTTTTACCCACCATGTTTTAAGTTACTACTCTGATTTACAACTGATCTGCTGTTTGGGACTTAGGAGAATTGTAGGTCAAACTCATATCTTGGAAAATTACTTACTAAAAGCAATTTCCTTTTTATCCATTACAGTGTTTTCACTGCTTACTGTAAGTTTAAAAAGTATCATGTTACTCATTCTAATGCATGTTACAGTACTTTTATTTAAAATAATCCCTGAGGATTTATGAGAGGATCACATAAAACTTGAAAAATCTCTGCCACAATATCTAAAAATATCTTTTAAAAGTAAACTGAACACGTGTCTTGTTCAACCAATAAAATATGTATCTTTTCAGCCATTGCAATATTTTTAAATTTTGATTTAATTACCGATAGTTTCATTTAGCTAGGAGTTAAACTGCCCAGAGTTCCTTTGGGAAAATCAGTGTGGTATAGAAATGTAAAAATAAATAAATAAGTCAATAAATAAGAAGAAACTGTTACAGATAGATTGTAGTTTTAATGAACATCTAAGTTTCTGCCAACATATTTGAAGAGCCAAAGGTTCCTTACCCTCATTGTAAAGGTTTTGCAAAGTGCTTAGTATTTGCCAATCTGATACAGCATGGAAGTGAAGTCCCACCATATACAGTATTGTGTTTTAACCCCACTTTTTTTGGGGGGGGTGTTTGGAAATCTCAAGTGCTAAGTAAACATGGGACCTTCTGGATCAAATACAACAAAAACAACAGTGTGCCATCAAGTCAATTCTGTCTGATGGTAACCCTTTTCATGGTTTTTCATGTAGAAAATAATCAGAAGGGATTTCCCTTCTTCCAGAGTCACTGTGGGACTGTAGTTTGCCCAAGGCCACATAGGTTAGCTCTACTTGCAGGAGGAATAGTCGGGAATCCAAGTCTCAACCTCTGGCTCCACAGACTGACAGCTAAACCACTGAGCTATGCATCCAGCTGCCTTCGTTCAAATATATTTCATTGAAAAAAGGCTTAATAGGTACTCTGTGGCATGGTGATTCTCTGTCACCAACTAAAGCGCCATGTTGTTTTGAACTTTATGTGGGAGACCTATCTCTGTTCAGATGGAGGACTTAGGACAAGAACATGCCTGCTGGTGATTCTACAAATGTCTCAATGTCTTCTTGCTAACTAAGAAGGTGCCAGTTGTGTTATGACATATGCACCTAATGGAGCAAAAACAAACAAACAAACAAACCAAAAAACCAAAAAACCAAAAAACAAAAAAACCATACCTTGTAGTTTGAGCAGCACTTCATTAGCCAATGCCAATTTGCCACATTGGTGGTGTAATCAGATAAATTATTAAGATTACATCTTGGCAGCATGGTCTTGGCTCCTTCATTTGCCAGCTACCAAACAACATACCGCAGATTGCAAACCAAGTTTAAAGGGTCTCTTTTAAGATCTTGCTCTGGAAGTGACCTGTTCCAACACAATCCAGTGTGATCTTGATTTCTGATTGCAACCTAAGTTATTTATTATGTATTTTATTTTGAATATTTTTACCCCACCTTTCTCCTTGGAAAAGGACCCAAGGATGTTTACAATAGTGACGGATAATATACAGCCCAGAATATTTAAGACATACATTAGGAACAGGGAATTAGAAGAGGCATCTTACAGCGTTCAAAGGTAACATTAAAGCTACAAAGAGCACATGAAAAGAAAAAAATCTGTTATGAAGGATGAAAACTAACATGGAAAACAGTGGTGTTTATGCATGGTAATGCATCTAAAAGTCACATAATAGGTAGTTCCTCATTCAGGAAAAGCTTGCCTGAAGAGGAGGAAGGCCTTTGCCTGCTTCTGGAAAGATAGCAGAGATGGAGCAGCCCAGGCCTCCAGTGGGAGGGAGTTCCAGGGTCAATGCAGCAGCCGAGAAGGCCCTTTCATGTGTTCTTATGAGACTGATTTTGTGCAGGTTGAATAGCCTCATGGGGCATCTTGCTGCACAGCCAGGGGTCTGGATTTTGATTCCCCACTGTGTTACGTAAGAGAAGACCCAGCCTTTGTGGTCCCTGTACCTTCCCAGGACAATCCCAGCAAACATTGGGAAAGACTATGATAAATCAGAATCAACTTGGTGGCATGCAATTACTGTTATTAATTCATTAGAGCACTCTGGTCAGTGAGTCTACGGGTATCCCAGATGAAACCTAACAACATTTGCTTCTTCCTGTGTCCTTTGTCTGCTGCATCCCTCCTCCAACATCCCTCAGAATAACATGCAGATGAGAAGGCTTTAAGATCAGCCTTGCCCTCCCTCTCCCTGCTTGCCTTTAACAATCTCACCAGATGAAAGGGGGGAATGTTCCCACTGAGAGATTTTTGTGCTTCTTGGTACCCTTTTTGGTTCGCCTGTATCAAGGTGTACCAGTTTGGGGTCTAGGGGTGCATGTTGTGAGCACCCGGCAGTGCCTCTGCTTTCATCTCCCCATAATCCCAGAATCCTTTCAAGACAGGTTCTTTGGGTGAGGATGGAGAAAAGAAGATGGCTTGAGAATTGATGTTTTCCCGTTGCCCCGGTAACCCAGAGCCCAGCGGCAGTATTAGAGATGCTACGGGGCTGGTGGGGGGGGAGAGGAGGAATTGTTTAGGGCGACCGAGCCAGGATGTGTCTCTGGGCAGTGTGTCCTCTTGGTGACTGCGGCACCAGCTGTGGGTGGGTGAGGGCCTAGGGGACAGGAAAAGGCCCAGGAGAGAGAGAGAGAGAGAGAGAGAGAGAGAGAGAGAGAGTAGGGCAGCGGAGCGGCCGTTATTTTTAGCTCTAGCATGTGCCTGTCAAGGCCCCGCAGGGCCTCTCTGCATGTCTCTTGGCCAAGGGTCTGGCGCACTTGTCCGTCAAAGGGTGTCCTCCAGGAGAGGCCAGAAGGATAGCCCCCCCCCCCCGAGCGAGCGGGTCTCTCTCTCTCTCTCTCTCTCTCTAGATTGCTGTTTGTAATTGGGAACATAATATGATAATAATCATATAACATCCATATACAGTATTTAGGGGAAGTTTGGAAAGTTGCCTAATTAATAATAATAATAAAGGCACTTCTTTTACGCTCTAATCTTGAATCTATTCAAGGTGAGACCTTGCCAAATGTTAGGGGGTGCTAACAAGTCCCCAGTTAGCACCCCCTAATAGAGATGGGCACGACTTAGCGGTATTTTCGTTTTCGTTTTTGTTTTTCGTTTTCGTTACGTAACGAAACGAAAATGAAAAACGGTTCAAAAATGGACCGAAAATGGAAACGAAACGACTAATTTTGAGCCAATTTTCGTTTTTCGTTACTGGAAAAGCACATAATGGAGCTAAATGGGGAGAAACGAAAAATTTTTCATTTTCGTTTTTGTTTTTCGGTTTCGTTACATAACGAAACGAAAACGAAAAATTTTGAAATTAGCTCACGAAAACGGAAACGATACGAAACGGACCCTAGCCGAAAACGAAAATGAAATTTTTTTTCTGAGTCGTGCCCATCTCTACCCCCTAACATTTGGCAAGGTCTCATCTTGAATAGATTCAAGATTAGAGCACAAAAGAGGTGCCTTTTATGGAGCTGCTTGAAATCAATCATGTATTATTATTATTATTATTATTATTATTATTATTATTAGACAACTTTCCAAACTTCCCCTAAATACTGTATATGGATGTTATATGATTATTATTTTTGGAGAGGTTTTAATCTTCAAAATCCTTCTATTCCTTTCTCCTAAAACAAGGAGAAAATGCAAGTGCCTTCTAAAACTTTAAAAGCATAACAACATCAGCTATGTGTTAACAGTCCCCAAAGAGAAGTGTAAACAAAAGCTCAAACCAAACAAGCAAAATAAAAGGGGGGCTGGGAAGGGCAAAAAAATGTTGTGGCAATTAAAAAGCCCCAAACTAAGAATCACTAAATGACATCCAGCAAAATCAAAGCCCTCTACAAGGTCTTCATTTATTAGCAGGACACAGATAAAGACAAAGGCAACCTGACCTTTTGTGGAAAGGGCTTCTCTGTAGGAAATACCTCAGGTCCTCAGGAAAGTGCTCTTGTGTATAGAAGCCAAATGTGCTTCTGATGCCGGGTCACACAGAAGAGGTCACAGCAGCTGATCTTAAAGGATCAACCCTGTCATAATAAAGGGAGATGAGTTTTATGGAAGCCAGGCTTTAAAGACCTTTGCCTTGAATTGCATGTTAAACAGAAATGGCAGCCACTGCAAGTAATACAGTAAAGGACTGAGTGCCAAATTTCATCAGCAGAAAGGAAAGACTCTAATCAACTAATATTTTGTTTTTGACCCATTTGCTGACTGATTACAGATTAGGGTGCTCCTACTTCAGATAAAATGAGTGCCATCAGTTTTACCTCACCTATAAATTTACTAAATTAGAACCAAGATGATAAACTCAGTCTCAGTACTTGTTACTGGTGAGTAATACTGATTTTTTTTCCTTTGCATTATTGTTACAAAGATTATAACTCTATATCTATTTCAAGCATTATAAATACAATACCTGGGTATAATACCCACCACCTTTTAATAATAATAATAAT
>JAHTLZ010000016.1:9576956-9592416 GCA_023846285.1 Phrynocephalus versicolor
ACAATACCTGGGTATAATACCCACCACCTTTTAATAATAATAATAATAATTTATTGTCATTGTGTGTATATACACAGTATACACATACAGTCATACCTCGTATAACGTAACACTTGTATAACGAAAAATCCGTACAACGGAATTTTTTTTGGCCCCCCCCCTCCTTCCCCCTTCCCTGTTTTCTCCTCCTCCCGGGGCCGGGGCGCCTCCTCCGGAGGGGTGTGTGTGTGTGTGTGTGTGTGTGTGTGTGTGTATGCGCGCACAGCTTGGAGGAGAGTCACTGCCAGGAAAGGGGGGGTGCCAGAGCTGGAGGGGGCCAGAAGAAAAGGAGGAGAGGAGGGTAGGGGGGCGCCTTGGTCCCCCCTGGGAGAAGCGGTCCCTTCAGGTGGGCTCCCTGCCCAGCCTCCCCTCCCCTCACCTGAGGTCCTTGAAGGGCTGGTCCTCCGTCTGGTCGCGCCGTGGGCTGGGACGGGATGGGACGGAGCCGAAGCAGGGCAAAGCTCCCCCGACCGTCAGCTGCTCTGCGCGGTAGCGCAGCAGCAGAGGCCGGGAGCCTGGCGGAACAGAGCAGCAGAAGCGCGGCAAAGCTCCCCCGACCGTCAGCTGTGCCGCGCGGTAGCGCAGCAGCAGCGGTCAGGGGAGGCGGTTGGGCAACGTCCACGTGGCGCGCCGGGCTCCCGCTGGTCCGGGCCAAGCCGAACTGCTCCGGCTAGGCCCCGACCAGGGAGCGGAGCCTCGGTGCTGGTTCTGCCGCCGCTGCGGCCTTCAAGATGGCGCCCGCCTCGTGGCGCCCGACGCTCAGCCGGCGTTCGGAGGTCTTCCCCACTCAGCGCCGTCGTTGGTGAGCCGGCTGGACGGCTGCGGCTCCCGAAGGTCGGATTCCCTGCGCCGGGTGGTGGTGGGGGAGGGAATTCCCTGGGGCGGGGGGGGGGGGGGGTGGGAATTCCCTGCGCCATTGGAATGCATTGGAACGGATTAAATCCACTTCCAATGCATTCCTATGGGAAATTAGGGTTTGTATAACGTAAACCTTGTATAACGTAATTTAATTTGGAACGAATTAATTACGTTATACAAGGTACCACTGTACAACGAAATTCAGACACCCAGAGACCAGATTACACACACACACACACACACACACACACACACACAAATCCCCAGGCACTCTCACACACTATCACACCCTTCTTTTTCTTCTTGTGCTTTGTAAAAATGGCAGATTAAGGGAGGCTTTTTTATCCTGCATAAGGAAGGAATGCCTACTCATGATATCATTGTGAAAAGAAGCTACTATACAAGCAAAAAACACAAATGTGACAACACATGAGTGCATTGTCTTAAAAACAAAACAAAAACAAACAAACAAATAAAATAAACAGAAACAAGAAACAGGAACAGAAACAAAAAAGCACACACCTTGCTTTAGGGGGAAAAAGTTTTTCCCCAGTATGCATATCTGAAATGCTGTTGAAATTCACACAGTTAAAACTGTCTACTGAAATTCATATGGTTAGTCTACTGGCTGAATATAATTTTAGGAAAGGAAAAGAAAATTCCAGCCATTTCAGTTTGCTGTAACAAAACATTTCATAAAAATTGAAAAACAAAAATTTTCACTTAAAAATTCCATCAGGCCACACCCTATTTGTATATAGCAGTGTGTGTGTGTGAGAGAGAGAAAGAATGTAAAAGCATATGGATAAATGTAGAGCGGGAAGACTGCAGCAAAAAATACAGTACAAATACAAATACTGTATGTATTTTTAACTAGACATGGAATTACTCTTAGAAGCAATAATTGTGCTAAAAAGCCCCTGAATCTGTTTTGTATATGTGTGTGTGATACATAGAATATCTCTCTGGACTTTGTAAACCCCCCAGAGTAGCCTTTGGGCTCGATGGCCTTATTATATAAATCAAATAAATAAATAAATGGACCTTACCTGCAAATATTTGAGAAGTAAATAACTACTCACTACCCCTTAAGCCGTTTCCATAGGATTATAAAACAGTGCTTAAAAAAAGAATAAAATATAGTTTATGAGGCTTTAAATGTAGATGTCCTTTCCTTAGTGCAGTGATTCTCAACTTTCCTAATGCTGCGACCCTTTAATAAGGTCCTCATGTTGTGGTGACCCCTTGCCCTGCTTGGAAGAGGCCACAAGTCCCCTTTGGCAGGCTACTGCCACAGGTGCCATAGAGAACTTCCCTCTACACTGGCACCCTCAGCCAATCGCAGACTCCGGTGCCATTGACTGACATCCCCTCCAGTCTATCAAGCTGTAACTCAGTCTTTTCCCCTTCCAGACCCAAGCCGTGCCTTTTTCTTCACTGGCTCATGGCGACCCCTGTGAAATGGTTATATGACCCCTGAAGGGGTCCCACTCCCAGGTTGGGCACCACTGCTTTAGTGCATGAGGCTTCCTGATTAAAGTCATTAAAAGGATCTAGAAATGCATCATCTGTATGATCCATAACTGCTGCTTATGGATCATAATCCAGTTGGTACTCCCAAGTGTAGAAGACCCATGTAATCAATGTGATTGGCATAAGTGTTGATTCATCATTCAAGAGTTGGTTCAGTAGGTATATACTCTGGTTTGGACTTGCAGTTGGATCTCAGCCTGCTTCCCCAGAGGGTGGCATTTAAACTTAGCAAATTCAGAAGGTCACCAGTTGGGCTGTGTTTCTGAGAAACAGATTTTATGTGCCCCCCTTGCTTTCATTCAAAGAGGAGGACGTGTCTTTTTTTGCTCTAACAACTCATCAGAGCCATTAGGAAGAGCCTGCTGGGAATCCACCATTTAAAGGTTAGCAATGGTGACCATTCATAGCTGGAACAAGTGTTATGCATATGATGGAGGTGGGAAGATGGCCAGCCACAAATTCCATGGCACCTCTCCACTCCATTTCCCCCTCCTCCTTGCTCACTCATTTTACAGTAGCTTCTACAGATTTTTAAACTTCCCAGCTGTTTCTGCTTGTCTGAGGCAGGGGAGGCTGGTTGCCTGGATACCAGCCCTTCTGATGAGCTGTTCAGTTCCTGCTTCCCTGAGGAGTTATGCTGCAGCTTCCCCCATCCCTACAGTGCAGTATCGCTGCTTGAGTGACGAAGATAGAAGCCAAGCACGTTTGAGCGCCCAGGGGGGCTTTACAATTTAACAAGAAAGAAACTGCAGAACGGCAATGTGCTCAATTCCTGACAAAAATCACAACAATTGCAGAGTTTGAGGGTGGGTGGAGGAAGAGTGAGACAAAAAAGAATTGGGACTCTACATACATCCCTTTGTTTCGTGGCAGTGGAAATGGAAACCAAGACAAATCACACTTGGCATACTGTATCACACAATAAAATTCCCTTAACACGCACACACACGTGCCTGAGCCAATATCTCAAAGATATTTCACATTTTGGTGAAATGTTTTAATGTGTTTGCATCATCGGGCATAATTCCAAGAGTTGCACCGTTAAGGGTGGTGGTGGGGGAATGTTATATTGCGAACTCTTTGTAGGAGCTGGCATTGAATTGCTCATGGTAGCAAAGCAGACATTACTATGTGTCTGTTTTCCCCCTTCATTATTTTTCTTCCTCTCCCCATTTTTGTTACCATATTCTCATAAAGAGATAAGACACAAAGACATGTGTATTAGCTGTAACAACAGCCTTGCTGCTTCCTGCCTTATTAAGAAGACTGCCTGGCAAATATTATCTTGCCAAGAACTTTATATCTAAAAATGATCTCCTGGCAAACCACATCTTTTGCCATGTTTGGACTTTTGGTACATGCTTTGAAAAAGAGGGTATTGCCCTCGAAAGCTTGCAATGATTTTTTATTATTTTATTTGTGCCCCATAAAGGTATCACCTATAGCCTAGTCTTGCAGAAATAAGAACGATTCAGAGAGGGCAGAATTAGCCTTTTAACCAGTGTTTCTCAATCTTTTCTTTAAAAACAAACCCAAAACAAAGGAGCTCTGTCTCTTTTGATCAATGTAAAATTCCGGTGCCCTAATTCATATTTGTCTCTTAGGAGACTTTTATTTAAATTGTGGGGTTAAAAATGAATTCCAGCATTTTTAAATTTAGAAAAATGTCTACTTCATTCAGGTCAGTGCAACTCAGGTCTTTTCCATATGTGCAATTCCAAAATTATATGGAATATATTTTGGCAGGCTCCACATACATTCTGTGAAATCCTGATACACCTCACTGTTCAGATTCACCACTTTTGCAGTATATACAGTATATAGAAGGAATATAAAAGAGAAAAGGAGGAGACACAAAGTCGCAGAGACAGAATTGTTAAAAATACCGAAGGTGCTTTGAGCTGAAGGGAGTCTAAAGCAATGGTGTAATGGGAAGGGAATTCATGAATCATGCAGGGCAGGATTTGGATCAAGTAGATTGTCACACTTGTGTCTTCTGATTGCGGCTTCTTCTCAATGTGAACTCAAGGAGAGATAGAGAGCAAAAAAAAGGGGGGGGGAGTCTTGTTTTGTCATCTTTGGTGGGTGACATTTCATTAACAATCCAGCCTACATAGCACAGAACATTAGTCTGTTCCTGTGGCAGAGAGATAATTTTTGTGTCAAGACTCTGAGTTATGCATATTTCACATTACCACACTCACTGTTTGATGGCTGTAGAATCAAAGATGGCTTGCATATCCTAATAAACCGTCAGCAGATATCACCATCCTATCAGTTTTAAGGTAACACATTTCAGTAGAGTAAATTCACACATCCAGTTGTGAGTACCAAGTACTGTATAACCCTTTAATTAAGTGATGCTGCTACATAAACCATCTTCCAAGATGATCTTGGTTTAAGGGGAGCTATAATTTGTCCCAAATGATGCTGGTTGTAATACCTTGTGGCACCTTCAAAAGAGAAAAAGAGGCCAAACTTGAATAGGCAATGGGCATTCAAGACCAGTTCTCCTGTTCCTTTAAAATTATTTCGGGATGCAATGGATCATAATGTTGGGGAGACAGAAGCTTTATAACCCTTCCCTGATATTAGGCCTGGGCACCAGATTATACTCTCCAAGACCAGCCTTGTGTTTTACTTCACTCTCCCTGTTTCTGCTGTAACAAAGTGACATTTGAAACATGGCACATATATGGCAATTATTTTCTTTACCAACGAAAATTGCATTTCTGGCAGTCTAATTCTGTTAGGAAGATACATGTGCTATGTCTGCCATGTTTACAACTAGAATCACACTGTTTTTGTGGATGTGAAAAAATGGCCAGAAAACTAAATGTGGACCATGATACAGGTATTGCTAATCTGTACAAAATATTATTGGATTCAGGTGGATTGTCCTGCAGGGAAGTTGCTGCTTTAGAACAGCCATCCCCATTCAAGTGTTCTCCAGATGTTGTGGACTGTAGCTGCCTTCACCCGCTAACATGCTCACTTGGGAGAGATCAGTTGTGACTAAGGGTTGAAATCCAAAACATCTGGAATTTACCAGCCTAAGAAAGGCTGGATGACTGAGAATCTTCACAGCCAACCTAAGAAAGTTTCTTTTAAAGCAAATAGCAGCTTTGGAGACATGAAAAGAGGGGGAAAATCAATAGACAACAAGGCAGTTTGACTTTGATATAATAGTAGAATTAAGGGAAACATCATCTGAAGATCATAGAATGATATTGGGATGTTAATAAGTTTCTAGTCAAGACTATCCTAGAGCAGTGGTGGTGAACCTTCAGCACTCCAGATGTTTTGGACCACAACTCCCATGGTCCTTTGTTATTGCCAATAGAGGCTCAGAATTCTGGGAGTTGTGGTCCAAAACTTCTGGAGTGCTAAAAGTTCACCACCACTGTTCTAGAGGCTAATAGGTTATATTTCTCTTGGCTTTGTATAAGTCTTAGAGCATGGCCTTGCCAATGTGACTAGTTCTACTTTTGTTATTAGAAACTCCAAATCCAACAATTAGTGCCAGGTTCCAAAGATACAAAATAAATATTTAAGGAACAGGATGCTTCTAAGCAAATATTACGTACAGAAATTTGTTTTGTGTACCTGGTTGGCATTTCACGGGGTTCTAATTTTAAAAATAAAGTCGTAAATTCTACAGGTGGGTGGAGAGCCCTGTGAGTTGGGTACCTTGCTGCAGACCCAGAAGTCAACAATACCATTCTCATCTACCACGTGTCTCTCAGGAGAAGAGCCAGCCTCTGTGGCCTTGAGTAAGCTGTATGTTCCTAGTTGCTCCCAGAAGAAAGGAATGGCGAACCACTTCTGTGTACTTCAGACTTAGAAAACACTGGAAGGTGCTACTATAATCCAGAATTGACATGATGGTACACAGTTAATTATTAATTCATCACTCTACAGCCTGCCCACTCCTGATCTAGAATGTGCCAATTAAAGCGAAGAGGTAGTCTTTCTATTCAGGATGAGAGCTGAACTCACAGTTCTGTCAGAGTTGCAGCTGTTCTACAAAGACTAATAGAAACGTATACAGTATATGTCTGTGTGCCCACCTGTCTCTTTTCTTCCAGTGTGTCCATTGGTCCATGTATGTGTGTGTAAGTATGTCTCTCTCTTTGTGTGAATGCCTTTGTGTGCATATGTGCCTATAGAAAAATTTAGACCTGAGATTGGTTACCACTATCCAACATTGGCTGCTGCACCTTTCATCCTATGAGTGGACACCAGCTGCTACTGATTAACCAAAAGTCCTTTCTTGTTGCTATCTTAATCACTCATGTCTGCAATCTAATTTAGTTCCAGCAAGAGGCACAAACATTTTTGTTCTTGCTGCTGTTAGATAGGTGGGAGTCAGAAGCCAATCTATTGTAAAGCACCCCAAAAACTAGTTAAAGGCTATTGATTAGGGCACGTGGGGCATTTAAATTGACTTGTCCCTGTGTGCCTCCTTATCAGAAGTGGTGGATCAAAATCCCATTTGTTTTCCCTTCCTGTTATTCAAATATATACAGAGTTCTGTATGAATGTATCTCAGTATCCACTTTTATCCTGTCTACCTATCACTTCTGGCTCCATCTGCCTACCCTGTGCCTTCCACTCCACACCTGCTTATGGAAGAACAGCAAAGATGGGACCAGGCTGGCCTTCTGCGGTATGGAGCTCCATAGTCTTGGGGCAGCTGGATAAAGTCATAGTTGAATAGGCTAGTTGAACTGCTCCCCAATTGTTTTTGCCTGAATGGTCTTTGCGTGCTATCATCTTGTTTTTAACTTATTAAAGTTATTCTTACATTCTTCTGATAATAAAAAGGGTATTCATTTTGTTTCCAAAACAGCTACTTAGTAGCTAGAGGATTCATATACTGTACTCCCCTTCAAATGGAGGTATGTAAGAATTTCACAAGAGCTTTAAGAGACATCATAAGCAACAAGATGAATCTCAGTCTTGCTCTTCCATTCTCTTTCAACACCCACTCATTTACTGTATTGCTATATTATGAGAGAGACTGAGAGATAATTTATCATATCACTAGGTGATCGGTCTGACTGAGCCTACAGCATGGATGTTAGACTAGAAATGAGTTTTGATGGAAGGAGAAATGTCGTATGCTTGTCTTAAAAACATTGTTTTATAGTATTTTTTTTTTCAAAGAAGGGAAAGGAGATTAATAAGAAAACGGATAAAGTTTAGGCTGGTTAATAGATGCAAAGCTTTTTATCAGTGAAGAGGATAGAGTATGAGCAGAAGGAAGCATATTCTGTATAGTTGTCCAGGTTCTTTGTTAGACTGAATAGTACTAAAGGGCTAGGAAAGAATTTAAATATGAGATCTCAATGGTTGCACTTCACATTAACATAGTAAATTATCCTGCCACCATCTAAAGCATGCCATCCATTTGTTTCATCTGTCTGACCCAATCTGAAAGTAAAGGAGAAACTATATAAAGTATAATTTCAAGTAGAGGCTTGTACGTGAAGCTAAAGCATTAAATGCAGGCAGTGTGGAAAAATAGCAAGGAGACTGCAGCAGAACCACAGACAGAAATAAACTTGTCTCGTGCTGAATGGATGGAGAAAGACACCATGGCTGCATTCCTTCTTGTAAATCTTTGCTGTACCAGAAACATGCTATAACCCAGCTAATAAAGGTGTCAGATGTCGGCAGAAAACAACTGTGTCTTTTCTCCCCACTTGCTCTGACCATACATAATCCATAAACAGGAATGTAGGCTAGATAATGAAAAATTTGAGCAGTGGAATCTGTTTCTGTAACATGATTGTCATAGATCTAATGAAAACAGTAGCTGTAGTTGTTATATGATGATCACTGAGTTAAAAATCCAGGTACAGCTGCTGTTATAGCTAGCTACTGGGTAAAATCACACCTCTTTATTTGCACTGCTCAGGACCAGGAATTCACTTTTAATGTCATTCCTTTAGGGAGGCGTGGCTGTTGACTGCATTGTGGTGCATGCTTGATATGATTGCAGCTATTTGTTTCCCCTCCACCTACCTTCAAAGACTTTTTGTGACTGCAGGTGCACCGGTTAGCAGCCTTCTTTCATGGTCTCTGGAACCACAAGCCTGCAGAACCCATTTGGTTTTCTATTTAAAACATGGTGGTCTGCTGAGACCACAGCCAGACACAAAGTGATGGCTTAAGGCCAGTTCTAATTTTATTCTGCAGCTCATGAACCAAACAGATGCACCTGTCTCTAAATGTGCACAGGCAAGACTCCTATTGGCTGGTTATGCCTGCAAACATGCAGATAGTATAAATCACAATGGTGCATTATTGCTAGTTAACAAGTTGCTGCCTGAATCTCTCATCATGGATCCGCTCATACAACTGGTACCGTATGAGAATTGGAAGCAGCTTGCCAAAAAACAGGAATTCTAGCACAGCTCTCAAAGATGTTCCTATTATAAGGACTGTCAAACTCCTTGCTTGCTCACTAGAGATGGGCACGAAACGAACAATTTTTCATTTCCGTTTCTGTTTTTTCATTTCGTTACATAACAAAATGACAAACAAATTTTGTCTCTAAAATGAAACGAAACGAACAGAAACACCGGAAATTTTGTCGTGCGTTTCGTTTCCGTTACTGCAATATGAGTGAATTGCTAAAAATCCTTAAAAAAAATCACAAAAAATTGAAATAAATGGTAACGAAATGAATGAAAACGAAAACGATTTTTTTGCAAAAATTCACGAAAAATGGAAATGAACCGAAACGGACCTTCCAAACGACAAACAACAAACAAAATGCCATTTTTTTAATTCATGCCCATCTCTATTGCTCACTATGGCTGTGGCCCTAATGAAATCCCTAGCTAAGCATTTCAGTAATTTTTTTTAGCATAAAGATGATATCATAAGAAAAGCTTCTCCTGCTAAACGCTTGCCTGTCAAATTGCATCAGTCAGCTTAGTAGAAAGTTGGCAGTCCTGTGTATATTGAACAATGGGGTTTAAAACATTGGGGATGGCTATAGTGATTCCCAAGAGTTTCTAGGTGAAACAGAATCTGTACAGTGGGCAGAGGCAAGCTGCACGGCCATTTCTCCAGCTCTGGAATCCTTTGGAAACCAGGCCAGGCACAAAAGCTTATAGAGGAGACTCATTCTCCTAGCAATATGATTCTCCCATTTCAGGGACAGGATATTGGGGGCGGGGGCGGAATTGTGCATATATTTTTCCATTGCAGGGAACAAACCTTTGGAGGGTGCATGATTCCCACCCTGCCTATAAAGGCCTCCAAAGACACACAGGAGGACACATAAAAGAAATTGCTGTTCATTAGAGGTTGGTCTGTACTTTGGCTGCACAGTAAAGCACTTGCTTAAAAGAGGAAATGCTGGAAAGCAGGAGCAAGGAAAGGAAGGAAAGAGCTGTTGTAAGCTTGTAAGTACATTTCTCACCGGGTTTACATTTTTACATGCAGGTTGCTATTCTTCAGTTTTACTTCCCACTTCTTATTTACAAAAATAATTGAATTGTTCCGTAAAGGAGTGAACACATATCTCCATAATGACTGCAAGGAAAGGGTTGTGAATGCTTCACTATCTTTTGTAAACCAAATCAGGATTTCCCCCCTCCCATTTTTTCCAGCAGTTTTCCAAAACAATGAAATTTCCTTTTCTATCTACCAGTTCCTAGAACAATCAACCTCTAACAGTAGACAGGAGATGAGCATCAAAGCTGCTGTACCCTGACAGTATAAATACTAGATGTTCCACCACAAGTGGTATGGCATGAAGTTATCCCTGGATATCCTAAGCTAACCAGCTGCCTTTTGATGCAGTGGAAGATAGATACTGCCATGAAGGACGGATAGAGGGTGCTTTTACACAACCCTTAAGATCCGCTGACAACTTAAATTTGGACCAGAGATCTTGGGGGTTTGTTGCTCTTCCTGTGTTCCCACTCTTCCACACTCCCTTGCTGCTGCCTGCGTGAGGGGAGGGAGAAAAACAAGGGAGAAAAAAATGCAGGCTCACCTCCACTCTGCCATTACGAGCTGCTCAGGAAGCATTCCAGTCTCTTTCAGTCTCTTAAAGGGGCAGGGGGCAAAAAAAAACCACCGAAACATAAGGCGAGGAGAGCCCGGCACTCACTGCTTTACATCCGCATCAGAAATTTTTCACCTTCGGAGACCAGGTACTTGGAAAATGCGCTGGGACGCGCTTAGGTGGGTGTGGTCATACTTAATTTTTTTAAAAACCCGGAGCTGGTGGGAAAACAATTTTAAGCTCCGGATCTGGGAGCCCTTTGCCTTGGATTTTAGGGGTCATGTAAAAGCGCCCAGAGTCAATTGCTATTCCAGTCAGCTTCTGTGCATGGAATGGGAGAGGATGCTGCATTGTTTTTTAACATCAGTCAACAAAAGGTCTTAGGCTAGTCTTGATTCATTAGTCTTCAGATATTGCAAGGAAAAGAGGATGGCAGCACAGCATAGACAGTACATACATCAGCACTGCCTGGGAAGCAGTTTATAGAATCAACAAAGCAATGAGCAAAAACAAAAGAAACTCTTAGCATGAGTGTTTTCTAGTATTCCATGCAGGCTCTTTTCTGGGCATAAAATGATTGCGTCAATGAGTATTCAAAGCCATGTCGACTCCAAATAAGCTAAGTGTAGCAGGTTCTTTATGCTAGCTGCTTAATTTCTCTGTTACCCCCGCATTTCCCCGGCAGGCACTGCCAAAAGAGAGGTTTTTAAATACTGCACTTGGCACAGTTTAATGTAGCCTCCTCCCCATCCATTGCTGTCCCCTAGCTGTACTGCAGTCTTTGCCAAAATTGGCTGCTTAAAGGGCCAGAGGATGAGGTGGGCATCTGCTCCTCAGCATTATATTTTCCAGTTGAGTGCTTCATGTTTATCTTCTACCTAATGTACACAGAAATGGTTGTGCTTCACAATGTGTAGTCCCTGCAGGCAAGGGATGATGTTTCCCATCCTTTCTGATGGTGGAACCCAAGCTTGGTTTGAAAGTGATGAGGAAATATGTCTCTCCCCCCTTACTTTGTTTTCTCTTGAATTTGTTAAATCCAGTTTCTTTGTATCCAGAAAACAGAGTAAAAATTATTGTAAAAACAAATAAAAAACAAACACACCCCAAAGCATTAACCCTTCTGTTCTCTGTGCCCAAATATGTGATTTGCATATTTTGGTTATATTTTTCCAACAAAACAAACAAATACACCCATCTTCACTAACTTAAAGCCCTGGCCGCATAAAGAAAATGTTCTCTAGTTCTCCTGATACTTTCCATGCCTCTGTTACACTAGTTTGTGGTCACGTGGTAATTATATATAGTAGGGCAAACATCCAGGGAAAATTTTAGCAGTAACGATTTATTTCCTCTTTTTTAAATCATTATGGCCACCTATACCATGGGATTAGTTTATTTTCCATTTTACTTTAAGGGGCATACATTGCTGTATCCGGAAAGTGTATCTGTTTGGGAATATGCCCTCTGTTGCTCTGGCTATTCCTGCATCTACTTCCCCCACTCTCTCTTCTGCCTTTCAGCTTAATCTGCCATCCCCCCCTCCCCCGCAGCCCCTCCCAGCAACTGTCTCCTCACAATGACTGGCAAAAAACTGTGTGTTGAAATGCCAGTACTGCAGGGACGGCACAAATTGCTCTGTGACATATATTCATCTAGGTACAGGTATCAGTATACTGGCTATGAGAAATTAAGTGTGTGTGTGTGTGTGTGCGTGCGCGCGCACACATGCGTGCGTGCGTGCGTGTGCGCACGTACGTGTGTGCATGCATGGTGGTCACCTTCCTGCTTTGATTCTGAAAAGCAGGACAGGTTGTGCAAACAGGCAATTCTGGTAAGGAATGCACTGATACAACAGTGGTACAAAATAACACAAGCCTCCCATGGAGTGGAAAATGTTTTCTACTGGCCAAGAAAATGTTGTGCTCTTGACTGTGCTTCATGTGACGGGGGGGGGGGGGCAGGGAGCAACAATTTAACTGGGGGATAACTAGAAAACATTTTCCTCATCTGGCCATAGGTTGAGCTATTGGCAGCATGCAAGAGTTATGTTTTCCTTCCCTTTCCGAATGCATCCTTATGGATCTTTTCTAAAAAAAAAAGAAAGAAAGAAAGAAAGAAAGAAAGGAAAGAGGAGGTGGTGGTGGTGGAGGAGGAGGAGGAGGAGGAGGAGAAGAAGAAGAAGAAGAAGAAGAAGAAGAAGAAGAAGAAGAAGAAGAAACCCTCATTTCACAATACATGGTAGAATACAGAGGTTATCAAACTCAGAGATTTAAGAATGAAACATGAAAAGCCCTTTGACTAGATAGAGAAATCTGTCAGTTTAGGTTTTCTGCACATGCACAATCAAATGCTTTTAATTTTTGTTCCAAATATGTAGCAATTTTTGAATGTTGAAAAAATCTGATAAGGAATTAGCAGTAGCCAATTTCTTCTCCTTCATTAGTTTTGGGCTTGTCTGTGTAAGAGGGCAAGAAATTAGTGTAACAACGGTCATGAGAGTTAACAATGGCCATAAGAGTAAACTGGATACCCATGGGTCAATGAACCAATAGATAATGCAGGACAGCAGCCGTATATGGCTTTGTTTGTGTAATATACATGCTACCTTTCTCCCAGAATTTCCACCTGATTCTGCCATTATTGGTTCAGAAATAGCCCAGCCTCACTCCATAACAGACTGTGACTATCCAGCCTCACCCTGCAGTTAACAGTCCTTCAATAATAGACAGTTTCCTGAATGACATTTTGTAATGTATTTTGCTGTCCTGTTTGATGATTGAACTTAATTGTAGTTGTGGGTGGGAATGGGGGGGAATCATATATCATATTCCTATGGCAGAGCTGTTCAACTTTGAACAGGCCAAGGTCTACTTTTTTGGGTCCAAAGTGCCTGAGGGCTACTACACTAAAACCTCTACTTACGAATTTTACCCGTTCCGAGCACATGCTCATAAGTATAAACTTTTGTAAGTAGAGCAGCAGTTTCCCATAGGAATGCAATGAAAACCCATTAATCTTTTCTGGAGAGAACAGATTTCAATGTGCCATGGCCCTTGAACTGCCCTGCTCGGCTGAGACACTGGACTGGCAGACCCAGAACTTTACTAGGGTAGTGGTGGTCCTTGGGATGGGGGAGGGAGGGGTGGAGACCTTGTCCCCTCACTTTTTTTAATTAATGGACAGTGGGCTACTTTTGAACCCTTTGCGGGCTACCAGTAGCCCGCGGTCTACCTGTTGGGCAGGCCTGCACTATGGCAAGCTTTCTCTTGTGTTTAATTTTCTATATCCTACTATGGCCTCTTCACAAATTGAAAATAATGGGATCGAAAGAAAAAAAAAAGAGAGAGAGAGATGAACTCAAGGAAATTGGAACTCACTTTTAAAGGTTTGGTCTGTTCCCATAGCATATTTATGAAAGAGAAAACCCAAGAAGCTACTCTAGTTGACAAAATGTGTGCATTCAGCTGCTTTGCTTGTGCATTCTCTCTGTATGATGGTATAGCTTGGTTTTAGTTATTTACTGAAACCCTGTTACATAGCATAGTAAGCTGCATGAGAGTAGGCCCATTGAATCTGTTGGGATTTAATGAGTAGGATCCTCCATATGTCCCATTGATTCAACAGGCCTACTCTAGTTGCAATGTACTTTAGGATAGTAACTTCCAACTAGAGTAGATAGTATGAAGAAGTTGACTCACCAAGGAGGGCCTACTCTACTGCAACTTACTACACTAAGAAACAGCATTTCAGCTATTAACATAAGAACATAAGAACATAAGAAAAGCCATGCTGGATCAGGCCAAAGGCCCATCTAGTCCAGCTTCCTGTATCTCACAGTGGCCCCACCAGATGCGTTTGGGAGTGCATGAGACTAGATATCTGTCTCCTGATAGCACTCCCCTGCATCTGGCCCTTGAAGTACCCTGGTTTTAAGCCTGGGGAATTACACATCTCCATCATGGTTTGTAACCCGTGATGGACTTTTCCTCCAGGAATCTGTCCAATCCCTTTTTGAAGGCATCCAGGCCAGATGCCATCACCACATTCTGTGGCAGGGAGTTCCATAGACTAACAACGCGCTGGGTGAAAAAGTATTTTCTTTTGTCTGTTCTTACTCTCCCAGCCCTCAATTTGAGTGGATGTCCCCTAGTTCTGGTTTTTTTTTTTTATTGAATAGTTTTATTGGGTTTTTAAGGAGGGAACAAAGGGAAGGGGTATGGGGAAAAAAAGAAAAAGGGGTACAGTTTTTAAAATTTACATTGAGTATGTCAAGCAAAGTAAAAATAGTGATTTAACATATACCCCTAGTTCTGGTATTTTGTGAGAGGGAGAAGAGCTTCCCTCTATCCACTTTACTCATGCCCTGCATTATTTTGTACGTCTCAATCATATCCCCCCTCAGGCGCCTTTTTTCCAGACTAAAGAGCCCCAAATGTTTTGGCCTTTCCTCATAAGGGAGGTGCCCCAGCCCAGTAATCATTTTAGTCGCTCTCTTCTGCACCTTTTCCAGCTCCACTATGTCTTTCTTGAGATGCGGTGACCAGAACTGTACACAGTACTCCAGGTGCGGCCTTACTATTGTTTTGTATAATGGCATTATAATGTTGGCTGTTTTATTTTCAATCCCCTTTTTGATAATCCCTAGCATGGAATTGGCCTTCTTCACCGCTGCCACACATTGGGAAGACACCTTCATGGAGCTGTCCACCAACACACCAAGATCTCTTTCCTGATCCGTCACGGATAACTCAGAGCCCATGAGTTGATAGATAAAGTTTTGATTTTTTGCCCCAATATGCATTACTTTACATTCGGCTACATTAAAACGCATTTGCCATTTTGTAGTCTATTGATAGACAGAATTGAAACTGAGATGCGGTACATTTGTTTTCAAGGATGTGCCATGTGATCTCCACAGTAGTGAAGATGGGTTTTTCTTCAGAGAAAGCACGAAGGATATTAATCTAATTCTTACTTAATTGCATCCATTAAAGAAAA
>JAHTLZ010000016.1:9592456-9603482 GCA_023846285.1 Phrynocephalus versicolor
GAAGGATATTAATCTAATTCTTACTTAATTGCATCCATTAAAGAAAACCCTATTTCAAACCTCTAATTCCACAGTTACTATGGCAACTACACATATGAGGCAGCTGCGGTTGCCATGGAAACAAAAAGAAAAGTGAGTGTGGAAGAAATAACCCCTTAGGAAATTCTGTTTTGATAAATGAAATGAAATGAAATGAAATGAAATCTTGTCCTGAGTTTGGCGGTAGAAAAGGGGGAACAAAACAGAGGTTGGGGTACAAAAGCAGAGAGAAGGGAACAATAGCCCATGAACACACTGCAGACACACCTCACTGTACAGAACTATTAGGAAACGCTGAGTCTCCCTCCTCATGTAAAAAGGCATACTGGTGATGCAGGCCACATAGATGTGAGAGGAAAGAGTGTTTGAGACTGTCCAGTTATTATCTAAATATCTAACACTCTTGGTTCCAGTGAAAACTGTTTTTAAAGGTGACCTTAGCGTAATCTTACTGAATATAGGTGTTAAATGAAACTCGGACTTTCCAGCTTACAGCAGGCAGGATGGTCATGTGTGCAGAGCACAGATAACAGACCTCATATTTCCAAGAGCCCTAGCCATATCCATAAGGGATGGGGGGTATAGTGGGGAAAACAAAAGTCATCAAATTGGAAGAAAAGATTAAGGTATCCATGTTAGAATGAGTCAATTTATCTGTGAAAAGTCTTGTAAACAACTGACATGGGGCTCTCAGATAATCCTCCATCCCTGTGTAATTGCTTCCAATGGGATAACTGATTACCTACAAGTAGACATGGGCACTTCATATTCTTATCCCTGGGTATATGAATACAAAGCGTCCATATCTACCCACAACCAGGGTCCTGGATGACTGTATAGATTAGTGGTGGTGAACCTTCGGCACTCCAGAGGTTTTGGACTCCCAGTCCTTTGTCATTGGCAATACAGGCTTGGAATTCTGGGAGCTGCGGTCCAAAACATCTGGAGTGTCAAAGGTTCATCACCACTGGTATAGATGCAATGATGCCATAGAAGAATAATTCATTTGCCAACCTTAGCACAACTGAGAAAACTCTAAAATGGTCTCTAAACCAAGTTACGTTGGACTCAGCCCATGCTTTGCAACACCATCATTCCAGCTGATTTCATCCAGTATTCTGTTTCTTCTAGGTTCCTCCCTCAAACATTGCTCATGAGCTTTTCCCATCAACTAGTGAGAATCAAACTCTCACTGGGTCAGACTATTTCCCACAACCGTGGACGTACTGAATTTCATTTCAAAATCACAACAATCATTTTTACATTTAGGGTTGTACCATCTGAAATACACTACACTACACATATTTCATACAAACAGATGTTCCCTTTCTTGGAATTTCTTTCTTTCTGTTCTTTTTTCTCTTTGATGGGTGTTTAAGAGGCCGATTTTAGAGAGGAATATGTGGAGCCTATTGGTTGGATGTAGCCCTCAAGTGCATTTTGGAAGTCCTCAGTGTCTCCCAATTCTCTGTTGAACGTTGTTACCGGGGAATAAAGGCTATTACCTTGATTGCAGCATAGTCTCCTCTGTGTTCAAGACCACTTTAAAATGTTAATGGCATAGCTTTAAAAAAAACTGTGAAAAGGCAGAGATCCGGGAAGTTCACAACATTTCTGCATAAAAAAACTCAATTCACTTCATTCACCTGATCAAGGAGGTTCCACTTCATGAAAGCCTATGTCTGTGTTATGTGAAATTAAGCCGCTTTCAACTTATGGCAACTGTATGAATGAATGGATTTCAAGTTCTATCATTAAAAGCTGTGCTTTGGCCTTGCATACTAATGACCTTGACTCGATTTTGTAGAATCACAGAATAATGGAATTGAAAGGGACCAATAAGGCCATCCAGTCCAACCCCCTTTTCAATAGTACATCTAGCAGATGGCTGTCTATCTTTCAGCTGAATTTGTCCAATGCTGAAGAGTTCTTTTCTTTTAAGCATTCCCCCCATTTACTGCCACTTTCCTTTCCCCTAGCATTAATATATTTCAAGCAGTGTTGCTTTTTCCTGCGAGCCTTGTCTTCTCATGATATACTCAAACTATGATGGCCTCTATTTGAAAATGTAGGCTACAATAAATCAGTTAATGTATAGTGCTATCCTGACTTGCTAAGCACTGAGTTGTTATGGATGTACCGATAGGCCCGTGTTTCCTCTGCTGTGGACAGTTCTATGAATAAAAATATCTTTCGTTATAGCAAGACCATGGAGTAGCCATTTTTTTCTGGCCAGTTAACCTCCAAGACATTTAAAAGTGGGCAACTGTTAAGTATTGACAAAAATCAGAGGATGATACAGAAAAAAATAAAGATAAAAGTAATAAACAAATTATTGCCATGTCCAGCCATTGGTTATGGGGAGAAGTGGGGAAAAGAGAACTTCTTCAGTATTTGTGATTTGTACTGAAGACCCTATGAGAAAAATAAATAAAAGGAATGTACAGGCCAGAATGCTCGTACTTGAAGATATTAAAACAAACAAAATAAAAACTGCTCAGGTTTACTAATGTGGGTCGGGCTGGTGAGATACTGAGAAATGAGGTGAGGGGGCAAAGAAAGGAGGGAGAAATATTTTCTCAACATCCAATTGTCTCTTACTGCTTAGTAGCAAACTCAGAAGTCAGCCTCCAGGGCATAAATATTTATGCCTTTTGTACATGCAGCAGATGTAACATTTCCAATTAACTGTCAATCTTTCTGCCCCCCCCTTCCTTTTTTCCCTTTGCCTGCTGCTGCTTCAGCTCACACAATGTGAGGATGAAATATGGATGGGCCTGCCTGTTTTGCTGAGCTCAGATGTCTAACACATTTCCACATTCCGCAAGATCAAATCACATGGATTGAATGTTTGCTTATCAGACTTCACATTACTATTCCTCCATTTCTATAAAAACCACAGGCTGTATTTTTTTAAAAAAATAAAAAGCACAAAGTCCCCTTTTAAAATTTGTTATGCATTGTAAATTTGGGCTAAAGAACAGGAAAGGCAGTAAGTTGCTTGCACCATTTTTTAAAATTCCAAGATGGTGTTACCAACCAAATACCAAATGAATAAAAACAGCACTGCCTTCATTTTAAAATGAGGCATTTCCTATATTTGATAATTCAGATGGCCACCCTATGTTTGTTTTAGTGCTTGGCCCCACAGACAATAAATACTGCAGTTATATTGGGTTCTGCTTTTTAAAAAGGGAGACTAAAATTTTGGCAAACACATGAGGCATGTGCATGCATGAGGGGAGCGAGTTTTTCTGCTCCAACAGAGATCTGCTTATTTTGAGGCGGATGTGGAATCAATTCCATAAATATGAACACTCCTATGTGTGTCATTTTAAAACAAATATATCCTGCTTCTTACAGTGCTGTACCAGATGGCAGGAATAAATAAAGTGGGAAAAGCACTGTGGCCCACTTGCCAAAAAAGCTGGCGCCATGCCAAACCTCTCATTCTCTGCTACCAGTCAGCAAAGCCAAACCCAGCCTCCAGAGACAGTTCAGGCTTGACTTGATCTAGGACCTACCTGTTCACCTTTTTTGGCACTCCAGAATATCCACAAAGCTTTCCTTTAGAACCACATGTCAAGCAAATCAATTTTTTTCCTGTCAGCTTTCTTAACTCTCCAGCTTTCATGCCATTCCGAATGAATGACCTCCAAAAGGTCGCTGCATGATCAACTCCACTCAGGTCTTGCAAACCAAATGCTCTGGCTTCCTTTATTGAGTCAATTCATCTCATGTTTGTTCTTCCTCTTTTACTGCTCTCTTCAATTTTTCCCAGCCTTATTGTCTTTTCTAGACAATAGTCTCAATAGTTCTCTGGACAACTGGCCCAGATATGATTTTTTCCAGCCTTGATGAAAGAACAACTGCACCTAGAAGAAAAAATTAGCCTAGGGTTATAAGGACATTATATGGCACATATCACTACAGTATCTTTATTTGAAAACAATGCACAGGTAAATCTTGCTTTTAGAATTTGGTATAGTTCTGATTTCTTTCGTAGATCCACATTTACAGTTTGAAGAAAACAAAGCTGTTTCATTGCATAAACCGACTCGGTGCTCATTACTCTTGAGGCCTTCGGCTGTAATGATTTGGGGTTCATAAATACAAATCACAGAATGAGGACAAGTGTAAAAGGCAAATTTAATTTGCAGAAACAGTCAGCAGCTTCAGACCTCCTCCTGTGTTCCAATAGACCCATGTGACCTTACATCATATATACCAATTTCTAATTTCCTTAGAAAGGATTGCCCAGAGCAACTGAAATGGTCTCTAAATTATGAATATATGGAGCATTTCAAAAGCTGCAGTTACGTTCTGGAATCTATAAGGGTATGCTACCTGGGATTCGTCCCCAAATTCTTGGGATTTTGGAAATTTGTGGGTGACTGCTATCACCAAGGGTCATTTCACTCATGAAGGGGTGGTGAGGGGACCTGGGGGTGTCCATGTGGATTTTACATGGATACCTCAGGCCCCCTCCACACCCCTTCATCCATGCAGGGCATTCTTTAGCATTTCTCTGATTAATGAAGCAGGCCTCATGAGGCGAGCATATTCTGCCTTCTGAAGTCTCTCAAAGTCAGCTCCCACGCGTGCTGTTTCTATGGAAACAGCAGACTGGCTTCAAACCCCTGCACATCACCCTGTTGTTTAGCCCCGATGCCTCAGCAATGCTTCTGGTCTATGCTTTTCCCTTTCCTGATAGATGTGCCCTGCATTCTCTCTTTGCATTCATTTCTTTATTAGAAAACATTGCTTTTCCTCCAGTTTCCCCATTTTATAGGTATAATGTCACGGCTCAAGGAACAGCACAGAATCAGGCAGGGGCATGTCAGTACAGATAAAGGAAAGAACTGTGAAGAAAACCTCACAAGTTCCTCCCTTGAGTTCAGAGCTGGATTTACCTTTAGGCAGAGGGAGGCGTTGCCATAGGCAGCAGATCTGTCATGCCACCAGAGGTCAACAAAGAGTTGATAGGTATTTAATTTGTTATTTTGCTTTTTGGTTTGGATTTTTTTTTTACAGTCAAGGATTGTACTGTATGTAAGATTTTCTGACTCCTATGCAAAACTAACTTCATTGGCTTTAGGTATTTTTTCCCTTCAATTTTGGCAGCAGGCAGGGGGAGAGACAATTTTGCTAATTTTCTTCAAACAATAGCATGTTTTTTGCTTACAGCCTTTAGATGCATGGCTAGACAAGAACAAGGTACTCTCTTGTCTTTCTTTCTTAGAAATCTAGGAGCAGATGATGGCTCTGGTGTCTGGGTAGTAGTGAATCCACACCAAGCTTTAATCTGAATTTTATAGAAACTATCCAAGGTGTTGAAACTTCTAACCGAAAATAAGTTCAGCACTCTGGATAGGTCCTTTAAAGTTCAGACAAAAACCCAGCATAGATTCACGACCTTGCTGACATTGAAGCCACTAGTTACCAATGTGACTGTTGTTAAGCACTCGTGTGGCAGAATTTGTAGCATACGCTCAACAGTCAGGACTATGGCAGAATCCAAGGTCCCTTTTACTTACCCATTAGAAACCTGTAGCAGGGAGATTTCTCCTAAATGAATATTAAGAACTGCAGGGCTTGCAAACATCCAAACTGAACTTTAAGAAGCCATGTATCTTTTGAAATGAAAAAAAAATGCAGTTCTTGAGATCCTTGTTAGTCCACTTCCCTGCTGAGGCTTTTGTTTTGGAACAATTTTTGTGTGTGTGTGTGTGTGTGTGTACAGAAATGAACTGTAGAAATGAACTTCATAGGAAGCACTGTAGTACTAAACTCTAACCTACAACATTACCTATAGAAAATAAGCCAAGCCTTCAAGAGGGACAAGCAGTTATTGAAGGGCATTGGGGGGGGGGACACACTGAACATTTTAGAACAAGATGTGAATCATATGAATGGTAGAAAAAAAGGATACCAAAACAATTAGTGCAGGTCTTGGGATTTTAAAAGGAATAAGCAGACTGTCTGGATAAGCCCTCAACACTCATTGCCCTGTGTTTTATAAGCAAGGAGCATGAGAAGAATAGAACAAGCAATGGAGCCTATATTGATGCTTAAATTCTACAGAGAGATATTTATTTTATAATTACAGAATCTAAAAACAGTGGCCTTTCTGGACTTTATTAAGCAAGAAAAATCAATAAATATTGCACCGTAGCCAAGCTCCTAAAGCTGGCTTCCCTGTTTCAAGTCATTCTCTGTCAAGCTAAGGTAGAACAGCAAGGAGAAACAGGAAATGAATGGCACAGAGAAGGAAGCAATAAAGTTTTAGAATGCATGTGTGTAGTCACAGTAAAGTGGGGGGCGAGGACACCAGATCCATCTATTTGATGCTGCCCCTCCCCCACTGATATATCATTTGTGTTCCTACCAACTTGGCTCGTGACACTTAAGTCAAGGACAAAGGAGTCACGTTGTTGTCAGAGATTCTAGGTGAGTATAGATTTTCACCTGCAAAAAGGGCATGAAATCTTTTGGTAGATGTGAGCTTTGACAGGAAGAGAGACTTTGCAAGAGATGGACAAAAAGAAAAAAGAAAAGGCTTGGATAAAATTTAGAAAAGTCCACTAGGTGCAGCCAATTGAATAAAATAAAAAGGAAAGAAATTATCTAGTGGGTGCAGGCTTGTTGTGTCTCCGTTGATGGTCCATTTGCCTCTTTCTTGGTACATATGGGGCGGGCCATTCCTGGTATCACAATATTTCCAATTGAAGCCCAAAATGAAATGCATGGGTCTTCTACACCAGCCCTCCCCTTCCCCTGGCCAAGAAGGGACCATTAGCCTTGATGAGCCACATGGAGATGGGGTGTGAAAGTGTGTACGTGAGCCCTGACATGTTGTTTGAAGGACTGGAACAATAAAAACACCACCCTTTACTTCAGATGCAGCCGCAGAACATCTAAGCTCCGGGCCTCAACTAAGAAACTACCTGGCATATTTTCCATCTTGACAAACTTCATCTTTTGCCATGTTTAAACCTGTTGGTACAGTTCTGAAGAAGAGGGATTTTGCTCTCGAAATATTAGCAACTTTTTGTTACTTTTCTAGTAGCCTAAAGGTATCAGCTGTTCTTACTTCTGTATTTGGTTTTTGTAATGGCTATAGGCTCCACAATTTGTTTTGCTTATACTGCTTTGTAACTATTGGGTTTCTACTTTAATCACAGTCCATTAAGTCACAGTATTTTCTTCTGCATATAGTATTGCCCTGTAAGTTGAGGGCATTCATAGGTCATGTGGGTTGCTCATAGCCTACATATGCTTTGGAATTAATAAAAAAAAAGTATTCACTAAAGATGACCCAGTGTCTTGCAGGTGGCTTAACATAAAATCACCCCAGTAGTCTAGTACTAGGAGAAACAAAGGAAATGTGAAATAGATAAGTGTATAGCTTTTAATGAGAAAATTTTGAAATGGAAAGGAACTTGCGCTTCTATTATTTATTTATAAAAATACTTACACCTTAATCAAAGATCTTGGGGGCAGGATACAAAAAAACCAAAAGAATAACATTGTATAACTTATTTTTCAGGAAATGTTAAAGGTAATTTTCCATATCAGTCTAAGTACCTTTATCTAAAAGGAAGTCCCTTTACAATGGATGACAATTCCAATGTTACTGGACATAGAACCTGAAGAAAACTCCATTCCCTCTCCATTAATTTCCCAATTTAATACTGTTATAAAAATAAATGTGAGTGCAAAGCCTCTGGCTTCAGATTCAACATGACTCCCTCTGTCTCTTTCCCTTCTTTGCTTTTTCTCCCTCACAAGAGAAAAAGCAGGAGAAGAAGGAACTAAGACTTAATTTAGCAGTATCAGGTGGCTGCCATTTACAAAAATCCACTTCTGCAGTGTCTGTTTTACAGAGAATCCCTCATTCCTGGAATTCATTGTTTTTTCCAGTTTGTGAGTACCTACTATCTTAATCTTCCCCTTAATCTCCCTCCTTCTCTCTTCCCATCTCTTTTGTTCTATTTCATATCAATATATAATTGCTTATCACCTGTAGTTTGACATGAGTACAGTAGACACAATATAACCTCTCAGTACCAATCCATCATAGGTCATTCGTGTTTCCTCCTATGAAATGCAAAGCAAGAAATCAAGAGAGGCTTGGGAGGGGTAGTAGCAATGGACAAAAATTAAAGGATTTCATTTCTTGGTGGCAAATATGGGCCCCAATTCTGTGCACAATGATCAAAGCAGAAAAAGATCCTTCTTTCTACTTTTCAAGTAAGTTCTTAGGGTATTTTTTGTGTGCTGACGGCCTTAATAATAATAGGACAAGAAGTCTGACCACCAACAGCACAATGCAAGCAGTACTGATTTAATAGCTGCTGTGAGTTTTCTGGGCTGTTTGGCTGTGTTCTGGAAGTTTTTCTTCCTGATGTTTTGCTAGACTCTTTGGCTGGCATCTTCAGAGGGCGAGGGGCTCGGGGGAACTAGGAGTTATGTCTGTGCCCTGGGGAATAGAGTGAGTGAGTACTGATTTAAGATTTTGCTTACTTCGTCATTACATTTATATATTGTCTTTCCTACAGATAAAAAGGGAGTACACGATGCTCCCCTTTCCCCCACTTTATCCTCACAATGACCTTATGAAATCAGTTTATTTGTTTATTTATTAGATTTTTATACCGCCCATCTGGTAGCGAGGCCAGTCTTGGCAGTTAACCAGTTAATCAGAATACAAACACAATGACATGGAATTAGTACAATAAAATGAAAATAGAAATAAAGATAAATAAAAAATAAGGATACCATAATATTAACAAATAAATGAATATCACAGAAGCTGTCTTGAATGCAAGACAGGTTCTGAATCTGTCTCTCTCTCAAGTCGTAAGCTGAAACACTAACCCACATGTACAATATTACTGTATTTCTGTGGCAGGGATGAGAGCTCTGTGGCTTTCCAGCCCCGTGGAAACCCGTGGTCTAAACTCAAAGATCCTTCGATATGTGATCAATTTAGACTGGCATGAGTAATCTAAGCAGTAAACTATGGGGAAAGGAGGAGACTGGGAGAAGATGGTATTAGCAACTGTCTCAGGCTTTGGTTTTATCCTTTATCCTTGTTGGTATGGGTTCCACATCAGCAAAGTTCTGCCACCTTAAAATCAGCATAGTTATTTGATTTTTTTTTAGTCGTCTTATAAAGGTGTCTCATTCTTCTAATTTTTTTTATAATGTACAGTGGACCCTTGTATAACAGACAGCTTGTATAACATAAAATTTGTACAACATAAAAAATTCTGGAGATAGGGGAAATTTGCTTAACATAATCGTCTATGGGGAAAATCCGTATAACATAAAAATGGGATCACTCCGTTTTCAATGCATTCCTATGGGAATTTGTATAAAGGAAAATTTGCTTAACATAATTTCATTTGGAACGGATTAATTCCTTTATACAAGGTACCACTGTAACAATCATTTCCTGTGGATTCTTCTTGAAGTCAGCTGTGTCTGAATTACTGGGTGGTAATCCAGAAGAGTTCACACTGAAATAAATGATTTTGTTGTTGTTGTTGAAATAGATGGACAGGGTTACCTCTCTGAAAACCACCAAGGGTATCTGTGCACTCAAAAACAAACAAACAAACAAACAAACAAACAAACAAACAAATGCTTCCAATCTGGCGGAATATAAGGGGCAGAGTGAGAATTAGAAGAGTAAGATTCAGCCAAAGAAACAAAATCACGTGGAGGAGTAAATCCCAACAACAACTGGAGCAGGGAACCAGTGGGGGAAGTGTTAAGGGGACAAAATGGAGAGCGAGCCAATTACTAGCTATCCAACAAGGTATTGAGCAAGCTTCTGCTACAGCGGCAGCAATGATGATGGCTTCATATTGCATCCCGGGCCAGTTTGCCTTCCTTGTGGCTTTTTTTTTAAAAAAATTCTCCAATCCGCTCCCCCTCCACCCCCTCGCCTGACTCTGTAACAGCACGTGGATGGCAGCCAGATTAGGCGACCCAGGCCTATCGATCAATCTGCTCCCTCATCCCTGTCACCATGGCAACTGCTGGCAGCAGCAGCTATGGCTGCTGCTGCTACCGCAGTGCTGTTTACCTAGCCTCGTTTATTTTACTGAACCGTCTTTCCACTCTCCCAGTTACGATTAGCTTGACATGGTATTGGCAGAGGGCTGGTCAGAGGTGAAAGATGAGTTTTCATAGCCTGGGGAGAGGGAGGGGAAGGGAAGGGAAGGGAAGGGAGGACATGAGTATGCACGTTTATTGTACCACTGATGTTTCCTGGGTCCTAAAGCTGGAACTGAGTGGGATTTACAGATAATAGACCTAGGCAAAAGGCTATTAAAAGGATTTGTGTGGACTGGTAGCATTTGTTCAACAAATACTTTCTTAGGTCATTGTCCCCCTTTCCCATGTGGAATGCAGAATTCTGTTGTCTAGATTGTTTGATGTTGCAATTTACTTCAGCTGCTGATTAGTGTGCATTGCACACACAGAGAGATGGCTAATTGTCGTTAATTAAAACTATACGTTGTTTGTAAGCTTGGCTTCCTTTTTCCTGCAGTTAACATGGGTGCGATATTGTGCAGACCATTTCCTGAGGTTTTGAATTGAGGATACAGAAACAGCATATCCCGCATTCGCAAACCAGAGGGTTGTTTGCAGAATTGAATTAGCATAGAGGTCGAGAGCAGGGACCTGTTTTGCAGCTTGCTCTCCACGTTTGATCTAAGGTCCTTGAGATAAAGCACCCTGGGGTGTTTCTTCCCTTTTCCCTCAGATGCAGTAACAATCTATTTATTGAATGAGCATGTATCTATAAATTACTGTTTTCTAACCTGGGACCGGGGAAGTGTTTTCTGGGGGAATCACAGGTCACCTTACATGTTGTAGCCTTTGGTAAATAATTTCTTCTTTGCCCTTTTGGAGTAGGATATTAAATTTGTGTGTGTGTGTGTGTGTGTGTGTGTGTGTGTGTGTGTGTGTG
>JAHTLZ010000016.1:9603492-9621521 GCA_023846285.1 Phrynocephalus versicolor
AGAGAGAGAGAGAGAGAGAGAGAGAGAGAGAGAGAGAGAAACAGGCCATCTGGGTGAGAAAGAAGCCTCTACTTTCTGAGAAGAGATGACAGGGATTATTATTTTTCAGAGAGAGACAGACAGACAGACAGACAGGCAGACAGACAGACAGACATACAGAGATGCCAGCAGAAATATATAACTGCTGTTGCTTCAGCAAGAAAGAAAAACACAGAGACAACAAACCCGCAGTAGGGAAGGACACAAAAAACCAAACAGCCTGCCTCTTCTGCAATGGGTACAAGGAAAGCTTTGTCCAGTTTCTGCAAGGGATCCTCTCTTTGCAAAGGTTTAGCTCCTTCCATGGGTATCGCAATGTCCTTCTCACTCCTGCCTATCTTTGAAGTCCTTTGCCTTCTTTTCTCCCTACTTTTAATCAAGACAGAGACATTGGCAGGAGCAGCCCAGGCTGAATGTTGCAAATGACACGAGTTTGGCTTTAACAAAATTTCAAAGCTGTTTGCCCAGAAGCAAGTGCAACATCACGTTAAATATTAGGTGAGAACTACAATCTGAAAAATGCATTTTAATGTGTATACTCACTAAAATGCACTTTTATGCAGATGTGGTGGTGGGTGGGTCACAGGTTTATGTAGCAATTATGAAAAGGAGATGTGTCTTGAAAAAGGTTGGGAGCCACTGCTATAAATGATTAATTCAGAAAACCAGTGTACTGTGTCTGAAGCACAGTACATAATTCCATTTGTTTTAGGATGATTCACACCATTTTCATAGCAGGCATGGTTTTCCACGAGCCATTTCTTCTGTATATAAAAGAAGAGACTGCTTTGTATTGTTAACATCTTGTTGTGAACAGCCCAGAATACGGCATTGCACTAAATAATAAAATAAACAAGTCTTTCTGGTCAACTAAAAGTGGTACAGTACAGTACATACCTATGAAGATTCATTGTGAAGCAAGTCTCACTGAGTTCACTGGGACTTCGTGCCTGGTAAATGGCTACAAGACTTAGCCCTTAACTCATTTTCAGTTAAACTAACAGACAAAAGCTGCGATCAGAAACATATATGATAAGAAGTAAACCCTGCAATGGTATTTACTTCTGAATAAATATTCATTTAACTGTTCAGGTACGAGCAATGAGGAAATGGCAGCATCCAAAACACTCAATTAAATACAAATGCTATTGTTTCAGATCTCTGATGCTATTTGTTGCTTATGGGCTAGAGAGCACAGGTTGCCAAAGAACGGGGACCGGCTTTGCCAGCCTCTTATTTGTCAGCCTCAGGAACCTCTAGAAGCTTTCTGAAGCTGCACTAAGATCAGCCCTGTTAGTGATTCAGTCCCGGAGATGTTTATGAGCAGGAGCCAGTTTGTTTGGAAGTGTCCCTGTGATTGATTGCTCAGCCAGTGCGGCAACCTGGATATACTGTATAAGGAAACATCTAATGCCCAGTTCCCACCACCCAGTCTTCACTGTGCTTACTTTTGCTTTTGTAGCCGTTCTAAACAGTGACTGCTGTTCAGAGATAGAAAAGTTACTTTTGGGATAACAGCTCCCAGAATACTTCAGCTAATATGACAACTGGCTATAATTTTTAAGGAGAGAGAGCTAGAATCCTTTTTTAAAAAAAGTATTTTTAATCATCTCAGCAGCAGTTATCGTCAAAAACATACCAAGGAACATATTAGTAATGTAGGGAAGACTTTAGAAATATCTTGGAGGAATTCTAAGTGGTTTAGATATCTGGCTTCAGAGCCAGAGGTTAGGAGGAGTTCATCTTCCCACTGTGCACACCAGAAGAGACTTCCACCCCCTTGGATGGAGCATGACCTCCTATCTCCAGTTGCTGTGATTATTGCCCCTCTGTGGATCCCCTTGTTGGAGGCCCTGGATTCCCCCTTTCTCTGTTTTGCAAAGGGGTCATCCTTTTCCATTTGAATATTGAACCCTGATCTCTCATGAGCTGTGTGTGCTTGTTCCCTCCAGACGTGAATCCCACCAAAGCCATGGGGAACCTGGGTTGTGTGAGGTCTCCTCCCGTCCTTTTCTATGGTGCTTTGGAGCAGCACAAAAGCATCAGCACCACTGCTAAGAGGAACAGTCTGGCAGACCATGGTTGTTCCTCCCTGGGCTACTGAAGGTAATGGATTGACTATTGTTTTGTCCTAGGGAAAAGTCCACATCATGTGTGGATGGCATGTTGATATCCTCTTGCTGTGCTTCCAGCCATTGGGAGTTGGGAAGCAGGGATACCTTCAACCATCTATCTATTGAAATCTCATCTTTTCTCACAAACGCTATCTATAGTTTGGAATTTTCTGTGTTGTACATTCCCTCTTCCATCCCAGACAGTACATGTATGCTTTTATGAGATATGGTGATGATTTTGTTGCAGAGGCCACACCTCTAATAACACTGATAGGTACAAACCTTTCTCAATCTAGTGCCCTTCAGATATGTTGGACTATACCTCCATCATCACTCGCTTGGCTTGATAGGTCTTGTGGTGATAAGATATCAGAAATATTTATGTACAGAGCCAGCTGGCTAGCTTAGGGATTTGGAGTACTCAGAGTTGGAAGGTTCATGTCCCACTGTGCCTCTCAGAAGAAGATCCAACCTATGTATCCTTGGGTAAGCTGCACAGTCGAAAATTACTAAAGAAAGGAAATAGTAAACCATTTCTGAATACGTAATAGCTGGAAAACCCCAACAATGGTCACCATAAACTGGAATTGATTTGATGGCACTTTGTTATTATGATTATTGTAGTACAGTATATAGAGTACTCTGTTCTTCACTGTGCGGACAGAGTAGTCTATACACTATAGTAACCACATCATAATCACATAATCACATAATCATATGGAATTTTAAAAACTGAATACACAGAACATCCAATTTGAGAGACAGTGTGGTAGAATAGACAGAGAGTCAGACTGGAACTCAGGATATCTTGGCTCAATTGATTTCTCAGCCATGGAAATGGACTGGCATGAAGATGCAGGTGGAAATACCTAAATCACACTATGATGGCTGCTATTAGTTAGAACTGACAACTTACTTCCATATTATTAAAATAAACTCTGCCTATATAATTGAACTCCTGCTTGTCAAAAGGGTGACCTTTGCTAATACCTGACTTTGCTACAGCACTTTGCTTGCACTCTGCCACCCCTCCCTGCCTCTGCAATATGCTTTAGTTTCCTATGCTTTGCTGCGCACCTTTTATTCTTAATTCTACCATAGGCACTTTAACAATGCAAGACATACTAAGGAGGCTAGCTGAGTAGCCCATGACCTCCCCTTTCAAGTTGTGTGATGTTTGCTGTGTGAGTTAGATGGCAGTTTCTTTGGGGAGACCAAGTGTGTGTTCCTGCTGAGCTCCCCAGAGGAGGAAATGCACGTCTCTCCTTATACAACAGCAGGCTGCCTTTTCCGGCAGATACTTGAGGTCCCCGGCATCTGCATAATGTGCACTGGTTTCCTAGCAACTGGGAACAGCTGTCTGACATTTCCAAGATTAAACATGCTACCATACACTGGTGCTGCCGAGTTGCTGGGGGAAAGATAGGCCTTTCCTGCTTTTTTTTTTCCAGGCCCAGTGATGCTTGACTTATTTCCTGCCCTGAGGAAGGATTTCAGGATGTGAGGTGAGGACACTGTTGTTGTTGTTGCTGCTGCTGCTGAGAAGACAGATCCAGGGAGCTTGGTGAGCAAAGCCTTTGACTGCTGCTGGGCCACAAGCACAGAAATCACAACCCTACTAACAGGAATGGCTCTCCTCATTCTTCCTCCTCTCCATATTTATTTCTCATTACACAAGCATGGTTGTGTAGAAAGACCTTTCCAAGACTCTGTGGCAGAACAGAAGGACCACTGCAACTCTAAACATCTGTTATCCTACGTACAGTTAGCTGGTATTGGTACTGACTTATTGTACATATAAACATGCATATATCCGGTACGGTATAGAGGGCAGACTAAAAGGAGATCTGGGTTGGAATCCCACTTGGCCATGAAATCCCATTAGCTGGATAGCACTGGTAAAACCACCCCTTAAATATTTCATTTACCTTGACAAGCTGAGAGTTGCTATGAGCCTCTTAAGAGTTTTCAAGGCTTTTCGCTTACCTTGAAAAGCCTTAGAGTTGCATCCAATCAAACTGAGGGTTGGGAGAGTGAGAACAGACAAAAGAAAATATTTTTCCCAGCATGTTGTTAGTCTGTGGAACTCACTGCCCCTGGATGTGGTGATGACATCTGGCATTGATGCCTTCAAAAGGGGATTGGTCAGATTCCTGGAGGAAAAGTCCATCACAGGTTACAAACCATGATGGAGATGTGTAATCTCCAGGCTTAAAAGTGGGGTACGTCAAGGGCCAAATGCAGGGGAGTGGTATCAGGTGACAGATATCTAGTCTCATGCTCTCCCAGACGCATCTGGTGGGGCCACTGTGAGATACAGGAAGCCGGACTACATGAGCCTTTGGCCTGATCCAGCATGGCTCTTCTTATGTTCTTATGTTCTTATGTCCATTTTAGCTGGATAGCACAGGGGACAACACACAATATTCTAGTGATACACTGCTCTGTCCCTAGCCCACCCTGGCATGCAGTAGATACTGTCTTGATGCAAGGCTAACTTCCGACTCTGCAATTGCTGAAGCTGACCTCTGCTATTCCTCTGTTGACACTTAGCATAATGCAAGATTTAAAATATGTTGGGGTTTTTAAAAGTATTGTTCTGATTTGTTTTTAAGCAAACAAGGAGATGAAAGCATAGGTCTTGGCTGAAGCTGTTAGTGCCTTTTGGCTGCTCTGTAATGTTAAGACCAGCAGGATCCAGGAATGTATCTGCTGGTGCCAGCAAGAAATCACTGACCCAAACAAGGGAGTCGGAAAGAGTTGGATGGGTGTTGTTGCCAGGGATCAGCGAGTGACCAGAGGGAGTCAGGTTGCTGAGTCATCATGACCTCAGCTGCTACTGGAACCTTTTCCGGGGATGCTGTTCCCACTGCTGTTGCTAAGATTCTGGGAGCTGACTGAGGGTGCTTTCTGTAGCCATGAAAAGCACATGCGTGCATCAGAGGAGAAAGAGAATACCAGCTGGGTTTGGCTTGGGTTCTCAAGAAAACAGCCCTTATGGTTAACCATGGTCTTTTCTCCACCAACGTCTTTGTACAGACCACTGAATTTTGCAACACAGTTCTCACAGAAACAAACTGCAGCTTGAACTTGGGAGATTGAGTTCAAATTCCATTGCAATAATGGGATTTAAGGGATAATAACTTTCCCAAGGCCTTTTGGTGGGTGGCTTTTGACCAAGTGGCAAACATAAAGGAAGGCAAGCATGTTTCAACAAGCTGAACTCATGATGGCAGCAATAGTGGCCCAAACCTGCAAGAACATTACAACCTGCTTTTCTGGATCAGACAGGGAAGCAAGAGAAACAGAGGAAGGCTGTAACACACCAGAACTCATTTGCAGGTACTGTCACAGTTATGAAACCATATCAGAGTAAATCCCCAATCTTCCTGGTTTATATAAAAGCTAAAGTGAGATGATGTTAAGGAGTTAAGTAACTTTAGGACCATTGCTCTAATTTCCCATGCAAGAAAGTGATGCTGAAGGTGTTGCAAACAAAGGCTTTCACCTGATATGGAGTGAGAAATGTCTCATGTTTAGTCTGGATTCTGAAAAGGCAGAGGCACTTGAGATCATATTGCAAATATCCACTGACTACTGGAGAACACTAAAGAATATCAGATGATCAGTCTATGCTTTATAGGCTACAGCAAAGCCTTTGACCATAGATCATGAGATTGTTTTTGAAATAATGGGTATACCTCGGGACCTGATCGTCCTGATGCATAACATGACTTCCTATAGGTAAAGGTGTCAGACAAGGGTGCATTTTATTCCCACAGCTGTACACTGAACATATCATACAAGAGTTGGGCAGGGCTGTTGAAGGCAGGACATTTTAGAGATACAGTAACTCATTCATAGGGTCGCAGTTAGTCAGAGGCAACATGATGGTACAAAACAGCAACAACATGGCACAAAATAGCAACAACAAAGTAAGGAGAAACTCAAAACATCTTTCTGAAAGGCGTTCCTGTGTCCATTGAACAATTATGTCTCATTTCTGTTATGACTTGATTCAGTTTCAGTTCTCAGTGACTTTCTTTCCATCCCCATCGTGTCTGATCACGAGTTAGAGATTGGATATGGTCGGTGGATGCTGGGGAGAATTGCTGACTATGCTCATGGAACTGACGACGATAGGCAACGTGGTCCCATGCTGGGTGTGTGTGTGTGTGTGCACTGCACACCCTTTTTTTCCTTCAGACAACAAGTCAGGTTTGTTCACATGCTCTAGCCATCAAATTAGGTGTGGGAAACGTGGGTTGAGAGAAGGCCCTTTTCCCTCACGAGGGCTGGCTTTCTTTGCTTCGTTTGGCAAAAGGAAAGTCTGCCTTTGTCAGCAGATTGGAACTTGCTTTGTTCAAATCAAGTGGGCATGTTTTATGAGATTGCTTTCCCTGATGCTGTAGGCCTGCAGGCCATATGTGCACCTTGATATATTTAGTTTTGTACCTGTGCTATCTCGAAATATCATCTGTTCTCCTTTTGAAGCAATGAACGGGGAATTTTTGTATGTGTGCCATCATATGTCTCAGCACGCATCCTATACATGGGGTTAATACTTAGCATTCAGCCTCTTTTTTGACCTTGGATGCTACAAAATATCTCATTTACTCCCTACACAGCTCCTGCCTCCTTGTTATTAGTATCACCAGGAAGCGGAGAATGAGCAGATAGGGAAACTATTTCATGTATTATGGACTCCACATGGGGCTGCCTTTGAAGACGGTTCAGAAATGTGAGCTGGTCCAAAATGCTGCAACTAGACTTCTTGGTGGGGTTTACTCCCTGGAGTACATCATGCCAGTGCTTTATTCTAGTCAGTTTTTCTTTTTCTTGCCAGTTTGAAAGGCAGAAAGTAGCCTTCCAAAAAGAATGCTTGGAAAGACCAGATTTTTGCACAATTAGATTCCCATCAGCGGTTTTCAGCAGTTGGCTTGGCCTGGTCAAGGTGCAGTTTGACAATGTGTCTGTGTTGTGCCATTACAGTTGTGACCGACTCTTTGTGACCCCATGTCCATAGAGTTTTTCTTGGCAGGAATACTAGAGTGGTTTTCCAGTTCCTACTCCAGGCACCTACAGCAGAGGTGGTCTCCCATCCAAAGTACTAACCAGGGCCAACCCTGCTTAGCTTCCAAAATCAGGCAAGATCGGATGTGCTTAAGGCATAGTCACTACCTAGTGTCTGGAGTCCAAACCAGCAGCCACCACTGGCCTCCCTCCCCACGCTGCTGCGGTCAACAATTGGTAAGATATACCCAGCTCAACAATATGCACAGGTAGAGGGGAGAGGCAAGGGTGACATCTCTCTCTCTCTGTGTGTGCTCAGCAGAAACTCAATAGAACTTTAGCCATTACATTTTTATGTGTGGTATATAAAGTGGCTCATCCATATGGTGCATTTTCAGAAGACAGTGCTAGCATTTTATAATCAACAGCTATTGCAGTGGGTGCATCAACAGGCACTAGGAATTCTATAACTAGTTGCACAGCTCACTGTCTCAAATATGGTTCGTAGTTTGCTCCCCACACTGTGCCTCCTGGAAAAAAGGTGGCTGAGGGGGGATATGATTGGGATGTACAAAATAATGCAGGGCATGAGTAAAGTGGATAGAGGGACGCTCTTCTCCCTCTCACAAAATACCAGAACTAGGGGACTTCCACTCAATTTGAGGGCTGGGAGAGTGAGAACAGACAAAAGATTATTATTTTTTACCCAGTGTGTTGTTAGTCTGTAGAACTCCCTGCCCCTGGATGTGGTGATGGCATCTGACCTGGATTCCTTCAAAAGGGAATTGGACAGATTCCTGGAGGAAAAGTCCATCACAGGTTACAAACCATGATGGAAATGTGTAATTCCCCAGGCTTAAAACCGGGGAATTTCAAGGGCCAGATGCAGGGGAGTGGTATCAGGAGACAGATATCTAGTCTTGTGCGCTCCCAAACGCATCTGGTGGGGCCACTGTGAGATACAGGAAGATGGACTAGATGGGCCTTTGGCCTGATCCAGCATGGCTCTTCTTATCTTCTTATGTTCTTATGTTCTCCTAGGTGGAAAGCCACCCTGCATGTCCTTGGACAAGCTTCACAGTCCCAGGTACCTTCAGAAGAAAGAAACAGCAAACCACTTCAGTGTATTCTCTGTCTAGAAAGCCCTGGAAAGTGTTGCCAGTCAGAATTGACTTGACACCACACAGTTGTTGTTGTTTTGGTGTTGTTTATAACTAACTTCCCTGATGTTTTTCCCAGTAATATAGAATGTGGCCCATTTTAACTCAAGCTGCAACTGGTAAAATTTAAAAAAGTACTTTAAGGGCTACTTATTCTTACTGAATTATGGTTTAATTTCTATATGGAAACAAATTGATTGTAAACTGGCCATTTGTACTAATAAGGCAGTATACAAACAAACAAATTCTCAGAAGAAAAGGCTTGCTTATTGGAATGACAGCCATGAAGAAATAGTGTTTTCCCCATTACACATACAAGGAATGCTGGTGCAATATATTCATATTTTCTAATAATATGGATTGTGTATAGAAAGCATTACTGCATTTTAGTTCCTTTCGTACTTAGGCTTCTCCATTCACTTCCATCATTGAATACATATGAGCATCTGGCTGGAAGAGGGTGAAAAAAAATGCTTAATGAAAATATCAGCAAAACCAAAATAAAAATGGCTCTTTGAAAAGAATAAGTGGTATTTTGAGAGCTCTAGGCTGGAACTGCTGGTCTGGTGCATTCCTTCAATTTTATGAGGGACCAAGGTTCATTTTTCTTTCATTTCTAACAAAAACAAATCTCTAGATTTTTATTTTAAAACCCAATAAGCTTCAGCTGGTAGCTTGGTGACTCAGAAACCCAGCTTCATGACTGTGACAGATGGCTCTTGGAGACAGTAATAAATCATGAAATAACATTGTTCTCAGAGATGTTCTTGGGATGGAGGCTGGCTTTCCCCTTTAGTTGCCGATGGAACAACCGTCATTTCCTTCCCTGGATGTCTTAGGAATGCCGTTCTGGTTGGCTGGTTAAGAGAAAGAAAGATAAGATTGGCTCACTTATACAGTACTTGGCTACATGTAGAAGTGAGGTCATTACCAAAATGCATAAATACTAAAAAGCACCCCCACAAATGTATACAGTCTTCAGAAAATAAGGATACAGCTAAACTAGCAGCAATATGGGCCACTTGGGGCCAGCTGGTTTGATTAGAACCATCCTAGAGATGGGCACGAAATGGGAAAATAGTGTTTCATTTCGTTTCATTTCCTTTGCTTTCCTTAGTAGCTTCATTTTGTTTTGTTAGTAATGATCCCCCCCCCACACACACACAAAAAGGAAACAAAATGAAACAAAACTATTCAGAACTCTGTTCAACACAGCAAGGGGATCCTGGCTTTCCCAACACAGCAGGGGGCTGAGAGGGCAAGCACTGACTTCACCACTCACCCTGTCAGCCCCCTGCTGTGTCCTTGGAAACTGGGATCCCCCCCAACACAGCAGGGGGCTGAAAGGGCAAGCAGTGAAGTCAGTGCTCATCCTGCCACCCCCCTACTGCTGTGCCTTTCTCGGCCAGGCAAGGGGCAGGCAGGTTGTGTTCCCACTCGACCCTTGCCTGGGTGAGAAGGGCACAGCGGAGCACGGTTTTGAATTCTGTGCTGCAGGGTATAGGTGGGGGTGACCATGGGAGAATGGAGGAGGCAGCGGGAAATTCAAAACCCTGCTCTGCTCTTCTGTTCCGGCCAACACCACCCAGTTGATTTTGACAGCTTGAGCTGTCAAAAATCAGCTGGGTGGTGGTGGCCAGAACAAGAGACCCACAATTGTTTCATTTCAACAGTAAAAGAATGGCATTTTGTTTCATTTCATAATGAAACGCTGTCTGCCATCTTGTAATGTTACAAAGTGTTTTGTAACCTTACCGTACGACAAAACAGCATGCCGTTTTTCGTTTTGTCCCCATTTCTAATCTTGACTATTCACACAGAAATGGCTCCTCCTAATATTGTGATGTGCCATAATAAGCAAACCCCTTAAAGATATTGGCAAACCAATCAATTCTCCTCCTCAGTAGAGACAGGGGGAGTTATTGTTTTTTACACAGTATTGTATGTAGAGTATTGCTATAGAGCTACATCAATTATTTTTTTAAAAAATAATTCCTTTGCCTTCTCTTAAAGAGACAGTCAAGAAACGATCTCCAGCCAAAGCCACACCCTGCCCTCCACTGACCAGGGGGAGTGATCAATTTGCTAATATCCTGAAGTGCCTTTATTATTGGTCAATGGGAAGAGGAAAGCTTCCTTTTGATTGGTTCCAGGGATCACACATGCTGGAACTGACCCAAACAGAGCAATCTTACCTGCACTAGACAGGCACAAGCCCTTTAACAAAGGGCACAAAGGTACAGATAGGAAAGCTCTTGAGGTGCAGGAGGTGGGGGAGGGCTCTAAGAACTAGGTCGTCTGGCCACTGTCTTTAAGAGTGCATAACCCTATCCCTGAAGCACTCCAAACAGTGGGCTAAACCCCTGTAGTCACCCTGTAATTTTGCTCCTCCCCAGCCTTCCTGAAGGTCATAAAAATCCCAGGGCCAATGACTTTGACAGAGCATGAATATATTCAGTTTATTTGTGTTTTTCTTTCTTATTCTCATCTTGCCACTCAGATTGCCTGGCTTCTTTGAAGCAGCTTTCGTTTTCCATTTCCACTACCCTCAAACGCAACACTTTCGCTTGTTTTTAAGGTTTTACAAATGACCCTTAACCAAGCTTGACAATGATGGTGAGATAAGAGATGAGATCATAAAGCAGAAAACAAGAACCTTGTAACAGAAAGTGACACAATGGGAACTATGCCACAGACTCATTATCTGCCCTAGGTCAACGCACTTGCTTATTTTGTATTTTCTGACTTGCCTTTCTCTTACATCAAAGGAAATAACTTCTGATGTGTCCTCCCCCTTCCTTTAGCTACTTTTCCCTAATTCATAGACTAGTCTTGGGAAGGTAGCAAAATATTTCCTTCTTCTCTAGATTTTTCCACCTCTAATTTAGATTTTGAGTGCCTTGAAGGGTATGACACTCATCTTCTTACATGCCTTTACAAAACCATGCTCATCATTTGCTATATCAATAGATCAACAGCCTAATTAATAATAAAAGTACCGTAATCATCCCACTTGCTAATCTTTTTTGCTTGTCTTCTTTGATTTCCCTGAGGGGCACAGTGTTTAAGGCAAAAGACTGCATGATAATGTTTTTTCCCTTGCCCAAGCTCAGTTGAGTAGTTTATCCACTCTCTGTTTATGCAAGATGAGTCTTCCAAAAAGGTTGTGAGGGCAAATCACTGAGATTGTCTACATCTCCTGAAAACCATATTTGAGGAAAATATATTCTTTGTTTTTTAAACATCTGGTTTTTTTTTTATTGCAGTGACCATCTCATATCATTACCTTGCCTCAAAATAAATAAATAAATAAAAATAAAAAATAGCAACAACAGAACAGAGAAAGTTACATTTTAAAAGAAACTTGTTGCATTACTCATCATTACTTCATAACAACAAGATTTTGTTTATTATTGCTCTGATGGGTTTTGCAACTAATTCTTGGTCCTGTATATTGAAGTGTTGCAAAACCTTACCAGCAGATGGAGAAGATGCAGGGAATAGTCTTTTGTTCCTTTTGGTGTCAGATTCTGATATTGCACCTTGGAAGTATTTATAAACATGCAAAAGACAAAAGAACTGCGTACTTCTCTTGCCACATTTGATAACACAATGGTGTAAGTCCTGAAAAACAACCTGTGAAAATGATTTTAAAAAAAATCTTTAAATGCCCTATTAAAAGTAAATTTGGAAAGCAGCTAGGTGCTAGCATTTATCTAAATAATTTAGGTGTTATTTATTATTCCCAAAGTAACTTGCAATTAGTAGTTACATTATTTGATGCCCAAAATATGTAGTTACTGCTAAGTTCCGCAGTTATAATGAATTATTTCTGATCTCTAAGCAAGAAGTGATAGAAAATCACTAGAACACCATTCACTTCCCCTTTACACCAGTAGTGGATGAATTATATTAACTGATAAAGATGTGGTGCCACCTGGATTTTTTAGATTTGAACTCCCAGAATCCTCTAAGAATTCCCCAGGCAGAATTCTGAGAGCTCCAGACCACAAACCCACAACAACAGCACCTAAATTCTTCTCATCTGAAGTTGGATATAGTTCAGGGGCTGTTTTGGCCTGCTTCCTGTTTAACAGGTGCTTCCTAGGAATTGTAATTCTTCAGGAGGCACTCTCCACAGAGTCTAAAGGCAGACTACCACTAAAAAACTTTCCATTTGCAGGGTAGATCATTGATATTAGAGGTGCAAGATATCACTGCCAACTAGCAGTCTCTGCTGGAAGGAGTTGGGTTTGATGGAACTTATAGTCCTAAAAGGGGTGGGGGGTGGCTCAGTGGGCTAGAGTGCTGAAACTGTTGGCTACAAAGTTGGCAGCTCAGCAGTTCGAATCCCAGGTGTCAAGCAGCAGAGTGAGTACCTGTTGTCAACCCCTGCTCCTGCCAACCTAGCAGTTCAAAAGCATTTAAATGCAAGTAGATAAATAGGTAGCACCGTAAAAAGTGGGGAGGTAAACAGTGTTCTGTGTGCAGAAATGCGTTCGACCATGCCAGCCACATGGCCATGGACTTGCACAACACTGGCTTTTTGGCTTAGAAATGGAAATGAGTGCTGCCCCTAGAGTCAGACATGACTAGCACACATGTGCGGGGGGAACCTTTACTTTAACCTTATACTGTAGTCCTAAAAACTATTGGATTGTCCATTGATCTTGAGTTTTCCTGTTCTCATTCAGCTGGAGAACACATTTCTTTTTCGGTCTCCAGCTTTTTTCTGTGTAAGGAACTCCACATATGTTCTCTAACGCAAAATAACCAAGCAGGTAACGTGTAACAATAAAACTGACTTCACTGATTAGATTTGGAATTCAGGCTGTATAATTGGTGACTTCCCATATTTTTTCTCACCACCACCCACCCGCTTTCTCAAACACATATTTAACTTTTAAATTTCTCACTCTGCTCCCTTCACACGAAGGACTGGCTGCAGAGTTACATAGCTACTGCTTGTGTTCTTAGGATTTTTGCAAGGGGTTCATTAAGTGCTCTGTTTCTGGCTGTGTGAGAAGTTTTTTCTTTAAAAAAATTCTTTCTTAGCTTTTGGCTGAAAGGAAGCCTTCTTGCCGATAGGCTGAGAAACTGCCCCAGGAACTGGACAGCGTGCAGGGTTATCAGGACATGCATCCGGTCTGGTGACAGATTGCCAGTGACTCTTTCAGGGGATCCCCTGCCAAGTTAAAAAAAAAAAAAGAGTCCAGCAGAAGGGGGAAAAATGAAAAAATTCCCCCTCCTGGATCTGCAGCTGATATGTGATAGGCAAAGTGAAAGACTTTGATTTTCTGTGGGAGAACGAAAAATAACTGGATAAAGTTCTTTCTAGCATGTTTGCTTATTTGCAGTGTGCTGAGCTCATTGATTGGTTGGTTGGTTGGTTTAGATGTAAAACATACAATGTCTACTGTGACCGAACTGAGCTATGCAACACAAGTATTTCCCTCCATGGTACAAGGTTGCGTCTGACTTTCGTGATTCATTTTATCAAAAGCAATTGTGTGACAATGCTGGTTCCATTGTGACACACTAACTGTTCAATGGTGGTCAAGTCTGCCAAAACACTTTTAATAAGCTGCAGAGGGACAGGGCTGCAACAGGCAACTTCAGAAGCCTGGTTTGTGTTGGTTTTTTTTTTTTTTTTGCCCCAATCACATTTTTGCCCCAATCTCACCACACCGCATGAGATCTAGAAAGGGCTGTTTCAAGCCATTCTAAAATAAAACAGAATATCATTTGGGAGTGCAAGGGCCTTTCAGCACAAAGGCAACCTGGTGACCTGCTTACGGTCTCTCCCACTATGGCGAGAGATATTCCACTTCTTTTAAAACACCAATAGCAATAGGTATCATTGTATGCATGTATACATGCAAATTGGTATACAGGATACACATTTTGCTCTGGTGATGCATTTCCAATTGTTTGACAATACATAAGTGACTGTTGTGAGAAACTGTAGGATGTGATGCAACATTGCATAGGTTTGTACTGTTGTAAAGTTATTTATATGGTAAGCAGTTCCAGGTGTGTGTGAATGGGTTTCTTTTCCATCTAACACAGCTTGACTTCCTGGTCAGTGCTGGAATGGCTGCATCATTGTTTATTTGAGTTTTCAAGGCCGTGTTTGATTCTTAAGGTCTGGAATAACTGCCAGTGTGTGTGCTTGAATAAAAATGGGGATTTGGCTGAGACACTAAAGATACAGAAGTATAGTTTGGAATGTTCTTGCAGATGTGGTGCAGCGATAAAAGGGAAGTGCAGGCAATGGAGTCTGTTGAGAGAGGATCACTGAGATAGGGGTTATGCATGAAAGGAGGGGAAAGCATATTTAAGAGCAGAATTTAAAAAGTGTTTGTATGGACAGTGGCTAAAATCCTATTGCTGATTTATGCTTTCACAAAGGAAATCATATAACTTTTTGTGGTGAATTGTCACTCATTAACAAGATCCTGTACGTGCTCCAGGGCACATGTCTAAAGACTCGATCAGAGTGCCTAGAAACACATCTAACACCGTTCAGCTGAATGGCAATGTACTACCAAGATACACACAATTTCCCTTACGCAAACCTACATCTACACCAGGATCCTGGCCGGTATTTAATCCTGATCTACTTTCTTCAGCCTACCGCTGCTGAAGACTGTACCATTTGCTTCTGATTCCCCTGACCCTGATACTACGTCCCTGGATGGCTCGTGGGATTAAAATGGGATGATCCAAGGCAAGCTCTCCTAAAAGTGGACACAAATAAAATAAATACCAAATTGTCATTCATTTCAGTGGCCATGCAATTTGGGTACTGAACCGTCCACGATTCTTATTGACCCAGGTTGTTTTGTAACCTGATCTTATGCCAGTCTTCTTCAGTTTTCCAATTTGTCCCATTTATCAGCAGATATCTGTGTCTGGACTAAATGTACAGTCATCACGCTGCTTCGCCTTTTTCATGCAAATGAAACACTAAACATTCACAGCCTAACTGGGCCTACTCAAATCAGGGCAGCTGGCCCTTAGTCAGCATTCACTGTGCATCCATGCACTGCCTGTAGCATAAGCGAGAGAGTTATTTTGCAAGACAGCAGAAATGGTGCACATAACAAACAACCAGAGTACTGGACATAATTCACCGTTTTCATTTTGTTAAAAAGTGGTGGGCAAGGCCAGGAGAGAGGAAGGGGGGAGTCTTGAACATAGGAAAGAATTACCAGATGGCAATATTTTGCAAGTATCCTGTTTTAGGAGGGAAAATAATAAAAACATAACTTAGTGTAAAGGTTCCTTTACACTTGGTTCAAATGTATAGCCTGTCCTAATCCCCTGGAGTGGATAATTTATACATGCACACGGCACATACATATGCAATTAAAATAATGACATGCTTATTCCTGGCAATTAAATCCTTTCCCAAATAAAAATGCCTAGCATTGCTTCATAAAGGTGCTCAGGTTGGCATTTTGGCACACATATAAAGAGAACAAATTAAAGGGGTGGAGAAGCAGCCAGAGAGAAGAAGGTGTCACTGTTTTTGCATTTGACTCACGGAGGATGCTATGGAGGGGCTAGCTTTCTCTGCCCTTGCACGGATGGATCGTGGCAGACCGAGAGGGAGGCTGTATCATTAACTCACAAAGAATTTAAGCCATTTTGGACTTTGTTCAGCAAGCCAACACGTGCTGTTCTGTGAAATATGATGTATTGACTGAGATTTGAACTTCTCGGCATGGTGCTGGAGATTCAAATCTACTGCCAGGGGCAACAGTAATAGGAAAACAATAATAATAATAATGGAAGAAGAGCAGCAGCCACAGCGGCAGTGGGAGCTGAGAAACAAAATCACAATCCAGGCCATTTGAGATAATCTAAAGATTTATGGATTTCAGCAGGATACGCTGAAGGATGCGTGTTAACAGTTCTGCTGAAACCAGGGAGACTTAAAATGCTTTGCTTTGTCTCTGTAGCATTATATTTGTTTCTTTATTGTAATTATTGTGAATACAGTGGTACCTTGTATAAAGGAATTAATTTGTTCCAAATGAAATTATGTTAAGCAAATTTTCCTTTATACAAATTTCCCATAGGAATACACTGAAAACAGAGTAATCCCTAATTGTGACCATTTTTGTGTTGTACGGATTCGCCCCATAGGCAATTCTGTTAAGCAATTTTCCCTATCTCCGGAATTTTTTATGTTGTACAGATTTTATATCATACAAATCGTTTGTTATACAAGGGTCCACTGTGTACATTTCTAGTCTACGGGGCCATTTTTGATCCTAAAGAAGCTTAGTGGCTACATATCTTTATCAAACTATGTATTTAATCAGCTCATTCAGATACAAGAACAATCTTTAAAATAATTAGGGGTGTGATTAGACAAGAAGGCCATTCCAGAATGATTCAGGGAGATTTGGAGTTTCCTGTGGTTGTCAAATTGCAATAGTCATTCACATGGAATATTTAATATTTAATTTAACTTGTGGTATATTTTGTAAGCAGGAGACCACATTCCTTCCAGTGAGTAAGCTTGCATCTGCAAAATATATTATTATATTGTAATACCAGTCTGTATGTGTTCTGGCATAGTCATTTCTGAAAAACCAAAAGCATCATCAGAATTAGCTAATTCATCCCTACAGTATGTAAGACGGCCCAGGTACACTACAGTCCACATCAGTGCCATCACATTTCATTTATTCGCCATCTCTACTCCGAGTGCTTAAAAATCCAAGGGGGATTACAAAGCGTCAGAATTCTACCTGTCTAAATTCTTTTGTCAGGCTACACCTCCCCCCCCCAGCACCTTGTTTGGTCTGGTTTCCTTCCAGAAATATGTGACAAAAATGACGAGTTGCTTGTTAAATATAACCATTTCATGCTAATTAAAATATGTAACATATGGTGACTAGTCCAAGTTAATTGTAATCAAGCTAATGCAGATTTAGCAACCTAATGTTTTATCAGCTCAGACGCTTTGTGGACTGTAGCCATTTCAACTCAGGTTTAATTCCTTGACTGCAGTGATCTGACTTACAGCAGATAAGAAATCACTCTTGACCTGTGCCTTATATACAACTTTCCACCAATCACAGAACACATTACCTCACTAGGCATTACGTTAGATTGCATCAGTTTATTACAGCTGCACTGAATCAGTAATCTATTGCATCACCTCATCTCAACTGTACTGAATTACATTGTTACATTCAGCAACCATCTCGTCCTTGACTCAGGACATTACTAAGCACTTTTCAGCTTTTGACAATATAGTAATACCTCGGATAACAAATTTAATTTGTCCTGTGAGTCAATTCGCTAACAAAAACATTCGTTATCCGAAACACGGTTTCCTATAGGAATGAATGGGAAACCCATTAATCCATTCTGGAGGTCTGAAAAAAGGCAAAAAAGCAAATTTTTCCAGATAAAGTGCACTTTAAAGGTATGCAGAGAGGGATCACACACCCGATAGTACAATTCAAGCATGCGCAAAGTGCAGTGCAAAAAAATAAATGCAAACATAGATAAAAGCAAGCAGCAAGACCAACCCAGCTCATTCCTGCCTGCAGAACAATGGAAAAGAATGCAAAGATAGACAAAAGCAATCAGCAAGAATAACCCCAGGCTGTTCCTTCCAAAAGTGCAATGCAAATAATAATAATAATAATAATAATAATAATAATAATAATAATAATAA
>JAHTLZ010000016.1:9621531-9671383 GCA_023846285.1 Phrynocephalus versicolor
AATAATAATAATAATAATAATAATAATAATAATAATAATAATAATAATAATAATAATAATAATAATAATAATAATAATAATAATAATAATAATCCAAACATGGACAAAAGCAATCAGTAAGAAAACCCCCAGCCTGTTCCTGCCTGCAGAGCAATGGAAAAGAATGCAAAGGTGGAGAAAAGAAGCAAGGAAACCTCAGCTCCCTACCTTTCCAAGTTCTAAAGGTCCAAAACCTGCTGCAAAAATGCCCAGAATGGCTCCAAACCATGTTGAAAAAACTACTCCAGCTCCTCCCATTCCTCCACAAACTACACAATGAATCCTGGGTAGACTTTTTTCGCAAAGCATTATGAATAATTCGTTATACAAGGCAGCCCATAGGAAAAATGCTTTATCTGAAACATCCCTATTCCCGGAAATTTCAATTTGATGTCTGAATTATTTGTTAACAGAGGCATTCATTATCTGAGGTATTACTGTATTAAATTCTAAGATATATAGTACATATATACATACACAGTATGAAAATCTTAACAATGTTAGGAAACATTAGGAAGGGTAAAGAAAATAAGTCAGCAAGTGTCATTTTGCCTCTTTATAAATCTATGGTGAGGCCCCATCTGGAGTATTGTGTACAGTTCTGGTCACCATACCTCCAGAAGGATATTATGGAAATGAAAAAAGTGCAGAGGAGGGCAAGCAGAATGATTAAGGGACTGGAAAACCTCCCTTACTATCTGAGGCTGCAACGGCTGGGCTTCTTATTCGCTCTTGAACGACGATGTCTAACAGGTGATCTGATTGAAGTTTGTAAAATGGTGCGGACAAAGTAGATAAGGAAAAACTTTTTCCCTGTTGTACAACATTAGAACTAGGGGGCACTCCATGAAAACTTTTGGGTGCTAGATCTCAAATAAATAAGAAAAAATACTTTTTCCCCCAGAGGATCACTGGTCTCTGGAACTCCCTGCCGGAATAAGTGGTGACAGCTGTCAGCCCTGACAGCTTTAAGAAAGGATTTGACAAGTTCATGGTGAACAAGGGTATTGGTGGTATTGGCTATCATTATGGGTGCCTAAGAACAACCTCTGGGTTAGAGGGATAGGGTTGGAGAGAGAGGCAGGCTATCTCTCAATGCCATTTGCGGGGAATCGTAACGCAGGTGAAGACATCTGCTTGGGAATACCATGAAGCAAATGGTGAGCCGCTGTGTAAGACAGAATGCTGGACTGGATGGGCTGTGACCTGTTCCAGCAAGGCTGTTCTTATGTTTACCAACACCGGCAACGAGTGGTAGCCAGCCTTTCTCCTCGCCTACCCATCAGTGTGTGTTTCCTCGTTCTTTACACTGATTCATGCTGAGCTTTTTTTCACTTTCCATCTGCTCTTTCTTATTCCCCACCCCCACCCCCCAGCTTCATTTCTTACTGGTTTTACCCTCTCCCTTGGTGCTCATTCTGCCTTCTCCTCTAGTCAGTTTTCCCTCCCATCACCAGACCCACTCATTAAGTTTTCAGGCAGCAAGACACACTTGCCCTTCACTCTCTGAAGAGTTTGGAGGCCCTGTAAGAGAACACAACAGTTGCAGTAGAGTTTCTCTGTACCCATCTGGAGAACTATACGTACTTGTTAAAAAGTGTTGGGTTTTAAATGTTTCAGAGATTAGCAGAGTTATGCAGTGGTGTGGAAAGATAATTGCTAAGCACAGATTTGAAGCTGGGAGATAGAAATAAACTTTAGCATAAAAGCTTGTATTACAAAAAAACATACACAACTACACAACGAGATATAACACACAGCATAAATATTACAGAGTAGTGGGGAAACTGCTCATCTCACCAAAAAGCAGTCCTAAAGCAAAATGGTTTACAATCCTGCCTTTTATACATATGGCAGACACCATATACACCAATCACATGAGTACACGTAGGCAGACAATGTTAAGCTGTTTTCCATGGCACCTACATATAATTATTCTGACCTTTTCATGTGATTACACTATTCACCTGTGTCTTGACAACTGACTATGCGTTTATACACAAACCATTTTGAATCTGTTAAATATTATATTACATACATTTTGTTAAAAGTTACATTACTTGACAATACTTCCCATCCCAATTGCAGCTTCCTCTTGCCAGCTTAGACAGACTTTCCCATCTAGGGACTGGAGATTGTGTTGCAGGATGCAGATGGATTTAAATGAATAAAGTTTAATCAACACACGTGAAAAGCCAGGTAGCAGTCTGCGTTCCTCATAATATGCATGGTAAGTTTCAGGTATAAAAACTTCACAGTGATGGCAAGTGGAATGTAAAGAAACATGTTCAGTTTACCTTTACTTCATTAGTGTAGATTAATTTGTACAGCTCACCTTGCCGCCAGCAAACATGCTTCTCTCCCATTTTATTATCAGAGTAATGTTGTGAGGTAGCTTAGACTTGGAGGGTATAACTATTGATCCCCCCACTCATTGACAGGGTCTGGACTCGACAACGCCTAGGGTCCCTTCCAGGTTTGGAGTTCTAAAATGATGGTGACAATGATGGTGAACACAGCAAGCCTCTCATCTAAACACCCATGCATAGAAGCATGTTCTTTCAGATGCCTTCTTTGGAGACTATCTCTTAAAGGATGTCATATTGAAGAGGGAAGAGGTTTGTTTTCCATGGCTTCAGAGACTCGGACCCAGGGCAATGGTTTCAAACTACAGGAAAAGAGATTCCATTTGAACATCAGGAGGAACTTCATGATGGTTAGAGCTGTTTGGCAGTGGAATCTGCTGCCATGGAGGGTGGCGGAGTCTCCTTCTTTGGAGGTTTTTAAGCAGAGGCTGGATGGCCATCTGTCAGAGGTATTGTGATGGGGTTCCTGCATGACAGGCGGTTGGACTGGATGGCCCTTGAGGTCTCTTCCAACTCTATGATTCTATGATTCTAAGGCATGATCAGTGGTTGTAGGAGTCCTTGTTCATGGCAATTGTATAAGCATTGCCATGTCAGCGCTGTCCACCCCACACCCCTCAAGACTTCCCCCTGCATCAGAGGGACTTTCCAGCCTTCTATGAAAACAGACACAGACTTTCACACACACCCAGGCCATTGTACATCTAACGAGCCTATTCAGGCCACTGGCAACATAATGAGCCTATTCAGACCAGGGTGGGGTGAAACCAAGGTGAACTATAAATTGAAAGGCTCTCAGCGATTTTATTCAGACTGATGAAGCTACATGGATGAGTAGCAAAATGTTTCAAATATTTTTCACAAGAAAAGAAATCCAGTTGCCATGACTCAACTCCTGGATTCCCAGCAAAACACACTGAATACACTGAATAAGAAAGAAAAATAAAATAAAATTCTAGATGGATCCTAGCTAGCAGTGATGCTAGCAAGTTTTTTATTTCATGCTGCAGCATCACAAAAGGGCTGGCTGAGCAGCTGCAGAGGTTTATACTGTGTCTGGTTACCTTACTCTGAGTCCTCCTGAGCACTTTGATGGTTAGAGCATCCAGGAAAGTCTTTGGGCTTTATTGTGGCTTCAACTGCCCTTCCTTTTCTCCTTTAGCATTTGCTGAGTCTCCCTGGATGCTGTGCATTATTCTCATCCCCCCCCCCATTGCTTAGGATAACAGTGTATTTTTTTCAAATAAACTTGACAAATATTGGATTCAACATGAAAGGTCTGTGGGGAGAAGTCTGACACCCCACAATCACCTGTAGCTAATTGCTTAGCCTTGTGGTCAACAAAAATACCCCACACAAATAACCTTTATTTGATCCATCTTTGTATATTTATCTCAAGACTGTGCACATCTGTCTGTACTACTATAATCTGGTTCCAACAGTGGTAAATGAAATCCATTCCTTTGAATGCAGAGCTCCTGGACTGCAATTTTTGTATATAATTATTAGAAATAAAAAGGTGGGATTGACACAGAATTAACTACCTTCAAGTGCAGGCGTATTTGGATCCAGACATTTAATTTATGGTGATTTGATTATTTCCTGCCATGTGTAACCTTTTTGCTGTTGTGGTGTGAGTGTCCATGCATGTGTAAAGGGTGCATGTGTGTATGCTTGCCCACCAAGCAATAGTTTCCTGTCCAGTTCCAGCACTGGCTTGCAGACTCAGAGACCTGCCCAGTTAGAGTCACAGTGCCACCCAATGGGCAGCGGGTAACAAAACAGGATGTGCTTCCTCGTAAGTCTTCCTTCTAACCAAAGTTTCCAGATTAAGAAGTCATTTTAAGATCTTGGTGCCACAATGATTGATACGGAGTTCAGCAATTCTCCTGTTCTCAGTTTGCTGCAACAGCTGGATGCATAATGGAGATGCAGAAGACTGTACTGAATTTTGGAGACAAATGTTGGGAGCCTATCCACTTGTTGCTGTCAGAGAAAAATGGGGGTGGGAGTCGGGAGGCCAACAGTTTTTTCTCTGTGGAAAGATTTTTCTGTGTAAGGCTTATTTCCTGAGAAGCCTTGCATGAAATCCTGTGGGATTTCCCTGAAGTTTCAAGCTCCTTTTAAAAAAGAAATGGCAACTGCTCTAGATGATTACCATTCCCACAGAAAGTGGAGCATCTCCCGGCAGGATCCACCTTAAAAAGGCAGAAGAAAGACCCAAATGTGCAGGATTGTTACAACTTCTGCATACAGTGGTATCTTAGATGCATCAGATTCACAAGAAAGGGTATTCAGCTGCACAGAAGATGGCAGTTTCCTCCACAGATCAATGGGGAAAAAGATGGCAGGAGAGAAAAGTAAGACTGTAGTGTATGTTTTCATAGAAATCTGGAAAGCCCCTCTGATGCAGAGGGAAGTCTTAGGGGAGCGTCAACATGGCCAGGCTTATAAGATCATCATGAACAAGAACTCCTGCAAACTTTGATCATGTCTTTAATGGATATTCTCCAACGAAGGCATCTGAAAGGACACATTAGCAATGCTGTACCTACGTGCGGTACAGAATACTTCTATGCATAGGTGGCTGGATGAGAGGCTCATTTCGTTCAGTGAAGATTCCCTGGGCAGCCACTCCCAATCTGGGATCCTCCAAATGTACTACCAGACCCATCACCTTTGGCTACTACTGGAGATGGCAGCCATTGTTGCCCCCCACATCTGTGGAAGATTAGCTGCCCTACTAAACCCTTGCAGCACCATCCAAGGAACGTCTTCTCAAAGGTAAGTCTCATGGAGTGCACCCCACTGAGTCCACCCCTAGGTAAGCAGGCATAGATTTGAGACTGTATGTTCTTTAGGTAACACTTATGGTTATCATCTAAGTACAGACATCTTGGTTGATAAATCTAAACCGCCTAGTATGGCAGCAGTTCCAACAGAGTTGTATGTCCTCTCAACCCGAACACCAGCAAGCTGTTCTTCCACCTTTCTTCATACAGATGGTTGGAACGACCACTTCCACAGTTCCATAACGCTGGCCGTGTTGTGTTGGGCTGGTGATTGCTATGTTGCAAAACAGCTAAAGGGCTAGTGTTTTCCACTTGTGCTGTAAGCTACTGTTTTTTTGGGCAACAGGATGAATGGTCCTATCCAAGTGATACTGACCAAATAAGACAGGATGTATTGGCATTTTGGCCTGCAGGAAGGAAATCAGTGCTTAGAAAGGTGGGGAAGACACTCAGCCAAGGAAGAATGCACAGTGCAAGGTCACTAGTTGATCACTGGGAAAAAAAACTCTGCACTTGAAAACCAGTGTTAGGGCTGTCTAAAATGTACAAAAAATATTGGATAAGTGTTGGATGTGTAAGGCACAAGTAGGGAGTTTTTATCATCCTCGGTGGACATGTAGAGAAGTTAAATGTTACTGGATGAGGGTTAGGGTTAGGATTAGGGTCAAAAAATATTTGGCTTTCAGATACCATTTACACCTGAATTGTTTTTACTGAATATCATGCCAGAAAGTTTAGATATAAAAATAAGACATGTTATGATCCACATAGTAACAGCAGCTAGGATTTTATGAGTTAGATACTGGAAGAATTAAGAAACCCTGATATTAGAAGAAATTATTGGGAAAATATTAGAAGTAGCAGAAATGGACATTTTGACTAAACTCCTGAAAGAAAGGACAATTTTAAATGCAAAAGAAACCTGGAAACTGGTATATAGATGGATTCAAAACAGAAATTAATAAAGAAACATAGTAGCTTTTAAATTAAAGACTAAGATCAAAGAATGCTATATAATGGAAATATGGGGACAAATTATATGGAAAATAAGATGTTCACATACAGAACTGTTTGAAAGATGTAAGAAGCCTCCTCCATGTAACCATTTACCTGTCCCTTACTCATCTTTATTATCCCTTCTTTTCTTTTTTTTACCTCTAATTGGAAAACCTTAATAAAGGAACTGAGGGGAAAAAAGAAAAGAAAAGAAAACAAAACCAGTGTTGGGGCATGTAATATCTCCCCTCTTGGGTAGGAGGCATTCCATCTCCACAATATAATCTAAACTTTCAGGAGAAAGACAGCAGGAACGTAGCTGTAGCAATTAATGACATCTTAACCATACAGCCATAAGAAAAAAAGAAGACATTTGTATTGAGAGTGTGGAATATTTGGAAACTCCCAGAGGTATGATCCATCACCAGAACCAACTCTACTGTTTGCTGCAGTGAATTAATGGCTCCAGGCAGCGGATTTGCGGCATCATATGCAACATGGCAAACTACAAATGATTCAGTGTATTATCATGGTAGTTTTACTGCCAGCGATAGGGCAAGGTGCTTTGGGGAGTTTCTCCTTTTGTGTGCCTAAATAGCTTGGCTGGATTTGTACCATGCTTTGAAGGAGTTGGTGCATGGTTTCCAGCTAACACGGGTATTTGTACATGACCCCTAAACTCTGCAGCAAATGGCTGCCAGCTCCGGAGCTTACAATTGTTTCCCCACCAGCTCCGGAGTTTGCAGGAAATTAAGTGTGACCACGCCCACCTAAGCGCGTCCTAGTGCACTTTTCTTGTACCTGCTCTAGGAGGGTGAAAATCTCCAGGTCCGGATTTAATCTGGTGAGTGCGGGGCTCTCTTCGCTTCTGTTTTTTTTTTTTGCCTCCCGCCCCTTTAAGAGAAGGGGTGGGAGGCAAAAAACAAACAAACAGAAGAGAAGGAATCAGGAGGAGGACGGGGCTCCAGGCAGCTTAGGAGGTGAGCCTGCATTTTTTCCTCACTTTCTTCCTCCCTCCCCTCACGCAGACAGGAGCAAGGAAGTGCGGAGGGGTGGGGACGCAGGACAAGCAATGAACCCCCAAGATCCCTGGTCCGAATTTAAGTGGCCAGCGGATCTTAGGAGTCGTGTGAAAAGGCATAATGAGTCAAGACCAATATGCGCAGGATTTTTTGCAAGTGTTTGCAGTTACAAAATGGAGGCTGCCTGTTACTTTTATTTGTATGTACAGTTTTTCTGTGCACATTCCCCTAATTTATGCATCTTGGCATGCATCTCTTTTTGAATCAGGATGGAAGGAGACTCAAAAACATCAAAGGAGAACTTATGTTTCCTTCCCTGTGAGGTTCAAGAAATATGAATCAAGTAGGTTCACATTAAAATGAGAAACCAACACTTTCTCCCCATTCCAGTTCTTCTTCCTCCTTCAGGGAGTAGAGGTAACGGAGGGCAAGATGTAGTAGTAACCTGATCTGTCAGGGCTGAGGATGGAGAGAGGTTTGCTTTTCCTCTCTGTTTTGCCCCTCTTCCTGATAGTAGCAAAAGCAGCTAATCAAATGGATCACCTTGACATTATGGATTTGGGCCTTAGGTGAATTCCTCCTACCCTTGAGCTGCTTTTTCTACTGTTACATCTGCTAAGAAAACAGAAAAAGAAGGAAGGAAGAGATTTCCTGAATTTTCTTCTGCATCCATCTCCTTTCCTAGAAGGGCCTGCAAAGAGCAGAAGATTCGTACAAAATCAGCACACGAAGCCTTGTTTTGGCAGCCGGGTCCCTGGAGATTTCTGATAATTACTTCAGCAGAATTCATTAATACTGCATCAAGGAGAGAGAGAGAGAGAGAGAGAGAGAGAGAGAGAGAGAGAAAATTCCCTAGCACTCTGGAGAAATAAAGGCCTGCCTTGCTTCATCTTCTAACCACTGAAGCGCCTGTGAATATGATTAGGCTGTAAAAGCTGTTAGTGACGTAGGCAACTATAGAAACACATATTCACCAAACATCTTGTGGTGGCCTTCTAAACATAAGAAATACACACAAATGCAAAGAATATGTTTAAAGGGAGTTAAAATTTACCTACAAACGTAAACCAACCAACCAACCTTTAGCTCCAAGCATCACCCGTCCTACCCAGCACATTCAATGAGACACCCCACTTCATTCACATGTAATCCCTATAGACCAGGGGTCCTCAACCTAAGGCCCCGGGGCCGGATGCGCCCCCCCAAGGTCCTGAATCCGGCCCCTGGGACCAATTGCAACCCCCCCCCACCAACCCCCTGCTTTGTGAGCAAGCCAGCCTCCGCAGCTGCTTCTATTGCTGAGGCAGTTCAAAGCAGTGGGCTATGCCACTTCTCCCACTCCCCCCAACTACCACCCAGATGATCAGCATGCTGGCTAGTGGGGCATTCAAAGTGGGAGGGCTACAGCAAGGTCCCCCACTCCCCCCACCCACTGTGGTCCGGCCCCCAGTGGTGTCTGGGGCGTGGTGGACCGGCCCGCTGTTTGAAAACTTTGAGGACCCCTGCTATAGACAGACTCCTATCTCTGTGTGCTTACACCGGCACATATAAATACGGGGGGGGGGGCACACTGGCAGACTGCATAGAGTTATGCCTTCTCCCTGCCTACTTTTTGCTTCCATGCAGAGAAGCTAAAATGGAGACGTTACTTCATTCAGCTGAGTGCCTTTAAAACCTCATTCCATAAGTGATTATGGAGGATTGTGGTGATAAATACACAAAGCCATTTAGAAGGCTGACGAAATGCCATTTCTTTCGCACTAGCTCTGTTCAAAACACAGAGGACAAATAAAAGAGGACAGTGGCATTGTAAATCCTCTGATGCTTTTATGTCCTTTTTAGCAGAAAGTGCCTTCTTTAAGAACTACACAGTTGTATAGAACATTCTAGAAAGGAGTATTATATCATTCTTGTAGCCTAAACACAATCGCTAGTCCTACTTAACAGCAGAATCAAGTGCTGAATGATGTCGGCATCCTAAGTCCCACTGATTCAGTATATATACTTGGGACTAAAAATGGGATTTTGCTTTATATTTCTAATTTTTGAACAGGCACTCAGTGTTCATAATATATCCACCCATGTGGCCCCCACCACCAACACACCACCAACACACACACGCATGGATGACACAAAAATGTTTGTGAACTGCCCTGCATCTTTCAGGCACAGCAGGAAGTCAGTTTTTCTTTTTGGTATAGTTCAGTACAATCCTAATTAGCTTCTTGTTACCTAGCCTGTGCAGATGGTGAGCCTGCACCCAAACAGAGCTGCTGAGGAGATTAACTGAGGAGACCACCCTGTGGCTTATTAGGTGGGTTGTGGCATTAAAAGGAAGGGCAGAGAAAAACCCTCCTCTATTTTTGCCTTTTTTGTTTAGATTTTCCAGACCAATACATTGAAATTCTAAAACCATGCTAGGTTGATGCATTGGCGTTTTGAGGGGGGAGGGAAGTCACTTTAACCCCCCTGAATGATGACTGTTAGTTGATCACTGGGAGATGACTGTGAGAAAAGGCAGGAAATGGGATTATGTCAAATCCAGCTACAGCAGTGCATAAATTTGGAAAAACAACAATAGCCCAGTAGTTTTGAAAGGCTCAGGAGTGAAGAATGAAGGAAGCATTTCTGTTCTCCCATTTTTTCCAGTGTACAGAATTGCGTCTCATCTCCTCCATCTCTTTTGAAGCCTTCTGTCCATGCAGAATTCCAGACTCCTGAGCCCTCAGGAGACTGTGCCATTTTCCTTCCCACTTCAGAGATGCTTATTGGATTTGACAAACAATGATTTATGACACAGCAACCCGTGCAGGGTGCAGTGAGGAATATCAGCACCTCATCATGGTTTGGAGATCCATTTCAATCCCGTCTCAGCTCTCTACTGCCTCTTATTAAAATGCTGAGAGGATCAGACCTGACAGATGCAGACAGATGCAGACAATTTATTTCTTAGCACAGAGGGAAAATGAGACAGAGAACACAAAGAGGAGCACCCTGTGTGTTTTGGTGTGCGCGCACTTGCATGTGTAAAGATGAGGGACATGTATCACAATTCTTTATCTCTCGGACCTTTGCACCTGTTTCAGATCTGCCGCTTGGAACATTTTAAATTTGCTTCATCTTGTCGTCAGCAGAAGCTCTTGTGGCACTGTAAAGACTAACATGTTTTATTTCGGATAACCTACCCAATTCTTCAGATACAACCCGATCTCTCTTCTTTTTGCCACAACTGGCTAATGCACTCATCCCACAATGGCAATTTCCAGAAGTTTTGGACTGCTGAGGGTGTTCAGACAGTTTACCAGAAGGCTCAGATTTCAAACATAGATTGGAAAGGCTGCTGTACTCCTTCGCTACAATTGCATGCCCGGGGGAATTCTGGAAATTTTAGACCACACAAATAACTTGTTCCAAGCTTTGTTCAGGTGAATGTCTGACTGTCCCATATGACCACAATCTTATGTAATTTAAATACTGTACTCCAACTTTTTTGGTACTCCTTCCAAAAATGTGACACAGGTTGATAGAGATGTTCCATGCCTCTTCCTACTTCCATCTTCTTGGTTCAGAACTTGCCCACTTATGCTTGCCCAGATCGGAATGTTTAGGCGTACGTAACGAAGCAGAGAGAAATCATGATGCGTCTGTTCTGTTTCTCTGAACTCTTTGGATCTGCAGGGTTCTCCTGGGATAAGGGACATTTCTTCTGGTTCTGTGATGCACAGTTGTTTTGAAAGAAGCTGCTCACCATTAAATATTATGGCAAGTAGACATGAAAAAAGAAGCAGTGAGGAACTCCAGAAATGGTTCAAGTGTCTAGTATCTAAATGTTCTTCATTCAGCTTTAGTTTTTTTCCATTAAAAAATAGAGAAAAGTCGTAACAGTAAAAAAAAATACTGGCAGATACCCAAGAAGGTAGGAAATAATCCCAACTTCTGTAAAGAATGATCGGGGTACGCCACCACCATCAGCAACATCGTAATGGGATCCAAGTTAGCCATGTAGTGTGGTATAATGGTTAGAGTGTTGGACTACTGTGACAAGGGAGATGGACATTCAAATCCCTGCTGATGTTGCTGTCAAGTTTTCTCTGACCCATGATGACTCTATGAATCAGAATGTCCCATCATAACAGAGCTGTTGAACTTTTACAAACTCAAGGTCCTGGCTTTGTTCATTGAGTTAATCTATCTCATAATTGGTCTTCCTTTTTTCTCCCTTGAACGCCCACCTTAATGTGGTGAGAGGGTTTTTGTATTTCAAATAAGTTGAAAGGAATGTTGTCAGGAGGCTACACCTGCATTACAAGTCTGGACTCCTAGCAGGATCAAAATCTTATTCAATGTTGACCTATCAATGTCTTCTGTGAGAATAAATGGAGTGTTATTATGGCATCTGGGAGCATATGATGCTGTTGAGGGTAGAACCCCTACCCCCAGTATAAGCTACTCTGGACCATCCAGAAAATGAAGAAAAGGAATTTTAAAAATGTAGTGAATAAGCAACATGATGATTCCAAAGTGCATGGCTATTACCCATACTGGTCCGGGAATTCTAAAAGTTGTCATCTAAAAAAGTAAACATTTCCTAACTTTGCTTTCAGCAGGGACAGACAGGACAGCAATTAATACATCTCTACCTTGCACTGTATTTCAGAGTGGAATACAGTCCATAAAACTCACTTCAAACCATTTAAAAACAACTCCACATGATCAAAATAGAAACTCAGAAACCAATGGACCAAGAAGTGTCTTGTGAGTCTCAGAGGGGATCGAGGGGTGAAGTACTGCTCCATGAACAAAATGCCAACACAGGGATGATACACATGTTTCTTGCAGATGGAATCCATTGGCCTGGAATGTCAAGGATGTGACTTGGGGCAGCGTCAGAAAGCTCTGGATAATTCTGAACCTGCAAAACAGAGTTCAATCTAATCTTTTCCCCATTCCTTTCTCTCACCTCCTCTTGCTATTGACTCATTGTGACAAAAGAGTAAGAAAAAGGAAGATAAAGACATAGATTTGAACAAAAGGTAAGTATTTTAATGTATAGGTCTCGATTCAAATTTAGGAGTGACTGCAGTATTTTAAACCAGGAATGGGTGAAGCACAGCCTGTATATTATATGTGGCCCACAGGAACCCAAATGTGCCCCCCTCCATCAATCGTGGGACTCTCTGGTTCCCAACACTGCCAAAAAATATTGTGGTTTGGGGGTTTTGTAGGGACAAGTGGCTGAGAAATCCCCTTGTGCTCTCTAAAGGACACAGGGAACAATTTTACCCTGATTCTCCTGTACCCAGCACTCTTCATGCTTCAAAATATATACAAGTGGTACCTTGTATAAAGAAATTATTTCGTTCCAAATGAAATTATGTTAAGCAAAATTTCCTTTATACAAATTTCCCATAGGAATGCATTGAAAATGGAGTAATCCAATTTTTATGTTGTACGGATTCGCCCCATGGGAGATTATGTTAAGCAAATTTCCCCTATCTCCGAAATGTTTTATGTTGTACAGATTTTATATTATACAAACTGTTTGTTATAGGAGGGTCCACTGTACTGTATATAGTATGGATGGGTTGGGTGCAAGCGTGGATGCTGCCCTCCAGAGGCCATGGATGAGCATGTGCAGGGCTCAAGCTTTTAGAAGTTGCCCAATTCAAACAGAAATACAATTATTATTTATCCAATTTATTGCAGTGTGTGGCAGTGTACACATGGGACTGAAACAAAGAAAAAAGGACTGCCCTTTATTAACATGCAATGTAGTCAGCTTTTGCTGCCTTGTAATTCTGATGACGGCATGATGGATATCCATGGCAAAAGATTGATGTTTTATGTTATTTTTTTACCTGGAAACTAAACTCTTGATATTTTTGTAGGCCTTTTCAGTAAATTCGCTGGGATTAGTCTACTCCTGCTTTACCATGTTTCAAGAAAGTAGGAAAGTAGGAAAGTTTTTATGCCATTTTTTGTGTTTCTACAAGTCGGTCTATGCATCTTTGCAACTAACCCACAGCAAATAAACTTTCCTGCACAACATAAGGCCTAGGCACCTTTCCATAACCAATTCTGTCATCTTCTATGGCCCAGTCAACCAAAAGGCTGAGATGCCAGCATTCTTCAACCTGCCTACTGATGTCTTGGAGTATAACCCTCCACCCTCAGCCCATGGAGTAGGTTAGCTAGAGTTAGTGAGAATCTCAGACTAAAATATCAAGGCTGATAAACTGTTGTATTCAGTGGGAAAATGTTCACAAAAGACAGCCATTTGTCAGCTGTGCTCAGGTCCCTTCCTCTGCGATACTAAGTGTCATTTCCACTGGACAGACCCCTGTGATGCCCTCCAGCAACACATGTCCCAAGAAAACAACCCAACTTGGTGGCAAAATGGCATTTGATGGTATCTAATATGCATGGCAGTACCTCAGAAAGCAGATGTCAGGAAGAATAAGCCATGGCTGGCAGGATCTGTGCCTGGTTTCGACAGCAGCCTAATGTCTTTCCCCAAACACCTCCAGGAGGGTGTCTCTGCTAATAGGGTTTGTTCTTGTCAGCAGCCCTTCTCGGTTTCTTCAGAAGCCAAGAATCAGAACTGCTCCTGGGAAAGTGTATGCCGGGGAGGGGGAGCATAGAGAGGAACAGGCAGTCCTCAGTTGAGAGCCTCACCAGTAGAATGAGCCCACTGGTGCATGGGTACAAAATATCTCAACCAGGTGCCACCAGAAAGGTAGATGTCCCAATTAAGCTTTTACTCATATATAATTTACTTTTTCATGTTCTGTCACTGCTGCTGTTGTGCAAGTCTCTATATAAACATATGTGCCCGTATCCTATTGCTTAAACTCAAAGAGCAAGGGTAATCATGTACATCTCCCTCTATTTTATTTATTTTATTTCAGAGTATTTTCACCCTACCTTTCTCCTTGGAAAAGGACCCAAAGCGGATTACAGTAATGAGGGACAATATACAGTCCAGTATAATTAAGACATGTTCCAGTATTGAGAACAAGGAACTGAGGGACATCTTACAGCATTAATAGACAACATTTAAAGCTATGAAGTTATAAGTACTGTAGTTATAAACACAAAGTCTATGTGAACTCTACTTCCAGCAGACTTCCCTTGGAGCAGCCAGCTGTAGGTCCTGTCTTGCAAACAGTGCAAGGATGAGGCCACAACAGGGAGCCTGCTGGAATGGCGGGGTCTTACATGATTTCCTTTCCATTCTGTTCAGACAATAGGGGGGGGGAAGGAATTATGATCTAGTGTTGTCATAGTTGCAATTTTGAAATATTTTCAATGGACGCTATAGCCATCACCCTCTACACACTGTTCTGACTAATTTAGAACAGGGTGGGGTGGGGGCTATGTGAGGATGCTTTTGTAGACTTCAGTTCTGCATTCAATACAATCCTTCCCCATAGGCTGGTGTCTAAACTTGTAGATTTTGGATAGTCATATTCAATCTGTTCTTGGATCATGGGCTTCCTGTCTGGCCACTCCCAGTTCACCACATGGTTGTGTGCTGAGTCCCTTACTTTACTCTCTGTATACACACGACTGCACCTCCACTCACCACAGTAACATTATCATTAAATTTGCAGATGGTACAATAGTGGTGGAGCTTATCTCCAAAGGGGATGAATCTGCCTACCGGGATGAGGTGGACTGGCTGCTTTTCTGGTGTGAAGATAATAATTTAGGCCTTAATACTGTATCAGTAAAACCAAGGAGCTCATAGTGGTACTCGTTCTCTAAAAACAAATAGATTAAAAATAGCTTTTTAAAGCTATTTGGGAGTCCCTATTTGGGAAATGCAATAAATAAATAAAAATAAACAAATTTTATCTCAGATCTGGAACCATTTTGAATTCTTCTGTATAGTGCAATATAAATGTGACAAGAGGGGCTGTGTAATGGTGAATAGAATGTGAAGAATGTTAATGTGAGGGATGTATTTTATGTGCTTTATGTTTTATGTGTTTTAAGATGTGCACCGGAGATGGAATTCGATTTCCTTGTACGAAAGTACCATGACAGTAAAGTTATTCAATGATGCTGCTTGATTAAGATACTGTCTGGGCAAAGCAACGGGGCAAGCTTGCAATTGGTTGCTAAGAGAGGCCAGTAACTTACGTTTCTGTCTCATTGCCCAGATAGCACACTACTGTATTTTGCTCAGCATGCTACTGATTGCACTGTGTTCCTTATGATGGTGATGGCAGATGATAAATACAGTCATGTATGGAACTGTTGTTAATTAGGAGATGATGTGTCCATGTATTTACTGCACTTTTCTAATATATCTCTTGTCTTCATCCAGAACTCTTTGAATTAAATAAGACTGAACCATAACACTAAATTCTTGTATCTAGGATATTACATAAGTACTCTATATAGCACTATTCGTTGTATGTTTTCCATTCTTTCTCCAAATCGCATTCTCCAGCTATTCCTAATAAAAATGGCTGCCATTTTGTTGACGTTCACTTTCATGTTTTAGAGAACAGAGGTATCTCTTGCATATAAATATGAATATTTCTGGATTTATAGAATTTCTGTTGACATATCCCTATTATGTCGGTTCTGCTTCTCCCCTTCACTCTCTCCTGCCAACACGCACTGTACAATAAACGCATCTCTCTCTATATATATGTTTTACAATTATCTATTTACTTAATTCCTCCATCCAGCATCATTTGTCCCCCTTGATCAAACAAAGGTGTCTCATGAGCGTTCAGATTCTTTGCCTGCAGACTTTCAGCAGTGGCATTTAACAAACACAGCCTTTGGACCTTGGTTAGGAAGCCGCCGTCACCGCCTGCTATACAGATTAGTGCCAGAGATGCTGTTGTCATAGCAACAGAAGGCTTTTTACCTCTCTACCCCCGACATTTAGAGGGAAAGCATTAGCACATCTGGAGCATCAGTGACTGTTTCCCTGCCCCCTCCCGTGGGCTGAAAAGCCAGCCGGATGCAATAATATCATTGCTCTGGCAAGTTTTGAATGAAATAAACCCAGAGTCTTGTGTGCGTGTGTTTTCTTTTGGGGGGGGGGAGTGGGGAAGAGAGACACAACATGTGATGTGCATACAATACAAAGATTTTGTTCTGGCCAACACCTCCGGCTTCCTTACAGGATGTTCTGCTTGTGGAAACTGATGTACTTCTGGATAGACTCATGAATATATTTCAAAGGCTATATTAATAAATTAATTTATAAAGCAGATTACATTTCAAGAAACTGATGTTGGCAAGGCCCAAGTGTCAAGGCATACATAAATCCCAAAAGGTCAACGCTGTGTGGTCATCAGAGGAAAAAGGCAAGCAGCTATAGACACTTCAGTGGAACAAGCTCAATCCCAGTTTTTTCGGAAAATCCTGGGACTCCCCAGATGTGTCCCCTATGCCGCTTTATGCCTAGAGACTGGCTCTTCATTGTTGGAAACCATAGCGTGGCTCCAAATAACCAAATTCTGGTTAAAAATCTACTACAGTACAGATAACCATACTCTCTTATATCACCTTCTAAAAGACAGGGCTCCACCATTTGGATCATCAACTTGGATTAAAAAATTGCAGACATGGGGGTTACATGTTGAACAAATTGGTTCACTTGGTGAGAAGCAAGCTTTCGGGGTCATAAAAAGACGGGTGCTACACATAGAACAACAGACACTGCAGAGCTTAGCCCATAGCGTATGTTCACCACTACACTGGCATATTACGGTTACACCTAGCCAGCAGGCCCCATATCTAGTGTTGCTCCACGAAACCGTAGAGCCTTTACTTTAGCCAGATGCAAGGTCATGCCATCTGCCGTTTTGTACGGCAGGTTTCAAGGCTTACCTATGGATAAGAGATGCTGTTCTTGTGGTCTGGGCAGTGTGGAAACTCTTGCTCACATGCTTTTTTATTGTCCCTTACAAAATGAGTCACGTGAGAAATTTTTGGAACAAGTCCTAAGGAATCTAAAAGTCGGATCTGACCAGGATAAAATCCGTTATTTGTTGGGGTCCAAATCTGATTCTATAACTGAAAAAGTAGCTATGTTTTTATCGGTGATAGTCACAGCACGTGCTTAGGATACTCATTAGTATTCATTTTAAAGAAGGTATTATTATTTTATCTTTGTATTAAACTCATGCTTCAGTCCTTGTGGTAGTCTGGAATATTCAAAAAGAATGTAATCTTTGACTTTAGAAGGGATATTCATTATGCCACACTACATATCTGTGCTTTGTTGTATGCCAATAAAGGTTGCTGAATCTGAATCTGTATTTATTTATATTATTTATTATTTATTTTCATATTTGTGTAATAAAACATAATAAAAATGGTAATAGTCTAAAGAGAAAAAAGAAAAAAAACAATTATACAAACCACAATGGAACAACAAAACAACAAGCACCCGGCAAGAGGGAATAGTAATAATAAAAATAATACTAATAATCAAACAAACAGAAAACAACACAGGGAACACAACACTCCTAGCAATTGCCGAAGGCATCCTTAAACAGCCAGGTCTTCACAGCCTTTTTAAAGGATGCCAGGGATGGAGCCAGGCAAATCTCACTTGGCAATTTATTCCATGCCACTGGGCCGGCCACCAAGAAGGCCCGATTGCGTGTTGCAACCTTACAGGCCTCTAGGGGTGGCCACCCGGAGCAAGAATGCCATGAAAGCTCTGTTGGGTTGGGCCAGCTCTCATTTTGGGGAGATACGCTCTGCCAGATATTTGGGTCCCAAGCCATGGAGGGTTTTGTAAACCAAAACCAACACCTTGAACCTTATTCGGGATACAACGGGCAACCAATGCAGGTGAGCCAGAATCGGGGTGATGCGGTCAAACCTACCCGCATCAACCACCAATCTGGCTGCCGCATTCTGCATCCGCTGCAGTCACCGAACAAGGGTCAAGGGAAGCCCTATGTAGAGAGTGTTGCAATAATCTATCCTCGACATGACCAGCGCCTGCACAACCGTCCTCAGAGAGTTCCCATCAACGTACAGGCGAATCTGGGTGATGAGCCTAAGATGGTAGAAGGCCAACCTGGTCACGGCTGCCACCTGGGGTTCCAGGGACAGATCTGGATCCAGGACAACGCCCAGACTCCTCACTCTTTCAGCCAGCTGGAGGGGGGACCCACCCAGACTGGGGAGAGGGCCACTGTACCCATCTGGGGTACCCCTAAAGAACAGAACCTCAGTCTTCTCGGGATTGAGTTTGAGCCTGTTGGTCTTGGTCCACTCCAGTACCGCAGCCAGGCAGCGATCAAGGATCTGGACAGCCTCCACTGCAGAGGTGGAAAAGGAGAGCTAGAGCTGCGTGTCATCAGCGTACTGATGACAGCAAGCTCCAGATCTCCGGATGACCTCAGCCAGTGGCCTCATATAGATATTAAAGAGCATGGGGGAGAGTGCCGACCCCTGAGGCACCCCACAATAAAGTGTCCAGGGAGATGACAAATCACCCCCCAAGCTCACTCACTGAGCATGACCCCCAAGGAAGGAGCAGAGCCCCCCAATCCCCAACTCAGAGAGCCGGTCCAGTAGGGTAGAGCAACCCCTCTCAGTCCTCCTCAACAGGTCATCCTGCAGTGCGACCAGGGCTGTCTCAGTCCCATGAGGCAGCCTGAACCTGGACTGGTAAGAATCCAAGACTGGAGCCACAGGGCAGCAACTCGCTCCACTACCTTGCCCAGGAAGGGAACATTGGCTATAGGACAATAATTGGACATATCGTCTACAGCCAGGCCAGGTCTTTTAAGAATGGGCTTAACCACCGTCTCCTTCAGCCGACAGGGGAAAATCATGTCCCTGAAGGAGGCGGAGGCAATGGTAGCAGCCCACTCTGGCATGCTCCCTCCAGTGATCCTAATCAGCCAAGAAGGGCAGGGGTCGAACGGAGAGGCTGCTGGCCTGCAGTGGCCCAGCGCCCTGGAGGCCTCAGCTGGAGTAACAGGCCCAAACTGAACAAACCGAGGGGACCAAGGGGGCGCAGCATCAGCCACAACCGGGGACAGATCGGTGCAACTGGAGTGCAGATCAGCGCGGATGGCCTCTAAAGTTAACACTCTCACCCTCGGGTAGGAAGGTAGGAAGCGCTTCACTAAAGAAAAAGATACAGAGCTGCATACTATTTGCATGTACATCACAGGGTGGTGAGAGAAACCAGGTGACCTGTATGGCTTCTCATTTAGTTGTTCATTGACGGTGCTATTTGTTGATAAGGCAATTTTAACACGCTTGCTCTGCTTTCTTATGGCTCTTTATTTTGAAACCAGACTTAGGGCCTTTTTACACGACCCCTAAACTCTGCCGCAAATGGCTCCCAGCTCCAGAGCTTAAAATTGTTTACCCACCAGCTCCGGAGTTTACTGAAAATTAAGTGCGGCCACGCCCACCTAAGCACGTCCCAGCGCACTTTTCTTGTTCCTGCTCTCCAAGGGTGAAAAATCTTAATGCGGTTGTGCCGGGCTCTCCTCGCTTCTTTTTGTTGTTTTTTGCCTCCTGCCCCTTTAAGAGAAGGAACCAGGAAGTCACGGGGCTCCCGACAGCTTCCACCGGCACCGGGGAGGTAAGTCTTTATTCTTTTGTCCCTTTTTTTCTCCCTCCCCTCACGCAGCCAGCAGCCAGGATCTGCGAAGGGGGTGGGAACGCACGAAGAGCGACAAACCCCTAAGATCTCTGGTCCGAATTAAAGTGACCAGCGGATCTTAGGGGTCGTGTAAAAGCTCCCTTAGATAAGTGAGCCCTTCACAGAGGATGGTTTTAAACATAGAACTGTTCTCTGTAAGTATGATACAGTTCATTGTGCCTCTGAACACTTTCCATATTTATGATGTTAGAGAGGGGATGGGCAACTTACAATCTTCAAGATGCCATAAGATTGTAAGAGGGTGGTGAAGACCAGATAAGATTGTGAAGAGCTCCAGAAGGCTCTCTCCAAACTGGGAGAATGGGCTGCGAAATGGCAAATGGGTTTCAATGTAGGAAAATATAAAGTAATGCATATTGGGGCAAAAAAAATTATCAAAATTTTATCTATCAACTCATGGGTTCTGAGCTATCCATGACAGATCAGGAAAGAGATCTTGATGTGCTAGTGGACAGCTCAATGAAAGTGTCTACCCAGTGTGTGGCAGCAGTGAAGATGGCTAATTCTATGCTAGGAATAATCAAAAAGGGGATTGAAAATAAAACAGCCAACATTATAATGTACAAAACAAGAGTAGGACTACACCTGGAGTATTGTGCACAGTTCTCGTCATCGCATCTCAGTAAAGATATAGTGGAACTTGAAAAGGTGCAGAAGATAAAATGACTAAAATGATAACCGGGCCGGGGGGGGGCTCTCTTATGAGGAAAGGTTACAGCATTTGGGGCTCTTTAGTCTGGAAAAAAGGTGCCCGAGGGGGGATATGATTGAGATGTACAAAATTATGCAGGGCATGAGTCAAGTAGATAGAGGGATGCTTTTCCCCCCTCTCACAAAATACCAGAACTAGCGGACATCCATTCAAATTGAGGGTTGGGAAAGTGAGAACAGACAAAAGAAAATACTTATTTACCCAGCATGTTGTTAATCTGTGGAACTCCCTGCCATAGGGTGTGGTGATGGCATTTGGCCTGGATGCCTTCAAAAGGGGATTGGACAGATTCCTGGAGCAAAACTCCACCACAGGTTAGAAGCCACAATGTGAATGTGTAATCTCCAGGCTTAAAAAAAAAAAACAGGGTACTTCAAAGGCCAGATGCAGGGGAGTGGTATCAGGAGACAGATATCTAGTCTCGTGTACTCCCAGAGGCATTTGGTGGGGCCACTGTGAGATACAGGAAACTGGACTAGACAGGCTCTTAGCCTGACCCAGCATGGCTCTTCTTATGTTCTTATGCAAGTTCCAAAGTTCTTGCCCCTTGGTTATGCTGAATCCTCTGCCTACGTTTCTTAGCTGTTAATTATCCATGTAGACTTGGACCACAATCCTGTGATTCAATGTATAGCACCCTCTTTTTCACATTTATCATCTATCTTTCTGCTGCATATAGCCACAGTAACTGCCTTCTACACACAAGATGTGTTCTTGATGGTCTAACATTTTCCTGCCCCTAACAATTTATTTCTTTTACATGATAAGCATTGAGAACAACAGATAAAATATAATTAACTAAAAACAGTACACCCAGTAACCCAGAATAAAAGTGGAATACTGTATCCCAGTTTATAAAACAAAAGCAGGTATCCTTTCCATTCAATTAAATATAGGCAGATCTTCTGTAAACAATTGCACATTCTTTGGAAAGATGGGGCAACCACAAAAAAGATCCTGTCCCTTCTGCATGAAGAAAAATAGACTTTACTTCCAGGACTTAAGTGTGGAGGTCTCTCAATGGTGATGTCTGCCACTTTTCTGTCATTCTGTGCCCAAGATAGCTTGCAAAATGTTGCAAAATAGAACCTTTGTTAAAGAGGTGACACACAAAAAAAACCAAAGGAACCTTAAGAAATGGTATTTGTGTTTTGCTTTATGGGCAATTATGGGTTAAAAATGGGATATTAACACTGTATGGTTGCAACTGCTGTTTCAATTTCACTTGGTCTTCCATACATTCACACCAAGAATGGCTCAAAAGTACTTTCGATGACATTGGTGAAATTAATGGCCCATTTGAACATAGAAGGAGTGGAGGGAAAACAGGGAGATGGACCCATTGGCACCAAGTATGGATACTGTTAGCTTTGAGAGGAGCTGGACTACAGCCCACATTATCCCCGTGTGTGCGTTGTGTCGTTTCAGTCGTGACCAACCCTTCATGACCCCATGTCCATGGAGTTTTCTTGGCAGGAATACTGGAGTGGGTTGCCAGTTCCTACTCCGAGCGCCTACAGCACCTGGTGTTCCCTGGTGGTCTCCCATCCAAGTACTAGCCTGGGCCGACCCTGCTTAGCTTCTGAATTCAGGCGAGATCGGATGTGCTTAGGGCATCTAGGCAGCACATTCTCCCTAGTCAGGCTATTATTAGCACCATCTCCCTTGGGCAATGCATTCACACATCTCTGGAAGACAATGGTTTGGTGGAGGGGCTGTGCTTCAATGTGAAGAAACCAACCAAGGGAAAAATTCTTCCTTGCTGCAAATAGTTACAGCATGGCTTGCTGCCTCCCTGGTGCTTAAGTGAGCCATTTTGTGTCCTTCCCCTTAAGAGAAAGGCAGAAAACCAATCTGTCAATTAATCAATCAGTGCCTATTATGAACTATCCCAAAGACAAGGAGACAGGAAGGTTTCAAGTTCCATCTCGAAGGCATAAGAAAGAAACCTTAATTTCTTCAGCAGGAAAATACATGTTCAAATACTTGGGCATTGAGCTTTCCTTTGTTTTTAAACCAAAACCTAAGAATGTTGGGATGCCAAATTCTGGCATTAGGGATTTGGACTGCATTTAATCAGATACAGATGTAGGGTATTTTTATTTGCTTCAGCATCCCCTCTCTAATTCTCGCATAAAGCCCTCCTTTATGGTATTCTCTAAAGAGGAAAGATTTAGTTGTTCCCTTCCTAGTTTCAGTTTCCATCTTGGGGGGTGGGTGGGTCACAGCAACAAACTACATGAGGAAAAAAAGCTGATGGCATATGGCACCAATAGACTTAAAAGTCAGTGGTGTGCTTCAGACCGTATGCTTAAGGCAGAGGGATGTGGGGAAATGAGCGCCAGCCCTCTCTAGCCAAGTTACATTGGCCTGCTGGAAAATACTTTCATTCCTGGGGAGCTTTACAGTTCAACGCTAGTCAAAACAAGCCAGATTCCCTGGGAAATTATTTTAACAGCTGTTTTTAAAATTATAGCTTTTTGTCTATCTCTCTCCTCGTGTCCTTGTTGCTTGGTTTTCCCATTTATGGATTCTCAAATACAATTTATTTATTCATTTAAAACATTTTACTCCGCTTTCCCTCAAAAATAAATCAGTACTAAAATATTGTCCTCAGGTGGAGGTTTTTAAGCAGAGGCTGGATGGCCATCTGTCAGAAAAACTGTGATGGGGGTTCCTGCATGGCAGGGGGTTGGACTGGATGGCCCTTGAGGTCTTTTCCAACTCTATGATTCTATGATCTAAAACACCTGAGACAAAGTTGGTGGTGGTGGGGAACGTGACACGAAGAGAAAGGGACTGGTGCAGAGGAGGAGAAAAAGAAATCTCAGGCACTTGCCCTGGTTAAAAGGTTCTAGCTGTTTCTGTCACAGGGAAGGGGAGGACCAAGGCTTTCAGCCATCTTTCCTTCTCCGGTATGGGGCTCATTTGTCCCCCCCCCCTTGCCTGGAAAGCAGACACTACACTTTTGGGCTCAGGCCAAGATTGTTCACGACTCTCAACCTGAGTGGTATTAATTGATTCTTAGAAGATAACTTAAAAGTAAAGATTTTGACCTTAGCAGATGGTGTGTATTGCATTTCTGTTTAACCGATCCTCATTATTTTTGGATTTACATCTCTGTTTATAAATTAGCACATGCACATTTCTGGCAACCCTGAGACTTCTTTTGGTCCTCTGTTTCATAATGCAATGGCATGATAAATAATCATCTAGCATACGATGCCTTGCGGTTTTTATCTTTCATGTGTAACTGAGATGAGACGAGGTTCCACCAGCTGGACTACCCTTGACTTCCTTCTTTTTCCTCAACCACAGGCAGGACAGGCCTCACCTTTGTTCCAAAATAGGCTGACTGAAGAGGAACAAAATGCCAGCGTTTGAGATTTCAAGATCTCTTCATCAGGCAAGAGGGTACAAAAGGGAGGAGTGAGTGCAGGGCAGGGTAGAGGCAGAGGATTGTTCTTCAAGTGGCATTTCTTGCCTTGACTGATGGGTGGCTCACTGCAAACCACCTGAAGAAATTCATTAGCCTCCACCACCCAAGCTGTTACTAATCAAAGTGGAAGAAACACAGAGTTTGCGTTCATTTAGCAAACAGAGCATTGCAGAAGGGGGCGACTGTGCTTTCAAGTTTCCTAGAAGCAGCTCCTACTCAGAAATTGGAGATGGTGTGATATTCAGCACCACAACCTGCAAAAAGGGCATGTTGGCAACCTTGACTTGAAGCAGGCTATGTAGACGCAAACCCAGCTAATGCTGTTCCCAGCACAGTCTCTTCATAGTAACGGTTGTCTTCTTAGTAGTAATCACAAACAAACAAACCTCAAGCCATCATGAATATTTGTCTAATCAGGAGTGTGTTTCATTGAGTCAGTTTTAAAAATGCACTTTTTACATGACACCATAAACTTTGCAGTACAGTGCTGTATCAGCATATTTTCTTCTCCTACCCATACTTTCACAATAAGATTAATGCACTATCAAGTGAATTCTGATTTATGGTGACCCTTCCTCAAAGTGTCCTAGGTATAGAGCACTCAGAAGTGATTTACCATTGCTTTCTTCTCAGGACACTCTGAGGCTGTGTAGCTTGCCCAGGACTACACAGTCTGGCTCTTTTGCCAGGAGGCACAGTGAGGAATCAAACTCCCAATCTCTGCCTCCGCGGGAGGTCCCCAACTCAATGAATGATCCACCAAGCTGTTTGGGAAGCAGCAAATTCCCCGGCTAGTGCTTGGATGGGCGACCACCAGGGAATACCAGATGCTGTAGGCACATGCAGTAGGGACTGGCAAGCCACTCCAGTATTCCTGCCAAGAAAACTCCATGCACATGGGGTCACAAAGAGTCAGTCACCACTGCAATGACACAGTAACAACTACAACAACAACAACTTCCATCCAGTAATTAGCCAAGTACGTAATAACTGCCTCCGAAGGGGTCCCCCAAACAAGAGCATGACACTGTGCCCTCCACAGAAATCTGGATGGTAGGCCACTGGTTTTACCCAGCAGAGTTTTTCTTATGTTCTTAGCTAGAGATCGGACCTCTTTTTGGAGGTTTCTGCTGGATTGTACACATGGCACCACAAGTGATGTGTATTCCCTTCTCCCGGCTTCCCAGCTGGATCCACTACCACACTACACCCAAGGTTAATGTTGTGCTCTGTTAGCATAAATCAGTTTAAGAGCATACTATTCTAATCAGCAGAATAAGTCAGTAACAAGATCAAGATGTAAATGTGGCCATATGTCAATGTGCCTTTTAACGCCCCAGTGCACAGAGCTTTTTTCCATGCATGTGTGCACAAAACTCTCTCTCCTGCCTTGCAGGTTCTATCACACCCATAAAAATGGTTGCAGCAGATGTGTGTGTGTGAGTTGGCGGGTGGGGGAGCTTAACGTGGAGAGGGCTGAAGGTGTGTGCACAGTTAGAGGGAACCTTGTCACATGTATTATTTTCTTTAAAGAAAAAAGTATGTTCCGGATCATGACAGAACAAGCTTGTTCAGCCTCCAACTGGCTCTTCCTGTGGAAAGATGTGCCCTGTCCAGAAAAACAACAACTTTCTTTTGGAGAAGCCCATTTGACAAAGCTGCAAATGGCACCTCTCTCTCTCTCTCTCTCTCTCTTTTTCAGGAGCCGCTTTTTAAACTCTGAATGGAATTTGCATTTGCAATGCATAATGTTGTACAGTACCATAATTTACAAGTGGTGTACGAAGTATAGCATGTTTCATTCATAACATATTGTATGACTGGTACATGTCTTCTATATATGCATTTAGATTGTTTGAAATAGCCAGACATTGCTTTATTCTCTGAATAATCTCTAATGGTTGGTAAAAGATACCTAGTTCATGAGATTTCAAACATCTTTCACAAAGCCCTATCATTCGTGACTCATCTGCGGTAAAAGAAGAAGGAAGCCCTGCATGTTGTAGAACATCTGGGAAACATATGGCTATCCAGGTGTTATTGGCCCACTCCTCCCATTAGCCTTAGCCATTCCAGACAATGGTGAAGGCTTCAGGTCACCCATTCCCTTGGAAATTATTTTGATCAATAACCTAGGAGGCATTTGTGCCATCACTTCATGTGAACTGAGAATCCAGCCTTGTATCTAGCCACCATTGTCCCACACCTGGGGGTTGCAGGATAAGATCAGAGGTCAGAGGGCAAGCATTAAATGTTTGAGTCAGTGATCCTTAATAACCATTCTGTCTCTTTCATAGGCAATAACAGTCCTCTTCCTGTTTGTTGTTTACAGTGGGCTGCAAATGGAATGAAATACTTTAAAACAAAATACAAGCATCTCAGTGCATTAGAGATTGACCAAAAAGCTCTCTTTTATAATACACATTCTCTACCTCCAACAAGAAGGGAGTGGGAGCATCTTTCACTTGTTGGAGAGAAGAGGCCGCTTGTTCCTCCAGCCCTGCTTGTCTCAAGGGCCATCCAAATGCAACCTCACAGAAGAGCACAATGGAAAACTGGCAAAAGCCCAGAGGTCGCACCTACTGTATATAACTGGCATGCCTGTGCCAGCTGGCTGCCAAAAAGCCCTTGTGCAATAAGCAGCATATCAGCCACAACAGGGTCCAAGCTACTGCATATCAAAAACAGGAACAGGAGATCCTGTCAACAAAAATTTCCCAGAAATGTACTGGTAGTACATAATTTTCCCATCCCTTCTGCAGGGCATTCTTCCTCTCAAGAGCAGAGAACCTACTGTGCTCCAGATGTTCTAGTCAACTCTGAAGTCATCTGGGGGGTGGTTTGAGTTATTCCCATCAGTCTCAGCCCAGGTAGCCAATGGCGAGAGATTATGGGAATTGTAGCCCACGTCTGAGGAGCCCCAGATTTCTCATTCTGTCCCTCCTTTCCACCACTGAGATATGCCTGACTCCAGATCCCACCACCATGGCCTGGTAACTGGGGATCATGGGAACGGTGGCCAGCAACATCTGGAAAGCCTATGCAGGCCATCCAGAAGTAAATAGCAAACACCAGCCTCCCTCATTGTCCTTTCTTCTTTTTCCAGTCCTCCGGTGCTGTTAGCTTGGGAACATGTAGAACAGAGGCAAAAACGAAGGAAAAGATTTGTTCAACAAGGCAGCAACAGTTGTTCTTAGCAAGTTCAGCACCTTCTGAAGACATTTTCCCACCTTGTCATGAGTTGCAGGGTTTAGAAGCACCTGCCAATGTTTCCACTAACTCTTGCCTAGAGCTGGAATAAATTCAGTGTACTCTGGTCTGTGCCAATTGGCATGGCCCTCAAGAACTGGCCAAGGGCCTCCGTGTGGGTTGTGCAACATGTTAGAACAGGCAGAAACCTGGTGTTTTGGTGAGGCCACGGTGCTGGAGGAAGGAGCCTCAGGAGAAGGATTAGGCGATTTCCTCTGAGAAACTGTGATGGCAGTGAGAATGCCCCAGTGAGAAAATTGGACCCAACTAAATAAAAGACAATACAATAGTGTTTAGTTGTTGGTTTTTTTTTAAAAAAAATAGAGGAACTTTACCACAGCCAATGACTGTGTTCTTTTCTGGCAACGCCATCAGCAGCAGCACTGCCACCACAACGACCACCACCACCACCACCACCTCCCCCTCATCATCATCATCATCTTAGACTTGCAGAGCTGAAACGGACCCTATGGTTTGAGTCCAGCCTCCAGCAAGGAACCATTGACTTCTCCACCTGAGGCTCCTCAGCCAGATACTCAAACCACTGAGGTAAAAACAAAACAAAAACTATTTCTTGTATTTGGCCCCACGTGTCTGTTGTTCTTGTTCTACCCTCTCCCTTTTTTTAAAAAAAACAAGGCACTTCAAGCAGCTTCCAGCAATAAGCACGGTAAAGTCTCAACAAGATGATGGAGCTGAATTTGTGCAGCCCAGGGATTCGCCTCCTTCCCAGCCTGCCTGGAGGCTTGGGAAGGAGGTTGTATTTTTGTGGCGGCCTTTCCCTTCTCAGTTGTGCTTGGCTCCTGATGCTGCCTCCTCCTCCTCCTCCTCTTCACCTCTCCCCTCCCTCCTATGTCCTCTACTAGCGTCATCCAGACTTCTGCTGCCCAATATAGCAATAACCCAGCCGTCCTTGTCAGGAACCTCTGAGCCAAGGGAATTCATCAGTCAGGCCGGTTGCTCCTGAACCAGGAATGGGCCTTGTTAAATAGCCCAGGCAGGGATTCGAGTGTGTCTTTTAGCAGCCAGCAACTGCCCTGAGCCAGGAGTGGAGTCAGGTTACTGCCTCCTTTCTGGAATCTCGGGCTATTCCAAGCAGAGGAGGAAGCTGCTGACTCAGGAGATCTTCTGGTATTTCATGCAAAGCCTAGAGGCCCACCAGAGCAAAACAAACGTTGGTGTTGATTTGTTTGGTTTCTGGCTCCATGCCTAATTTCATAGTGTGGCGAGGCAGCCTTCCGGGCCGGTCTGATTCCTCATCCCCAGATCTAGCTCCCTCTCCCTACTCAGCCTCGCACCATTTTGCACAGACAAAAGAAAAAGCTTTCGAAAAAAGTAAGATCTTCCAGCCTGCCTTTTAAGGAGCGGCTTTTGTGGGGAGCTGCTCTTGGTGCAGCAAAGGCTCTTTCTTGCTCCCTTGCTTGATCCAATGAGCTCCTTTCCTGCTGTGTTCAAGGAAACCCTGGGCTTCCACAACCAGAAGGTTTAGGAAGGCAGATCAGCCAAGGTGACTGCCTCCGTTCAAGGTCACACACCTCAATCCAAGAGGATTGGTCAGTTTTTAGGGGACATGGCATTAACTTACCGTCTGCAACTGGACTTTGTGGGGAAGTGCTCACATGTCACAAAATTTAAAAAAGAATAATGAGGGCGTCTATTTGCATGTTGATTGTATTTGCCCTTCCTAAGTCATTATCCAAGCATTTTAAACTAAAGATTGGGTTCAAGGTTGCAACTAATAAGTGCATGAATGAATAAGGATTAATCTGGGCTGGTTATCAGAGGTCAATATCATCCAGCTGTAGTGCCACATAATGGTATGTCCATGCGTGGTCTGATCTGAGAAGGGTATCCACCCACCATTTCAGAAGGTATCACCCTGTTTGGATTGGGGATCATTTCTGGACCAGCATTGATATTGAACTAGGGGGTTTTGAGGGACCACAACCACCAGTCCCGAAACAAGGCCCTCTTCTCCTGTACCATGTTGCTGCAACACTTCCCTGAACCATGTTTTCTGCCGAAAGGACTGAATGTTGCAGTCCAGGGGCCCCGTAGGGTCATAAAAGTAGTCTTCCATGGGATACATGTCTGTGAGAAGATGTTGGTGTAGAATATGCTGAAGTCGGTGGCCCCATGGCCGAGTTCAACATGAGAGAGATAACCATTTTGCCACGGTTCAAGGAGAAGAAATGCATCGTGTAAGAGCCTAATTCTAATTCACGGTTGGTGTAATTGCTCACTGGCTTGGAGCTGTTGCCGATGGAGCTTGGGGCCAAGAGTCTGACGTTCCTCTCTGTTCTCCAGGACAGGGACCAGCCAAGATCAGCTGACAAATGTGAGGCTGATGAGCAACATGCCTTGGGCAAGCGGCAGGATTCAAGAGCACCACTAGGAAGGGAGGCGGGTGAACAGGTGCTCTATACCCAAAAAACCCTGGGATGGTCAACGTGCGTCAAAATCAACTCAACAGCACATTATTATTCTGACGCAAGTGTCGAAAAACTAAAAGTAACTTCAGAAGAGTGAGGCCCTGCCCGTTGTGCTGTTGCTGGGCAAACGTCAAGGTCCCCAATACTCTCTTTTCTTTATTTTAATCGGCTCTTGCACTGGGCAGCCCTTCAACTACAGGAGCCTCTTGTGCGACATAAGGTGCGTGGCATCCCAATAGAAAGCAGCAGCTCGTTTCCTAGAATACTGGGGGAAGACGGTGTTCCAATCCCTGGACTGCCACGGTCACAACTAGCTAGAATATCTGTTCCCTTGAGCAACGGGGTTGGGGGCAGCGGTGGAGGAGAAGGCACTCATATTTCACTGCATCGGAGCCTGTGATGAGCTATAAATCTTTGGAGCGAAGAGTCGGGAGTTGTGGGGTGGGTGGGAGAGATGGAGAGATTGGCGGCAGGGGGGTGGAGAGATGGAATGAAATGTTTTCCTACAACCTAAAAGAAAGAATGAAAAGGCAGGTTGGATGTGGAACAAGTAGGTTTAGTTCAGTTGGAAAGGACATTAAAGGTTTGTGTATCTCAGCTATGGCTCTGTTTATGTCTGTCTGCAGCCCTCAGGGAGAGAACTTTTCAGCAACAGGGAGGCAAGGAAAACAGACATAAGTATTCCCAACAGCAGAACACAGGGGCTCAACAACCCCCCTAAGGAAGGGATTATGACAGTGGCAATGAGTGGCTGTTCCTGGAGGGGAAAAGGGGAAAAGCACACAGAGTTCAAACAAAGGTTTCCAGATTCTTGCTAGCAGCTGACTGGAGGAGAGGGAGGTGGGTGCTAAGCCAGGCTCTTTCTTTGGCTCATAAGATGTTTGTCTGGCTGGACATCCAGAGGCTTGAAAACTGTTTCAGAGAGCAGAGTTCATCTGAGGTGTGTGTATGCAGTGTGTGTGTGTGTGTGTGTGTGTGTGTGCACGTACACACACGCCTACATTCTACTTTCTTTATTTTTCTTTTGACAGTTCAACTCTACTCCAGGCTTAATACTGCAAGACTATTTCTGAGAATGCAGTGCTCCCTGGTGGCTGGAATGATACTGCTGCAAGAATAAATTTCCCCCTCAAATCTATTCTCCCCCTCCCAAAGATAGTGGCTCCTGGGACATATGCCTGGTGCAGCAGCAGCACCTTAAAAATACCCCGCCCAAACTCCGAAATACCTTCCTTCTTGTTATTTGCCATCTAGGTGGAACCGACCAACATTCTTTGTGTGTTTGTCTTAATTATAGGCCACCATTCTCCCAATAAGGCGGCTCAGTAGTGACCTACTGAGGCATTGAAGAAGAGGGCCTCAAAAGTGACATTAATAGGGCTTTCAATGTAAGTGATATACAGTGGACCCTTGTAAAACAAACACCTTGTATAACATAAAATTTGTACAACATAAAATTTTCCAGAGATAGGGGAAATTTGCTTAACATAATCGCCTATGGGGAAAATCCGTACAACATAAAAATGGGATCACTCCGTTTTCAATGCATTCCTATGGGAATTTGTATAAAGGAAAATTTGCTTAACATAATTTCATTTGGAACGAATTAATTCCTTTATACAAGGTACCACTGTATTGAACGAGTGGTTTTACCAGTTCAATTGGCTAGATAGCTCAGTCTGTTAGTTATCTGGCTGCAGAAGCTGAGCTTAGGAGCCAGCCTGTGTGGCCTTGGGCAAGCTGCACTGTCCCAGGATGCTCCCAGAAGAAAGGTAATGATAAACTACTTCTGAGTACTGTATCTGGAAGCTGAGTCATGGCAACTGAACTTCTTTTCTTGAGAGATTGAAATGTTTCGCTTCTCATCCAAACCTATTCAGGCCACTGACCACCTAATGAGCCTATTCAAATCAGGGTGATGTGAAACCAAGGTGAACTATAAATTGGAGGCTGCACCACTAACTTCCCTCAAACTGATGAAGCTGCTTGGATGATCAGCAAACTGTTTCAATCTCTCAAGAAAAGAAGTTCAGTTGCCATGACTCAACTGCCAGAAAACCTCACCTGGATGAATGAGAATCTTCACAGACATTCTATGTACTTTCCTCCCGGAAGACCCTGAAAAGGGTTACCAACCATGAGTCTGGATTGACTTGATAGCATAAAACAACAATCCTCCTCCTCCTCCTCCTCCTCCTCCTCCTCGTCATTGTTGTTATTTACCAGTTTCACATACCCAGTCTGTTTTCACGGCTGAACATAGAGTCATACTCAGGCTGCCTAACTCCTAATCCATCAGTCTATCCACGGCACCACACTGGGTATCCTAACCTCCCTTCTACTACCATCCCAACATTCAAATGTACAGGGCTAGTCCCAGCATTAGGCAGAGTGAAGTGACCACTTCAAGCAGCAATACTTTGGGACATGAAGGCAAAGTGCTGGAGCTGCATGAGTTACAGCCTGTCCCTGGCCCATAACTTGGCTTGCAGCTCTTGCACATCACCAATCAGGGAGGCCAAAAGAGGTCAGTGGTTTGCATAACATTCTTTATGCAAAGCCTCTGTGGTTCCATGGTCCAGGAGAAAACGTTGGCTTCATTGGGAAGTTTAGCTGCCACTCACTTTCTCCTCATCAGCTTAGTTTATCACTGCTATATTACTTTCATTTTTCCCTTTCATCAATTCAATTAAATGATCACCCTTTTAACCCTACAAATGCTGCATGGGATACAAAGGATCAATTATGGTAGTATTCTACTTCACAGTTGCTCCAAAATTGCACAGATACCACTAATGCAATGTACATTTGTCTGAAGAGAGTGTACACTGCTGAAATAAGTCAATTTCTTTTTGCAATCTTGTATTTTCTACGGTATGTGTTTCTGTGGCTGAAATCCTCTTGGTTTGTTGTGCAGATGTAAAGCAAAAGGCATAAATTACTTTCTTCTGGCAATTAAAGAGTGCCCACTGGGATTCTCAGTATGTATAAGGCCAGGATAAGTATGTGCACCTGAAAAATCACAGCAGTTACTCTTTAACTGCTGACTGAACAGAATGAATGTTATGCTGTTTACCTTCTGTCACTGTAAAAAACCAAAAGGATACCAGCCAATATCTTTTCTTTTTTCATTTCTGAAGAATAAATGGCTTTGTTAGACTTGTGGGTATTTTTAAGATATTCAATTCCATTCTGCTTGAGCATCCCCCAGAAAATCTTTGTGATGCACAGATGATAGAATCATAGAATCACAGAGTTGGAAGAGACCTCAAGGGTCATCCAGTCCAACCGCCTGCCATGCAGGAACCCCCATCACAATATTTTCGAGTCCGACAGATGGCCATCCAGCCTCTGCTTAAAAACCTCCAAAGAAGGAGACTCCACCACGCTCCATGGCATCATATTCCACTGCTGAACAGCTCTAACCACCAGGAAGTTATTCCTAGTGTTCAAATGGAATCTCTTGTCCTGTAGATTGAGACCATTGCCCCGCATCCTATTCTCTGAAGCCATGGAAAACAAACCAGTCCCTATATCCACCTGCTACATGCATGTGCATGTAGCAGTAAAGGAAATCTCAACTCGATCAGCCTCTCAACAGAAGATGTTGCTAATATGCTGGAATTACAGGTCATCGGAAGAGTGTGGAAAGGAGCCAAGTTGGCATTAACCTCTGCCAGCAGATAGGCACCCCTGGCAGAAATAAATGAGTACACAGTGGCTGCTTTCTATGTCACGCTCACCACAATAAGACAAGGGGGAAATGGCTGATAAAAGCTGTGAGATCTCTGTGTATTTATTTACATCATATGAGTACAGATACTATAAAATCTGAGCATCTCTTTTGTACCTTCCAAAATATAAAAACTGTAGTGTATCAATAAACACACAAAGCTTTTTCAAAACACCTTTGTCCTCAGTCCAGAGACTTGACTTTCAGAAGGCCTCTCCTCATTTGTCTACGTTCAGGATTTTCCTTGACTTCCCAAATTACAGAGAAGCTTTAGAACTATAGCCAGAAGAGGAACAAGTCATTTGTAATATAAGAACACCACTGATTGATACACTATCAGGGAGATCTGTTTTGGCATTGACCTTTCCTGCTGTCTTGTGAAGAACATGGGCATCAATAACATGGCCAGAGTACTCTGCAGGGCTGCAAATATTCAGTCGTCCTTGCAAAGTTTCCTTCTCTTGGTTCTTCAGCATCTACAAGGCCCCACTGATAAACTTGACTTGTGATGTTCCTTTTTGACAGCTGGATGTCATACTGCTACTGATGTGGATTTTATTGAAATAGCCCAGTCAGTTAGTTCACCCAGCAATGGTGTGCAGATCGCTGAAACAAGGCTTGTGTCAGGACTAGCTGATTTTGAAAGGCTGTTAATAAGTCTAACCTTGTAAATATAATCCCAAATCCATCGGTCATTAAAAAAATATAAGAAGACTGGGCTTGATCAAAGAAAGACCCCCATAGTTCATCACTCTGTTCATACAGGACTCACAATTTGCCTGTGCAAATTCCTGCTTAGAAAATCCCAGGAGCACAACAGCACCATCTCACTTGTGTTTCTCAGCAATTAATATTCAGAGGCAATAAAACCATCTTCACCAGCATGTGTTGATTTCCATATCCTCAATGGAAGTGATAAGGGAGGAATGCAGAACCCATGCAGACTGTTCAGGAACAATTAAATGTCAGTCTCATGTCCACTGGCAAATAGTAACAGTGTATACATTAAGTCCTTTCAAATGGTCATAAGACTATCCAGTGCTAGGATAGAGATGTCAGGGTCAGACCACCTGCACTCTCGATTATTAAGGATTGTGACTCTGGATTCCCACTGTGGCGCGCTGGATAGGGTGACAGGCTAGGTTCTGGAGAACAGGTTCTAATGCCCACTTGGCCATCAAAACTCACTGGTAGAGTGCAGCTGGTTAAACCACTCCTTTAATGTCCTACTTCTCTTGAAAGCCCCTCTAGAGTCACTGTAAGTCAGTTCTGACATGACAGCACAGAACAAACATGCATAATTATTAGCTATGATAGCAGGCTGTTGGTTGACTCAGCCTTCCATCCTTCCGAGTTTGCTAAAATGAGATCCCAGCATGCAGGGGGTGGGCGGGCAATGTGTAGCCTGCATACTCTAATTAAACTGTAAACTGCCCAGAAACTACTTGAATTGGTATGGGGTGATGTATAAGCAGAACACTTTTACTATAACTCAGCGGGTAGGAGTCCCTGTTGTTGAGCCAGGGCCAGGAGTTCAAATCTCCACCATGAGTGCAGGAAGAGGGGTCATGATCTTCCAAAATCTGTGCGGATAATAGGGTTTACATGCCTTGCCATCTCTGTAATTTTCAGCAAGCTGCAGGGCCTCAGAGAGCTACAGGAAGGAGGGAGTGGTAAACTACTTCTGGGTGCATTATACAGTACTTCGAAAACACTGAGAGGGTAATAGTAAGTGGGATTTGACTCAAGATACAGTATCTACTTTAAGGGCAGTATTTCTAATCCTTAAAACAGTAAGGCCGCACCTGGAGTTTTGCATACAGTTCTGGCCACCCCATCTCAAAAAAGACATAGTGGATCTGGAAAAGGTGCAGAAGAGTGCAAGTAAAGTGATTACTGGACTGGGGCACCTCACCACATGGGACAGAGAAGATAGGTGGTTTGAGAGAGGGGTCAGGGAAGCCATTCATGTGAGCACTGAAAACCCCTCTCTCAACAGAGGTGGGGGGCTCAGGCAAAGTCTATCTGCTACTTATCAGGCAGTGCTTTCAACAATACCCAGACAAATCAAAAAAGCCTTCACCACCAAGTCCATAGCTAACGACCCATAATCTATAGGTTTCAGCACCTTAGGTTATTGTTCACCTTAAGGCTATGTATACAGTTGTCTACCTAACAAGTATATTCAGGCCATTGTTCATCTTATGAGCCTATTCAGACTTCTGAAGCTGTTTGGATGAGCATCAAAATGTTTCTATCTCTCAAGAAAAAGAAGTCCAGTTGCTAGATACCCATTGTATTGTTAGCCTGTGGAACCCCCTGCCATAGGATGTGGTGATGGCATCTAGCCTAGATGCCTTCAAAAGGGGATTAGACAAATTCATGGAGCAAAGGTCCATCACAGGTTACAGGCCATGATGAAGATGTGTCATCTCCAAGCTTCAAATTTAGAATACTTCAAGGGCCAGATGCAGGGGAGTGGTATCAGAAGACAGATATCTAGTCTTGTGCACTCCCAGAGGCATTTGGTGGGGCCACTGTGAGATACAGGAAACTGGACTAGATGGGCCTTTGGCCTGATCCACCATGGCTCCTCTTATGTTATTATGTTCCTATTACACTTATATACTCCCCTGTTTTCCTTGAGATTAGTTGCCAGCTTCGTAGTATCTCTTCTCAACAAATAGCAATAGAGAAGGACCCCTGTATCCACTGATTCATTAACCACTGATTCAGCTATCTACAGTTGGCAGGGGGGAAATTAAATAAATAATTCAGCAGATACAAAGCAAGCTGCTGTCACAAACAACAGCTGTAATGCAAGCTACTGTTGTAAAACAGCAGCCGTAAAGTAAGGTACTGTCATAAACAGCAGCCGTAAAAGTAAGCTACTGTCACAAAACAGAAGTTTGGTTTTTTGTTCTCTCTTATCCACGGTTTTCGTTATCCATGGGAAGGCTGGAATCAATCCCCAGCAGATACTGGGGTCCTACTGTATATCATCATGGGCTACAGTTGTAATGAAAAGTAATTTGTAGTGCCTTGATCTAAAATGAGTAAATTACCCAATAGCTTTACAAACAAAATAAGGATATGGTGGAAATGAAAGTTTTTCTACTGGTGTATTTACAGGTACGGATCAATAGCTGCTAATTTTGGCTTTGTTGTCATGATGAACATATGTGACTACTTGGAACATATTACAGCTGCATCTTTGCCCTGAACAGGGCCAAGCCTTTTCCAGCGATAGCCAGTGTTTTCAGATGGTTGGAAGGCATTCAACACAGCCCTTGCCACCACCCCCCTCTTTGCAATGAGCCTCCTGACACTGTGGTTAAATTATAGGATTCCCATCAAGACTCTGTTCATAATCTGATTTTCGATCCCGACTGGGTCCGGTAGCTGACTCAATGTTGACTCAGCTTTCTATTTTTCTGAGCTTGGTAAACTGAGTACCCAGCTCACTGAGGGAAGGGCAATGTGCAGCCTGCATAATTAAACTGCAAACAGCCCAGAGAGTGCCTTAAGTGTGATGGGGAAGTATATAAGCTTTTATTGCTTCCTCAGAACCAAATGCAATTTAGCCTTTCATCTACAATTTTATCTAATCCTGCATTATATCCATCCAAGTTGGTGGCTTTATTATTGCACCCCATGGCAATGAATTCCAGATGTTTTAGAGTTACATCAGCTTCCATCACTTCCAGCCAACATGGCCAATAGATGGGAATTTTGTAGGTGATAGTCCAAAATATCTAGAGTGCATAATGGAGGCATTGTGGGTTGCTGTTTACTGACACGATCACCAATGTCAGGATCACACTACCATAATCAAAGCTCCCAAGGGAAGAGAGATCTAATCCTTAGCCAATATGACTCTTGCTGCCTTCTCTTATGTATGAATCCAGATTTCAGTATGTGCAGTAGAGGTTATATACATGGGGTTATCTACCCATTCTTCCAGCATCCCACAAATCCTAGAAAAATGCTTGAATGAGGATCAGGGAAGTCTTTTGAATGGAGTGAGTTGTGATGTAGATGGTTGATGGTTGACCAATTGGAGGTAATTTTAAATGAGTGGAATTCATCAGCCCAAGGAAGATGAGCCAGGCTTCCAACCTATATTGTATTAAATCATATGTAAACAGTTGTGAGTTTTTCGGGCTGTTTAGCCACGTTCTGGAAGTTTTTCTTCCTGACGTTTTGCCAGATGCTGTGGCTGGCATCTTCAGAGAGCAAGGAGCTCAGGGAACTAGGCGTCAGGAAGAAGAGCATCCAAAACATGGCCAAACAGCCCAAAAAACTCACAACAACTGTCAGATCCTGGCCGTGAAAGTCTTCGAGAATACATATATAGAACCTAGCATGCTGCCTACAGCAAGTACTGTAGCTCAGTAACAAAACACTTCAAAAGGCCTTGTGTTTGATCTTTGGCACACGGAGGTAGGCTGTGAAAATGTCTCAAACAATATTTTGGAAAACGGCTGCCACTCGGCACAAATGTACTAAGCAAGATGGATCAATGTTTGAGACAGCTTTAGTCCTAGCTAAACTCTTGGGAAGATAATTCTTGGTCCTCAAAAGTTGAGCAATTTCCCCTGCATAGAAAAATTGCAAATATCAGCTCTAACATCGAGCAAACGTCTGCTGAAATACGTTTTGGTGTATGTTCTGATGTAATCGTCATAATAGCACATTGCTGTGACAAACTAGCCTGTTTGTCAGAGCAATATGCTATTATGGTAATGTTTCTTCCCCCTGAAAGCCTGTTTCTTCTTCACACTAGAAGCCTCCTCTGGCATTATGACACCCAGACCTCTTTCCATGTCACAACGTTCTTTGAAGCTCTGGCCAGCCAAGATACTCTCTTTCAAGTCAGCTCCCATCGGCGACAGCGTCCTTCTGGTGTACACATTCTTGAACTTCCCCATCATATTTCACAAGAACACAAGACCCGGGAATCCGAATCCAAGAATTATTGCAAGAAATCAGATTTTGGATCCTTCTAGCCCTGTACCTAGTGTATTTTGGACAACAGAGAAATAAACCATGAAATAAACAGATGATGGATAAACTGACTTTTGCTTTCCACATACATGCACAATTGTAAACACATGTCTTTCCATGCATGCATAAAGTAGACAACTCTTCTTTCATAAATCCTCTTCAGCCAGAAATTGCTTTAAGCGCAGGAAAAATCCCTGCCTTTCTGTTTCTTCCCCTTGCCCCCTTTGTTCTTCCTTTATAAGTTTCCAATTTCGCCTTGGAATGTGCCGATATTCTTGATCTTAGCAGCAGTTTTTGAGATCTCCTTCTGTGGGTTATTCCAGCACACTGGAAGATGCCTTATGCAAAGCCCTTCTGCAATATGATGCTCACAGAGAGATCCATCACCCGGTTACTGCTGTTGTGAATTTGCAGGGGTAAATTTGGAAGTGCAGATGCTCATCACTATAGTCCTTATAGCCAGGGTTTTGTTCATAAGGGGAGCCGAATAATGCTGACCATCTGCTCATAACAGTTGTCAAGAAATGTATGAGGAGCTAACCTCAGTTAGCAATGTTGCACCAATGTCAAGGATTAGAGGCAAAAATATGACAGACTCCGTTGCTGATTTTCTCTTGCAGTCTATTTACAAAATATATACAGGTTCCATTTGGTTTCCAGACTTACATCCAGTAGCATAAACAATCCTGCTACTCTTCCTTATCACAGCCGACACATCAGGCTTACTGGCTAAACAGCCCTGGCTAAACAGCAAGAACATATTGCAATACATAAGGTATATATAGCATTTCTTTCCAATCAATTCATTACTTTCACATCACATGTCATAGTGCTTCTCTCATCCACGCTTCTGAGCTACGCTTCCACTGTCCTTGGACACCAGCCTTCCTGTCAAGGCCACTTTACCGAGCTTGCTTCAGTCCACAGCTGGACTCTATATCTCTAATTGCAAGTTGAAAAACTCACTCACAAGAATATTCTTGACAATAGTAAATAAGGAGTAGAGTTTTTGTAAAGCTAAAAGCTCTTAACCATTTAACACCAAAAGCACTTAAAAATGCTGTTCCTAGGAAAGTGTGTTCCTCTCCCAGTTATTGTAAGGAATGCAGCTAAGCTCATTGAGAACAGAAAGGTTTGAAGGAGGTGATAGATGATGTCATTCCTGTATCTGTTACTCAAGAAGTCTTTGAGCTTTGATCCTGGAAGCTCTGGCTCCACTACATTTCCTGTAAATCAAGCTCAGCTGATATTCTCTCAAGTGGAGATGGGACGTTCTCCACTGTTCAGACTGTGTTTGACTGCACAGACCTGATTGCCTGTGCCTTCAGGTAGGTTTCCCAGGCAACCGGATCCCATTTTGATGCCATGTCACTTCACTGAGGGAAACTTCAGAGGAGAAAGAACTCTGACCCCAAGGCCACAGAGCTCCTCACTGGCTGACTGCCAGCCAGCTGACAGACATGTTAGGGTCCACCTGTATGCCCCTTTCAGAAAGCAGGGGGCATTGGCAGCTGCCCAACTCTGTCCCTCGTTGCTATACGTGCATTCAAATCAGGCTGATGTTGTGTGGGAGGGGAGCAGGGGGGAGTGAATACATCAGAAGGTGAATCCAAAGAGAGACATGAGGGGAATCGAAGTCCATTACCACTTGGTGTTCATTTTGCCAGCTTCCCACGGTGTAATGCATGCTAATTTCTTGGTGCTCTCTAAATATAGTCATCAGCTTGGGGGTGGGGGACAAATAGAAGGTGACAGCTCTTGAGATTGTGTTCAGGAAATGTGGAAAGTGATTGGTGTTTTAAAGAAAACAATCAAGAGGGATTTTTTGCAAGGAGTTCTGCTTCTTTGACATGGGGCAACTTAGAAATGTGATTCCCTGGAGTGTTAGCTGACATTGGTGTGTCTGACTAACGTAGTTGTCATGGCACTGATGCAGGAGGTATCTGAATTCAAAGACTCTAAGCAGTTAGAATTCGCCTAGGCATAGGTAAGGTAAATGTATGACCAGGCTATAGGAACTCAGACTGCACCCCATCACACAGAAAACCCTTCCAGCTGGGCTATGACAACTCCTCTAAGATCTTGTGTTTTCACAACAGAGAGCCTGTCCACAGTGGCATATACAAGAGTTATGATATATGGTTTGCTGATAGCACCATTTGGCATGGGGAGAAAAATACCATGTCTATTTCTGTTTGTATTTTAAATGACCCGTCCTTCCCCTTTAAGAGCTGGCCTGGATCTCTCTGGCACAGGGCCAGGCTATAAAATCTTTTTGGGATGATTCATTAAAATCCAAAAGAGCACTTTGTTCTGCCTTCACACACAGGTACCAGGAGTTGAAATGGATTGCACTGAAAATAAGCATCTTTTAAGCACCACCCACATTGCACCAAATTTTACAGGGTGGACAATGTTTATAGGCCAGGACATAGGTTTCATGAGCTGGAGCAGTACAGCCCAAACACTGGTTTATTGCCTTGAAGGGAGGCTTTTCAGCATCACTAAGGGTGCCAGGAGTTGCAGAGGTAGCCATAGGGGTGGATGCAGCTATGCAGGCTACCAGTTCAGGCTGGGATGGGTGTACCAGGAGAGATGCCATTTCTAATTTTTCTAGTTTAAATGCTCAAATGCTGGCACAGGTTGTGACTTGTATCCAGGGGCGTATTGGGGGGGGGGGGCAGAAGAGTACTCATGGTGCAGTGGTTAAATGCCGGTACTGCAGGTGAAACTGTGCTCACGACCTGGGGTTCAATCCCAGGTAGCAGGCTCAAGGTTCTCTCAGCCTTCCATCCTTCCGAGGTCGGTAAAATGAGTACCCAGCTTGCTGGGGAGGCAATGTGTAGCCTGCACACTGTAATTAAAAATTGTAAACCGCCCAGAGACTACTTAAAGTGGTATGGGGCGGTATATAAGCAGAACACTTTGCTTTGCTTTATCTGCCCCAGGTGCAGAAATCTGGGGGTGCCTGGAGGGGGAGGGGGGAGGAAGCCCTGTGCCCTCCCACCGCCATGTGCCAGGTGAGTGGCAAAGTAAGCAGGCAGGCAGGCGTGCGAGTGCAGTTGCTGCAGCACCCTCCTCCTCCTCCAACTCTTTGTTGCTACTGCAGGCGGTAGCAGAAAAGGTAGTCATGGGCCTGGATGCGCTGGTCGGCCATCCCTCGATAGCCGCTCACCCACCACCTTGGCTCTCAGCAGGCTGGCTCCCCGCACCGGTGAGCAGAGACGGTCGCTGGCGGGAACCTGACTTCTCCATGCTTCACTGCAGGAGGGGAGGGAGACTCTGCCTCGGCAGGAACAAGTTCAACCCCCACTACCCATCCCACCCCGCAGGAGAGGTAATGTGTGTGCACACACACATGACCACCCGCGTGCCCCACGCCTGCCCCACACCCACAGGATTGCCCCCCTTCCTGGGTGGATGCAATGGGGTTGGGGAAGGCTGGAGGGGTGCAAAAACAACTTTGTCCCCAGGCGCCCGAAAACCTTGCTACGCCGAAGACTTGTACTCTTTTGTTGGCACTCAGAAATTATGGATGAGCATGTTTTATCCTGTAGGCCAGTGGCTTGCTGTACTGAGATATGTTTGAAGGTTTTTAAAGTTGTGATTTTAGTAATTTCTGAGGAATGGGATAAATCACACACACACACACACACACACACACACACACACACACACACACACACACACACACTTAAAAGCAACTGTTATCAGACTTTATCCTTACAGGGATGGGGGTCTTGTAACTACTACTACTAAATGACTGCTATACTCTAAAAGTAATTTCTGAAGCTCTGTCCTTTGCTTCTTTTTAGGAGAAATGAAGTCAATATGGGAAGCAAATCATAATCTGGCACATGCTATCCTGCCTGTTTTGGCTTTCGTCCTTTGTCCTTTTACTGGTGTACTAAAATGCAAGAGTAATCTTTAACTTGGAATACAAACTGGTGGGGAGCCTTGTTTCTTCTCACAGCATTTTGCCAAACAAACACACTCTGAATTGTTTTGGAGCAGCTTCACAAGTGTCATTATCTTTAAATATGGATATCTTTGAACCCTTATGCATATGTTTAGGTTGTGGCTTTTGTTGGTGGTTGTGGTTGTAGATGCAGAGGAAGAGAAAAAGAATTGTGTGTGGGGGAGGGAATAAATTTATAACCCCCTCTTCAATGTGACAACATTCCTAGGGAAACTTATGACAGAAATATAAAAAAATTCTCTAAAGATCTGGGCACTAAGAATTGCAAACCTGCTGTTTGCAAACTGCAAAATGGGGAGAATGAACTTGCAAACAACTGCAAGAAAAGATGGGGGCACATGCAAAGGCCTACTGTACCAGTTCAATGGAACGTCGTTTGTTGTTTGTCATTTAGGGGGTCTGTTTTGGTTCGTTTCTGTTTTTCGCGAATTTTTGCAAAAAAATCATTTTTGTTTTCATTCATTTTGTTACCGTTTCGTTACCATTTATTTCATTTTTTGTGATTTTTTAGCATTTAAAGCAGTTCAATGTATAGCCGTAACAAAAACGAAACGGACGACAAAATTTCTGGTATTTCTGTTTGTTTCATTTCATTTTAGAGATAAAATTCATTTGTCGTTTCGTTATGCAATGAAACAAAAAAAACGAAAACGGAAACAAAAATTGTTCATTTCGTGCCCATCTCTAGTGCCTGTAATAATAATGGAGCTAGTTAAACACAACTACAACAATGTTCCATGAAGTCAATTCCAGTTTATGGTGACACATTCCATGGTTAAGTAGAGAGTACTCTGAAGTCATTTACCAGTCTCTTCTTCTGGGGAAGCTCTGAGACTATGCAGCGTGTCCAAGGCCGCATACAGTTGTCCATACCACCGCCCCCAAAACATGAGACACACAGTGCACAAAGGCCAACCAAATAAACCAAACTTGTGTTGCCTTACTTAAGACCAAGATGCTTGCATGTATACATAGTTTCATTTATTAAAGCATTAGGACTCAGTATTACCAACAAGGAATCTCAAGAATTTCAAGTACAGTATAAAATTATACATGCACAATCCATGCACCTTCAATAATAGTTAATTCAAACTATTGTTACTTTATTGTTGTTCTTATATACTCACAAACATTTAGTCCAGGTTAGCTTCCTGAGGAGGAAAAATCTCACTAGAAATCAATTTACATCTGTCTTTAAACATTTTCAAGGCAAAGTCATGCAGCTGTTAAACTTCAGGGAAGATCCAAGCAGCAGTGTTAATGAGAAGTCATTTCATAGAGTTGCCATAATTCAGAAGACACTTAACAGTAGATAGCAAAATTCACTACAAGCCAAAGAGCCTCTCCCACCCCCCAAGTATAACTTCAAACTCTATCCATAAATATGCCTGAAGTTATGTCAGCTATGCCAGCTTAGTTACAAACCATGGTCTGAGAAGAGCTGCTAAACTTCCCATTTGATCTCTCTACTCTCAGACCTCTGACAAGCCACAGGGCCATTACTCTGACTCAAGAGGCTGGTGAAACATGGGTGATTGGACAGTCAAATCAATGTGTGCGATAAACGGAAAACAAAACCATGGTTTGGTGTGATGTCTTAATTGAGTCCACACTGAAGAATTCTTTGACCCTAGAAGAAACATCCTTTGCAACATCTCTTGATTTTTTAAAAAGCAGAAAGGCAAAAGCATGAAAGCATGGAGTCTCGTCCACGTGGCAGAGACATCATTTTTCCAGTTTTTCAACTGACTGTAACCAAAGACAGTCGCTGCAAGTAAAGATACTTTTATTCTCACTTGAAATGATTCCAGAGATATTTTTAACATATAAAGTGCTAGTCACTATGAAAAGGGATGAGCTACCGAGACCTAAGCTATTCTCTCACACTTTATTTGAGCAGTTATTGTTTGTAGCTGACACTCGGCTAACTATAAAAAGAATTAACCAACTTCTTCAATCATTTTTGCAGTGGGGAAGGATTAGTTGCTCCCCATGCAGAACCCCTGGACTGGGGTATGAGTTCAGGTTGAGATTGCTAAAAGACAAGGGTATGGAAGAGGCATACTGATCCTCAGCCCACCATTGACACCAACCCTGGAGGCCATGGATACCATTTGAGTACCTAGACCCCATCTCAACCTAGCATAGGTGCACCAAAAAGGAGCACCTATGATGGAAACAGGAAGGATTAGGGCAGCACGTGAACCCTAGAGTGTTTGGCATTATATTCCCCCCTTATAGAGCATTAGCTGTCTGGAGTCTGGCTGGAAGATCCAAATCCAGTCACAAGCTATATCATCCCAGTGACTCAAACATGGGCTTGGGTGAGGATTCTGGGAAATTAGTAACATTAACACACGCACCTTTCAAACTGTCAGGATGAGGCACTAGGCACCCAGCCTTTCCTTGTACCCCACTCATCAACTTTGATAAAATCAGTTCCAACAGCATTGAGAGTCTCAACTTTATGGAACCCATTCTAAGGAGGTTCTCCTTGCTGCTCCCATCCTGAGCCAGGGTGAAGATGGTCACAGTAAGATACATGGTGACCCAAGATCCAAAGCTAGCCACAGGCAACTTGATGCATGTAATGATATATAGTACTGTACATCTCAGCAATCTCAAGGGATACAGATGCAACCACTCGCATGAGTCTGGATAGACTTCACAGGGCTATATGTGCAGTACATCCGACTTCTGCACTTTCATTGGCTATGTGGACAGGAAGCTCATTTCTATGCTTGATACCAATGATTTTATATTTCCTTCTACAGTGCATAAGTGAAAAGAAAAGAACATCTCATTATTTTTGTATGAGACATGAAGAATAGGCATCACAGGAGTTCCATAAGTTGTTAGGCTGCAACCCCTGTTAACCTTAAACCAGAATAACCAGCATTGAGGGAGATGTAGTCCAACAACATCCACATGGTCACTGTTGTCTAATCCAGCTTTATATGTGATGTAAAATTTCATCTCATCTAGATATTAAATCTGTAGATTTTAGAGGCTAGTTGAGAAAGCCATGTCTATGTGCAGTACAAAAGACATGGGGACTATTCATAAAGCAAATCTCCCCTGGGCTGGGTAAGATTTGGACATTTCTTACTCCATTATTAAAGGGATTACAACATGGAGTTATCTGCTCTTCTTTGCAATTTTTAATCTGAGTCTTTGTTGCATCGAGACAATAGTGTTATGCTCTGGTGTCAATTGGTAACGAGGCCTCCGAGTGAAATTTCTACTCTCTCCAGGCATGGCCCTGTAGGACTTAGCCATGAGACTCGGTTGAGTATTTGAGTCTGTTTCTAGACCTGAGGCTGCCATGTTGTAATGGGAATGAACTTCTGCTTCTGAAAAACTTAGGTTGGGCTCAGAGTAGAATTTCATTTCCAGATCAGAGTTTGGCATTCCCCTTGAGACAGATTCACTCTGGGAGAGGCGGTTATTGGAGGATGGGGTTTGACCAGGTGAATGTTGGCTGCTGGTGGACATACCAGTTGCAGCTGGGCAATACCATGAGCTCACAGGTGTGGTTGAGACATGGATGGGGGGAGGACTTTCATACTCTGTCTGTGCCATTGATTTCTGGCTAGGTGACATCACTATAGAGCTGTGTGGTGTGACCACTTCCACTGCACTCTTGAAGGTCTCCAGCACACGCTCATTCTTGTGTTTTTCCTTCTTCTGCCGTGACTCCTCCAGCCTTAACTGGCGTCGCTGGTCACGTACCATCTGGTTCCGTGTATCCACTAAGCCTCTGTGAAGCAACAGGGAAAGGATAGACTAGTGATAAATAGAATGTTGTGAGGCTGAAGGTATTTATGGTCCAAGATCATTCAGCTTTGTCCACAAGGGCTATGGTCACCCAAATCTTGAATCACTGGTACAGAGTGGTGGGAGGGGACTGCAAGGATGGATGGACACACTAGAGAGTGTAGGTAGAATGATATTTTGGCAGACAGGCAAGTAGATTTGGACGTATGGACGGAAGATAGACAGACAGGTTTGGCAAGGTTATGGACAGAAAATGAAGAAATGCTTCTGTTTGTTCAAAAAAAGAGACATACTATAACTATTGATGCATCCTCTTTGTAAAACAATAATGGTGATGGTGATGGTAATGGTAATGGTGACTGATGATGATGATGAGACTATGTTTGGAAACAGCATAGGGTCCTGTCATAATCCTGCCCCTGCCCCTGCCCCGCATGGAGCTCTTCAGTTTTCTGGCTTTTGTGATGAAGCTTTGAAATGTTCTCCTTTTCCAGGCAGCAAGGCTGCCCCATGTTAAGAAACACAGAGAGCTGTGTTCTTTGCATATTGTTCATTTAGCCCAGCACTGTGAATGAGAACTAGCAATGGCTGGGGTTTAAGGCAGAAATCATGGTCTCACCGGAAGATGCAAAAGACTAAATACGGGTCCTTCTATGCACAAAGCAAGAGCTTTATCACTAAGACATTCCTACAGCTTTACCTGGTGGGAATGAGACCCATCCTCTGGAAAGCTTTGTGTCATGCGTAGGACTGCTCCTCCTCCCTTGGAGTTGTACAGCATAAGAACATAAGAACATAAGATCATAAGAAGAGTCATGCTGGATCAGGCCAAAGGCCCATCTAATCCAGCTTCCTGTATCTCACAGTGGCCCCACCAGATGCGTTTGGGAGCACATGAGACTAGATATCTGTCTCCTGATAGCACTCCCCTGCATCTGGCCCTTGAAGTACCCCGGTTTTAAGCCTGGAGATTACACATCTCCATCATGGTTTGTAACCTGTGAGAGACTTTTCCTCCAGGAATCTGTCCAATCCACTTTTGAAGGCATCCAGGCCAGATGCTATCACCACATCCTGTGGCAGGGAGTGCACACAGGATGTGTGCAGGGAGGCAAGGAGTGCACACTGTGGCAGGGAGTGCACACAAGAATGCATGCTACTACTGTAGGCTTAAAAGTCAAGAAACTGTAATATGACCCACTGAGTAACTGTTGTGCTGTTCATCGTGTTACACCAAGGGAATTGCTAGCTAATATTCATCCAATGTACATTATTCCACCCGATAATGTAACAACAATGATGGTTCTGCCTCTGGGGGAAAATATATTATTTTCCTTGGGTTCAAGATTTTAGACCCTGTTGCTCCTGCTTTGCAGATAAATGAATCAACCAGTGTTGTCACACGTTTTATTGTTCTAAGTTAAGACCTTTGATTTATCAGAGAGCTTCTCCAGGTCTAGGGCCCATCCTCACCCCACCCCCCCCCCCCCCCCCAGGCGTACACTGTCTTAACTTTCTGTCTTCCATCTATCAGCAGCTGACCTGACTTCTGGACCTGCTTAGAGCTCTTCCTCGTCCTTCTCCTTAGGCTTCTCTTCTGGCTCCTGAATTTTAAAATGACTAATTTAAAAGATGAAGAGGGAAGGGGGGGAAATGAGAATTAAATGTTTTGTGACTTATCTTTCCTTCTCACCCCACCCCACCCCAATTTATCTCATGCTAGGTAACTGAAAAGAACATGAGGCGTGTGAGGGCTTCACATCCTTCCAAGCCTTGAGGGATGGAGGTGTTGACTTCTGACCCACAGTTATGTGGATTTTTGTCATTGTAGTAGCTAGGGTTCAACCTTGCAATCCCTATCCCAAAGAAAGAGATCCACTACCTCAAAGGGGAAGAAAATATCCCATTAGAGAAAGCTATTAAAAGACTTCAGGGTGACACAAATTATACCTCTGGAATAATTAAGGCAATAAACAGTTGATCCATTAATCCAGGCGTGTCCAAACTTCAGCCCTCCAGATGTTTTGGACCACAACTCCCACCGTCCTTAGTCTCATAGTTGGCAGTCAATTCTGGGAGTTGTGGTCCAAAACATCAGGAGGGCCGAAGCTTGGACATACCTGATATAAAGGTTTAAATCGGGCATGTCCAAACTTTAGCACTCCAGATGTTTTGGACCACAACTCCCATAGTCCTTTGCCACTGGAAATACAGGATTGGAATTCTGGGAGTTGTGGTCCAAAACATCAGGAGGGCCGAAGTTGGGACGTGCCTGCATTAATTAATGTAATAAATAGTTGGTTATAGATCTACTTCAAGAAAAGCTATGCTTTGCCTCCTAAATCTCCTTTACTAAAGATGATATTAAAGTATATATTATCTACCATTCAGTATCTGGAAATGTACAATACAAAAAGTACACTTGTACATAAAAGGACATTAAGATTTGTAGGCCTTTTGGAGGAGGTTTGTATCATGTTAGCAGCTCTGAGCATTTAAATGTGAACATGTGACTCTGTAGCTTGGCTAAAAGGTTTCTTATATCGGGCTAATATCACTTCTAAGCATGAAAAACTCATAATTATCAGGATTTTAAAGTAAATTATTGGGCTACAGGACGATTAGCAAAATGCATGCATATTTGTCATTTGTCATCAGGAAGAAATACAAGTAACAGATTCTTCACTAAAATACATACATACAACTAAAATGTATAACTCTGCAAATTCTACAAAATGAGTAAAAGTAGTAGAAAAGTATGCATTAAATATGCTCATTAAGAAAAAAAAGTTCATATATTAGGAACAATATGCATATACCAAAATACATAGATGTTTCCATGCAGGAAGGGAGGGGAGGGGCAGCCTTGCAACCAGACAGAGAACTTGGACCGGAGGAGAATATCAGAGAGATTCTGAGAAATGGTGTGAAAATGGAACTGACAGATTTTCAGATCCTGAGTTGTACCTTGAATATTTATAATTGAAAATCAAGAAATAGAGCAGATGACTTCTCTGTTATCCAATTTCCATCAAAGGGCAACCGAAGGGCCCTCTTGGCATGTAGGAAAAGAGTGAAAGATGAAAGCTAGAAGAGTGAGCAGCCCACTTTCTTGGTCCTTGTATTGCAGCTAAGGCGATCCCTCAGTTACAGGGCTATGTAAAAGTTGTCATGCCCTGAAAGGAGAGAACCAGCATTCAAAACGGGGGTTTCTAATAGCTTGTCTTTGCAAATTTGCTATATGATTGTTGGTGATGTCAATTTGTTAAAGTAAAAAAAACTTCTGAAGTATATATATATGTATAAAACAATGAATAGATGTGTGCATAAACCCAAATAAATATATTTTGTGTATCTGTAAATTGAATAAATAAGCAAATAAGAGGGTAAGCAAATAAAACAGCTTAATATAATGCCTTATAGAGATCTGTAATCCTCACCTGTAGTCCACATAACCCGTTCTAGACTGGTCCAGTTTCCGTACAAGTTCTGTAATCTGCTGCCGGTCCAGGGGGATCTTTGATTGCTTGAGACATAAGAGTAACATTACTATGTACAGGATGTGGAAAAGTTGTTGTTGTTGTTGTCGTCGTCATCATCATCATCATCATCATCATCATCATCATCATCATCATCATC
>JAHTLZ010000016.1:9671393-9694945 GCA_023846285.1 Phrynocephalus versicolor
CATCATCATCATCATCATCATCATCATCATCATCATCATCATCATCACCATCTGTTATAGATTCTTCAAACTCCCAGTGGTCAAGCTGGATGGGAGAATTCTAGCAGTTGTATTTCAAAAATTTACTTTTCCAAGGTACAGTATGATCAAGGTAATGCCAGTCTATGAACCTACAGTCCCCACAACTCCTATTTTTCTCTCATCTTCATGAGCATCACGGCTTTTCCTGACTGTAAAACAACCCAGCCTAGCATTGCATTAGGTATGTTCTTCTCAGCATCATTGATACAGTAAACAGTAATTACTGAGGAAGAAGTTAGAAATCTGCAGTCCTCAAGTACCACATGAAGATACCTGGTGCACCTTGAGAAGTATAAGAAATGATTTGTACTCCTGCGTGGAGCAGGGGGTTGGACTTGATGGCCTTGTAATGCCCCTTCCAACTTCACCATTCAATGTTTCTATGATTCAATGAAATGTGAGACATGGAACCTTGCTTTCAAATTGCTTTGGGTCCTTCCAGGGAAGAAGGCAGGATAGGAATATTTAAATAAAAAATAAATGAATCACATGTTTGCAAGAGTACTCATTTGGTACTGTGATTTGCCCCTAATCACTGTTAACTACTAGGTTTCTGACATTTAGCATGTCAAACAATTTTTGGCAATAATGTTTGACTGATAGCAATTCTTCTTTCTAATACATTGGCCTAATGTGCATCTACTGTGCATCAGGGGCAAGTTCACACTAGCAGTTTGCCTTGGTTTCAGTCCTGCTTCATTCATTGCTCCAGACCAGCCACAGAAACCTTGGGAATGATCCTTCTGAGAATTATCACCACTCTTGTGAACTTGCTGTACAGGGAAAACCATAAAAGGAAAAGCATTTGCTCATTCTAACAAATCTATGTTTGACATCCTACCAGCATCATGGCTCTCCGAAATTCTGCCACAGGAATCTTCATGTTTCCATACTTGTCCATATTCCTAAAGAAGTCCCAGAGTCTCAACTTGTTTGCATCTAAGTAGTTCTAGGAATGAAGAAAAACAGAATGTAGATACACAGATCCAGTAACTTTACTCTCCATAATGCTTTCTCCTGAATAGCACTTTCTGGACTTTTACGTTAGCTTTACCACATCTTTGCAGTTCTAACAGTTAAACATTTTCTTTTTGTCTCTATATGATACTTGTTGAAAAACTTCAGGATTCTGACTCTGTTGTCATGATTATATTGATAGGTATTCACAGAGTCTGAATATTGAAATAAATTATTTGTACCTAGTTACTTACAAGCTCTTCCTTTAAGCAGAGTACATAAATTGTTTTGCAGAAAAATAATTATTAGCCTAGCACATAGCACCATCTGCTGAGGCTTGTAAAAACTGCATGTTTTAAAATGGACATAGGAAGTTATGGAATTCCTAGATTGAGTGAAAGTTCTCAAGTAGCATTATTGACATAGCTTTGGAAGCTTTTTGTTTCAGTTATGTGTAATCCTGTCTAAAGCTGGTTTTGTTACATTATTTTAAAAGCAAAGCAGTGTTCTGCTTATATACCACGCCATATCGCTTCAAGCACTCTCTGGGCGGTTTACAATTTAATTATGCAGGCTACACATTGCCCCTCCACAGCAAGTTGGGTACTCATTTCACCCACCTCGGAAGGATGGACGGCTGAGTGAACCTTGAGCTGGCTACCAAGGTTTGAACCCCAGGTTGTGAGCACAGTTATACTTTTCACATTACTGTATTTACTCAGTAAATACAGTATTTTTTAGTACAGGGTCCAAGGGGAAACAGCACAGGAGGGCTGCCAGGAGTCCTATTTTATTTTATTTTATTTTATATTACTCTTTTTATACCAAGAAGTAGAACTTGGAATATAGGAAAAACAAATAGGAGGGTATATTCTACACTTACAGGGACTTTGTAGAACTTGCTCTTAGGGGAATGGGCAACCTGGGGCAGGATTCCAAGGAACAAGAAGAAAACTGGAGGAGTAATACCTCCTTAAAAAACCTTGGTCCAGCTGGCCCGGCTGGTAGTACCTTGTAAGGGCCCCCATCTGGGGTTACAGGAGAGGGTTTTGAAGGCGGAAGAGGGCTCTCATCGCCCCAACGGCAGAAAAAGCGGAAGAACCACCTCTAGGAGAAGAAAACACTTTCAAACCTCCACTGCCTTGTGGCTATATCCATCATTAGAAAAGGATTCAGGAGTCAACCTCGAGGAAAAAAACGGAGCCGGAGTCCCGGAGACAGTTCATGACTGTATACAATCATGTTCTGGCAACTCCTGCGATGCAGCTGCAACTAATCGTATCGGCTTTGCCGTTCCATTGGACCACTCCAGCTATGTGGAGAGGGGGGTTTCGCTGCCTGGGTAACAGCCTAATCTCCATATTGAATTACCCAGGCCTTGTGCCCTGGAGAGGACCACTTGCAGCAAATAGTGGGGGAACAACACAGGAAGCGGCAGCTACCTGGGTGTAGGCGGATCAGGATGGAAACCAGCAAACAAATCGTTGACTCCGCACCATGCAACATACATAAAAAAATCTCGAGCCTAAAGTTGGGCACATGGAATGTTAGGACAATGAACCCTGGCTGTTCAGACTATCTCCAAGAAATGGACACTATACGAAAGACAGCTGTCATCGACAGGGAACTGTGCAGACTGCAGATGGACATTGTTGCTCTCCAAGAGACAAGGCTACCTGACTCTGGATCTGTCAAGGAGAGGAACTTTACATTCTTCTGGCAGGGAAAACCATCAAACGAGACCAGGGAATGTGGGGTTGGCTTTGCTGTTAGAAATACTTTACTAGGTCTCATTATCCCACCTGCTGTAGGAAGTGAGAGAATCCTGTCCATGCAACTACTCTCTACAGCAGGGTTGGTTACACTTATCAGTGCATACGCACCAACATTATCATCTCCAGCAGAACTTAAAGACAAATTCTATGATTATCTAGCTGCCACTATCAAGAAAATCCCTGAGAAAAGACCAATAGCTATCCTCGGTGACTTTAATGCCAGGGTTGGAGCTGATTATAACTCCTGGCCCACCTACCTAGGTCGGTTCGGCATTGGAAAGATGAATGAAAATGGCCAACGCCTGCTGGAGTTTTGCTGCTATTATGGTCTCTGTGTCAGCAATACATTCTTTAACACAAAGCCCCAGCACAAAGTCTCTTGGAGACATCCAAGATCGAAGCACTGGCATCAGCTCGACCTGATTCTCGTCAGGCGCTCCAGCATTTCTAGTGTTACAATCACACGTAGCTATCAGAGTGCTGACTGTGACACAGACCACTCCCTGGGGTACAGCAAAGTAAAACTGAAAACAAAGAGATTGCACCACCTGAAGAAGGAAAGAAGATCAAAAATTGATACCAGTAACACCTATAACCAAGGAAAAGTGGAGGAATTCTCCCATGTACTCAAGGAAGCTCTTCCTGGCCCTGCTGAAGATAATGCACCTAAACGTTGGGAACATTTCAAGAATGTTGTTTATAACACTGCTTTATCAGTATTTGGCAAGGAGACCCGAAAGACAGCAGATTGGTTTGAAGCCCACTCAGAAAAGCTGATGCCAGCTATTGAGGAAAAGAGGAGAGCCTTGACTGCATATAAAGCTTGTCCCAGCGAGCACAACCTACAGGACCTGCGAGCTGTTCGCAACAAAGTCCAGTAGACTGCCAGGAAATGTGCCAACGATTACTGGCTGCAACTGTGTTCTCTGATTCAGATGGCAGCTGATACAGGTAACATCAAGGGGATGTATGACGGAATTAAACAGGCCTTAGGGCCAATACATAAGAAAACTGCGCCCTTAAATACTGTTTCAGGTGAGATCATCCAGGATCGTGAGCAGCAGATGGCACGGTGGGTGCAGCACTACTCTGAACTATATTCCAGAGAAAACACAATAACCGACGAAGTCTTAAATAATATTGAGTGCTTGTCTGTCTTGGAGGAGCTTGACAATGAACCAACACTAAAAGAACTAAATGTAGTTCTGGATTCACTTGCCTCTGGCAAGGCACCTGGAAAAGATAACATCCCTGCTGAAGTTCTGAAGTGCTGCAAAGAGATCATTGCCACTGAACTGTACGAAATCCTCTGCCTTTGCTGGAGGGAAGGGGGAGTACCACAGGATATGAAGGACGCTAATATTGTTACGCTGTATAAGAACAAAGGTGACAGGAGCGACTGTAACAACTATCGTGGTATCTCTCTTCTTAGTGTTGTCGGGAAGCTGTTTGCACGTGTTGTACTGAAGAGGCTCCAGATACTTGCAGAGAAAGTCTACCCAGAATCACAGTGTGGCTTTCGAACCAACAGGTCCACTACTGATATGGTATTTTCCCTCAGGCAGTTGCAGGAGAAATGCAGGGAACAAGGACAGCCACTTTTTGTAGCCTTCATAGATCTTACAAAGGCATTTGATATGGTTAGTAGAGACGGACTCTTTAAAATACTCCTCCGGGTTGGATGCCCACCCAAGCTCCTAACATCATTAGGTCTTTTCATGAGGATATGAAGGGCAATGTAGTTTTCAATGGCCTGGTGTCAGATCCCTTCGACATCCGAAGCGGCGTGAAGCAGGGCTGTGTCCTTGCACCAACCTTGTTTGGGATCTTCTTTGCTACCATGCTGAAGTATGCTTTTGGAACTTCAACAGAGGGTATCTACCTCCGGACCAGATCAGATGGAAAACTCTTCAACCTCTCTAGATTGAGAGCAAAGTCTAAGGTACAGGTGAAGTGTTTGCGGGATCTCCTCTTCGCTGATGATGTCGCCATTACTGCTCACTCTGCTGAAGATCTCCAACAACTCATGGACCATTTTAGTAAAGCTTGCAAAGATTTTGGGCTAGAAATCAGCCTGAAAAAAACACAAATAATGGGCCAGAATGTGGACTGTCCTCCTCGCATTACAATTTCTGCAAAAGAACTGGAAGTTGTCCATGACTTTGTGTATCTTGGCTCAACTATTTCAGATACACTCTCACTAGAGTCTGAGCTGAATAAACGTATAGGTAAAGCAGCTACTATGTTTTCCAGACTAACAAAGAGAGTATGACTCAATAAGAAGCTGACAGAACATACAACGATACAGGTCTATAAAGCTTGCGTACTGAGCACACTTTTGTATTGCAGCGAGTCTTGGACCATCCATGCTCGACAGGAAAGAAAGCTTAATACCTTCCATATGCGCTGTCTTAGGCGAATATTCAACATTACCTGGCACGACAAAGTTCCAAATAGCATAGTCCTGAATCGAGCTGGAATCCCTAGCATGTACACTTTATTGAAACAGCGACGCCTACGCTGGCTTGGACATGTTGTGAGAATGGATGACGGTTGGCTCCCAAAAGATCTTCTATATGGAGAACTAATGAAGGGAAAGCGCCCCAGAGGGAGACCACAGCTGCGGTATAAGGATATCTGTAAGAGGGACCTGAAGGCCTTGGGAATGGACCTCAACAGTTGGGAAACCCTGACCTCCGATCGCACTGTCTGGAGGCAAGAGATACAGCATGGTCTACATAAATTTGAAGAGGCATTTGTCCAACAGGCAGAGGAAAAAAGGCAGGCATGGAAAGAACGAAACTCGAGGACAAGGCAAGAAACAGAATACATCTGCCCCCAGTGCGGTAGAGACTGCCATTCCTGAATTGGTCTATTTAGTCACACTAGATGTTGTTTTTAGGATCTCTACTCCAGGCGTGATACTATAGTCTTTCGAGACTGGAGGATGCCAATGATGATGATGCCAATGGTGATGATGATGTATTTACTCATCATGTTGCTTGGTTTTTGCTTACTTTGGATGCAACTACATGGTCAAATGCTGTGGGATTTGATCTGCTTATATCAAAGGAGGAATTCAAATTATTTTCTACTGACCACATGCACATTCTACAAAGACTGCTGTGAACTGATCCAGCCCCTTTTGCTTCCAAACTGGATTCCCCCCCCCCCCCGCCACTGGGTGGTTTCAGCTTTTTCTAACAACGTATTTGAATCTGCTTTCCCCCATATGATTATTTGGGGTATACTCCTGTAAAAGCAGGGTGTGTGTCAGCAGGTGGTATTTTAGCGATAAAGCAGTTGGGGTGTGATGTTCAGAAGTGGGAGAATATTCCTTCTACGTTCACTCTTCGCTCCTGACTATCCTCTGAATATTATTATTTAAGTTTTTTAATGTAAGAGATTCAAGCTAGATCACCTTATTACTTTATTACTTGCAACCTCATTTAACTTACAAAACCAAACGTGCTTCATTTTGTACCTCCCACTCTAAACATTGGTTTGATGCAGAGTGTAGAGCACTAAAGAATGAGGTATTGGATACCTATGGTGCCTACAAAAGGCAAAATCCAGGAACAATTCCGGATAACTGGTTTCAGTGTAAGAAAAGATACAAATCCTTGATCAAAACCAAGAAACTTGAGGCCCAGAGGAAGGCCTGGGAGTCCTTGCTAACTGCTGCTAACATTGGAGACTCATCCACCTTTTGGAGGATAGTCTCCAGGGGAACCTTAACTTTTATTCCGAAAATAGATTACTATATAATGTCCACTGCCTGGGAAGAATTCTATGACAGGCACTATGCAGCTCCTCATTCCCATACTCAGATCTGCCTAACTGATTTAGAAGGCCTCCCTAAGTGGCCTCCAGTTACTCAACAAGAAATATTTATGCTGATTGATAGACTAAAACCAGACAAAGCCCCCGGAACAGATTATATTCCCTCGGATTTTATCAAAACGAATGCTGAATGGTGGGCTCCCAATCTAGCTTCTTTGTTTACCTGGATTCATAGATCAGACTGTATTCCAAAAGACTGGGTATTAGCTACAGTGGTCCCAATTTATAAAAAAGGAAATAGGAAAGATCCTGCCAATTACTGTCCAATTAGTCTGTTAAGCACCATCAGTAAATTATACACAAGGCATCTGCTGGAAAAATTACAGGACTGGTTACAGGTGGAAAATATTCTTGCAGATGAGCAAGCGAGATTCAGACAGGGAAAATCTACAATTCATCAGTGCCATGTTTTACATCATTTAGTTAGTAAGTACGCATCAAACAAAGGTGGGGCTGTTTATGCTGCCTTCATAGACTTTAAATCTGCTTTGATTTTATTTCTCGAGATAGACTGTGTTTAAAGCTAGAGACTATGAATATTGACAAACAATTACTTTTGTTAATTCATCTCTTACATGAACATTCCTGTTTACAGGTCCTTTGCAATTCTAATGGGATTTTATCCAATCGGGTTCATGTTCGTAGGGGCGTACGGCAAGGATGCATTTTGGCTCCCACCTTGTTTAACCTATATATTAATGGAATTGTCGAGAGCCTATCTTACATAGATTTTCATCCACCTAAACTGGCATCCCACCCAGTCTCTATACTCTTGTATGCAGACGACGCAGTGCTTTTGTCAACTACATGTGTCGGGTTTAGAAGGCTTCTGAGATCTTTCTCCTCCTACTGTACACAAGAATGGTTAGAAATCAATTATACCAAAACCAAAATAATGGTTTTCAGTAGAAGGAGAATCAATCACAAATGGTCTCTTAATGGTCATCAGATTGAACAAGTTCAGCAGTACAAGTACCTAGGCATAACATTCCAGTCGTCTGGTGCTTGGTCTGCACACATCAAGTATGTAGCAACAAGAGCACAAGGGAATGCTAAAATCATAAGTAAGTTTCACAACACGACTGGAGGAAAACATGTTCCTTCAACTTTACAAGTTTTTAGGGCAAAAATCATCACCCAAATGCTCTATGGTTCACAGGTGTTTGGTTATGCTAACCTGAAACCTCTGGAGATCATTCAAACCAGTTTTGTAAGAGCTATCTTGGGGGTTCCCTTATGTGTGCCCAATTTTTTGCTCAGTCTAGAGGCTGGACTTATTCCTCTTGCAGCATTAACTAACTTTTTGATGGTTAAACACTGGCTCAAACTTACCTTCCTTTCAGATGGCCTAACCCCTCTGATCTTACTAGATAAATTCCAATCACAATGGAAAATACTAATAATAAAAGTGATAAATAATATAGGATATCCCCCCTGTGCCCTCCAAGCAATGGGTTATTGCAAAGCCATTAACGAGGTGAAGATACGAATTAGAGACATAGCTTTACAGAATCATATTGCTCTGGTTTGGAAACTTGATTTCCTAAAGAAATCTGCATTCACTGTGTCTCCTTACCAGGACAGGATTGTATCCTCCTCCTCCAGGAGAGCTTTTACCTTGGCGCGGTTTAATGTCCTTCCCTCCAAGTTTTTGGAGGGGAGATATCAAGGTTTACCATTTAAGAGACTGTAATTGTCCATGTACTAATGATCAGCTGGAAACTGTGGAACATGTTCTCTTATTCTGTACTTATTATCAAGACCTACGTAGATAACTTATTTCCCCTATCATAGGCAAATTCCCTGGGAGGTCAATAGATTTTTACTTGCATCTGCTCCTTTCTGATAAATGTTACCAAATAACCAAGCAGGTTGCCAAATTCTGTGCAGTAGCACTAAGGGTTCGAAATCAGATTATAAATGGAGATAAAGAAATATAATACTCATGTCTTAATGGCTGCTAAATTTTAACCCGTACTTTTTATCTACCAATTTTATCTACCAATTTTATGTATTAATTGAAATACTATCATGGAATGCACATTGATGCTATGTATTTTGTTGCTGTATCTGTCTAGTTTGGCCATTGGCCGTAAATAAATAAATAAATAAATACTTTATTACTGGGTCACTTCTAGAAGAAGTTGTAAGTCTTCATAGAATTGGTCAATCTCAGACTCTTCAGCACCGGTAGTTGGTGCATAAGCTTGGATTACTGTGACGTTGAAAGGGCTGCCTTGGTATCGTACCGAAATCATTCTATCATTTTTGAGGTTGTATCCCAGCACAGCTTTTCTCACTCTTTTTTGACTATGAGGGCTACTCCATTTCTTCTACGGGATTCTTGCCCACAGTAGTAGATGTGATAGTCATCAGAACTGAATTCACCCATCCCCTCTATTTAAGTTTGCTAATGCCCAAGATGTCTATGTTTATTCTTTCCTTTTCACACTTGACCACATCCAGCTTACCCTGGTTCATAGATCTCACATTCCAGGTTCCTATGCAGTATATTTCTTTGCAGTATTGGACTTTCCTTTATTTTCCAGGCACGTCTGCAGAAGGGCATCCTTTCGGCTTTGGCCCAACCACTTCATTAGCTCTGGAGCTACTTGTACTTGTCCTCCACTCTTCCTCAGTAGCATGTTGGACGCCTTCCGACCTGAGGGGCTCATCTTCCAGCGTCATATCTTTTAGATTTTTGTTTTTGTCCATGGAATTTTCTTGGCAGGGATACTGGAGTGGCTTGCCAGTTCCTACCCCAGGAAATCTTATTATAGGCCTCATTGTCACCAGTGTAATTGGCCTTACAATGATGGAAGCAAAGCACAGTTCAGCCTGTTGTATTCTGTAGCCTCGCTGATCAACCGGGACACAAAAGTATCAGTGTGCCCACAATTATAAGCCTAACAAAATCTTGTTGAATGTTTTGGCAGCCTCTTTCACATAGTGGTGGGTGACTTCTTGGCTTTCTGACCCCAAGTTCTGCCCACAGTATGACAGCATTCAGGACAAGGCAAAAGCTGGGAGACCCTCACCTGGATCAACTTCATAGCATCTGGGCGCTGTTCTAGCTTCTTGGTGAGGTAACCTCCAACCCCTCCATAGATGACATCCAGTTCAGGACGTACCTCACAGACAATATCCAGCAGCTTAACAAAGCCTTCATTCACCAGCACATTCTAAAGCAGAGCAGACAGTAACCTAGGTTAAGTGAATGTCGCCATGAAATAAGAACTATTGGAAAAACTTGCATTAGGTATATCTAACTGGTTTACATGTACAACCAACCAACCAACCAACCAACCAACCAACCAATCAATCATGAAAAGGAAAATGTTGGGCCTAAGCAATCATAACACCATACCTAGAATAACTGATTCTGTACCTTGTCTGAATTATGTGCAAATTATAAATGCCCTCATTCTCATTCAAATTATAAATGCTCTCATTCTGCATCCTCAATCCTGGATTTTTTTACTGTTTTCTTCTTTACTGTTACCATTTGTTGTTTTGTTGCCCTATGACTTTGGTAGCCATAAGGAGCTTTGCAATTTCATTCCCAACTACCAGTGACATTGCATGAGCTGCCAGCACTCGGGGCAAGGCAATTTTTTTGCCCTCTAAATTTTTTTTACATCAGGGCCACTGCCTTAATGCCCCCCAAGCCATGCTATTGCTACTGCTTGCCCCCACACCTTTTCACTGTTGCCATCACCTCCCTACCTGGTTCTGCTGCCTCCTCTTCCTCCTCCATTGCTACAAATGGGTGATAGGGCATCATGGGCCAATTTGGCCCCACGCAGCACTGAATCACCCATTTGCAGCCCTACATCCTGCCCTGCCCCCTTCCCACTGACTCCATTACCTCCCTACCTAGTCCTGTTGCCTTCTCTTCTTCCTCCATCACAGAAAATGGGAGTTCCAGCACAGTGCATCCCTGGATGGCCTACTTGCAGCCCCATAGTCTCCCCACTACTCTGTCAGCGCCCTACCAGCTCCTACCACTGCTTCCTCCTCCTCCTCCTCTTTTGCTGCCATCTTGAGAATCAGACTGAATTTCTCTTCCAGAAGCTGGGCCTTGTAGTCTCTGCACATGCACAGATGCAGCAGGCCAAGCTACCACAAAGAAAGCCAGGTTGCTGTGTCTTAAGATGGCAGTGGAGTCAGGTAGGAAGTGGAAAAGGGGTGCCACTGCCAGCTATTGTGATAGCCAGTGTCAAGTACTTGGACAGCCACTTCTCTGGCTATTGAAATTTCAGCAACTGATGCCTATACATAGTTAGGCCCAATGTGTGTGTGAAACCTATATGCAATCTAGTCTAAATATCTTTTAGAAACTTCTATGGTGCTGAACATTTTTAATATGCTGAATTTTCCACTCCATAATACATTCGGGGGGGGGGGTTGGTCAGCATTTCTGTGGATGTACAGCACACACACAATTCTGTCTACTAAGAAGTAAAATAGTAAGTGCAGTCAGTTTAAAGACTCAGAAATCCTTAATAAAAGTGGTATATTTCCTAACTTGTTTGTTTTTCAGCAATTCTAAGTGCAACATGACTCCAGACCGGATGGCGATAAATGACTCCCAGTATCTGAGGCAACAATTCAACTTTATAAAGGCAAGAGACTATGACTGTATTTCTGAACACTTCAAGCCATAATGTCTTCTTACTGAGATGTTGATCTCCTCCATTCTGGATTTTGGATTCTTCCTGACAGCTGTAACTAGGGCAACAGCACCCTCTACTGTCATTGGATTATGTGACATCTGTAAGTAAAAGAAATAATTGTTTGCCTACTAGAGATAGGCACGAAATGAACAATTTTTCGTTTCTTTTTTTTGTTTTTTCATTTTGTTACGCAACGAAATGACAAATGAATTTTGTCTCTAAAATGAAACGAAACGAACAGAAACACCAGAAATTTTGTCGTCTGTTTCATTTGAACTGCTTTAAATGCTTAAAAAATCACAAAAAATTGAAATAAATGGTAATGAAATGGTAACGAAACGAACGAAAATGAAAACGATTTTTTTGCAAAAAATTGCGAAAAACGGAAACGAACCAAAACGGACCCCCTAAACGACAAACGACAAATGAAACACCATTTTTTTTTATTCGTGCCCATCTCTACTGCCTACTCTAAAAAATGTACTTTGAGTTATTGTGGCCTTGAGTCAGAGAGTTGCTCTTGCATCTAGGAGGCCTTGGTCTGCTCCAGTTCTGAAACATATATTCTCTGTCCTTGGGCCATTTATGAACTGTTGGCCTCAATTCTCATCTTCAAAAATGGGTCTGTTATCAAAAGAGCCATGAACAATTAGTGTTGCCTGTGAGGACATGGAATGCATGGTTCAGCCCTTGCCATTCATTGATGACTAAGATAATCAAGGAAGAATTGTGTGCATACAAGCAGAGAACTTAGTAGTGGAACAACAAGGGGGAAGCTAGTGCTGTCTGGAAAGTCACAAAAAGCTCTCTGCCTGAATCAACAATGGCATAAATACACAATGAGGTGGGTACAAATTTTGAAGTGCAGGCACACTCCAAGTTGATCTCCATAGCCAAGCTCCTAAGGAGACTCCAGAATTGCAGATGGAGGAAGCTTAGCTCTGTGGTAAGCGCTAAGCCTCCTCCATGGTAAATTTAACAAACTCCCATCTGAAATCCTCGGTACTGACAATACTGGGCAAGATGGACCAAGGACTGATGCAGCAGAAAGTAGCTTCCTAGGAACCCTATCAGTGTTGATATACATAGCACACATACATATACACCTGCAAATGGGGTTCACAAAGATACCACGTTCCTGGGAAAATCCATTTCTGGCCCCAGCTACTATGGCGACAGAGTGTACCCAACCTCCCTCAACCATTGCCTCACAGGGTTGTAATGAGAATAAAGTGGGCGGTGGGGCACAGGGGAAGAGCCACATAGGGAGCCTTGGACTCACTAGAGAAAAAATAGAGTATAAGTTCAAATAACAAAGTACTGTAATGCACAATGATAGTAATCTTCAAGGGCTTGCCTTAGCTCAGCAGGATGCAATACCCTGCTGTGGATCAGAGACGGGGAGTGAAAATCTCACCCATGCCTCCCAGGAAGTTGGGCGGGAGAAGGAGGTCAAACAAGACTTGCACCTGGAGTGGGTGGGTCATGGGACTGCATGTCCTTCCACCTGTACAGTCTTGGACAAGTTGCCCATGCCCAGAAAGGAGTACTGGCAGCCACTCCTGAAAATCCTGGAAATTGACTTACAATATTTTTCCATGCATAGGACTACATTTTTGTCTATAACTATTACACTAAAAATTGATGGCTGTCTGATACACAGAATTAAGCTGAGAAGAGAATCGAATGATGGCCAAACTTTAATTTGGGGATGGAAAGGTGGGAATCATCATATACACGGGTGCCTTATAGATAGAAAAATATGGGAAATTGTTAATGGTATTGTTAATGGTATTGTTGTATGTTGATCCTTTATTTTATTCTGTTGTATTGTTGTAAACTGCCCGGAGTTCTGGTTGGAAGATGGGCGGTATATAAATGTATAAATAAATAAATAAAATTCTTTTTGGAACACAGCGAATTACAAAGGCCTTCTTCATAGTTTCCGCCAAAATATTCTTTTTTCACTAGTCTCTTCTTTCCACTAATCTCTTCAGTTCCACTAATCTCTTCTGTTCTTTCTTTCAGTTCTCACATCACTTTTCTTGCCAGAAGCCACTAGGATTTTTCTGTATGCTAACAACTGGGCAATTGCCACACAGAGTGCAAACTTTGAGGCTGCCAAGAAAAAAATTGTCTGAGGTTCTGAATCTAATAACTCTATTACAGAGATATAACTAAAGCCAAACTGCCTAAAACCTCAACTCTGTGCTTTCCACTCGAAAAACCATGAGACATCAAGAATGCTGCTGGTGACGTTGAATGTTACCAGACTAAACACCGTGCCACACGCAAATACTTGGGATGTACCCTGGGCCAAACTCTCATTTTCATAAAACGGCTGTTTTAATACAAATCAGAACATTTTTGCTAGGAACAACATTCTGAGGGAAATAACAGGTACCAGATGGGGTATCCAACCACACACATTAATAACCTAATCACTAGCCCTATGTTATGCTGTAAGAGAATATGCTAGCCCTGTTTGGTATAGATCAAAACACACAAAACAGGTGAATGTGGCCTCAAATGAAACAGCGTGACTGGTCATGGCGGGGTGTCTAAAACCAATCCCAATACAAAAAGCGTATTACCTAGTATGCATTGCTCCACCAAAATTCTGCCTGGAAAATGCTGCTTAGAAATAGTGGGCCAAAGAAACGTCCACAAATTGTTTGGTGCTCAACCACCAAAGTTGAGACTGAAATCAATGTACGGTTTCCTCAACATCTCTTCCGCTTCCAACAAGTAGTCCCCTCAGAAGTATGGAAGGTGAACTAGGACCTACCAGGCAGAACCACAATAATTTCTACTGCCAGGGCAAGAATGCCCTTAGCCCATATGGAAATCATTAAAGAGCCTGTGTGTCGGGGTTAGAAAATCAAATGATAATCTGAGAAAATGGAGTTTTCCTACAGAAGACACCTTGTGTGAATGCGGAAAACAACAAACCATCTAACACATCTTAGAATGCATACGATGCCTTTCAACATGCATGGGGGAAGATCTTATGTTGGCTGTTGATGTGGCCTGGTATTGGGCAAATATCATCTAAGGTTAATTTTCTAAATCTTATTCATTTTATATACTTTTTATATGAAGTAATTTCATAACTTATTTATATTCTGCTTAGTAGTGTATGTTTATCTGTCAATATAATTAATTGGTGCTTCTGATATGAATAAAGAAAGATCACTTTTCTTTTCCCACAAATGCAGTAGCTCCTTTGCCGTATAGCTTGGACTAGCATTTCCAGCATGCTTGGCTTAAGACCCCTGATCCAAACTAATAAACCTATAAAAACATATTAAAATGCCATAATTTTACAGAACCTTTGGACTATCCTTCCCATTCCTCTTTAGTATATATAATTTTTAATCAACCTCTGCTAATGCGAGACTTATATGATAAAAACAAGGGGTCCCCCCCCCCACAATTTTCAAATTCGAAAGTTGTATCAGCTTCATCAAAGTTTCAATTTGGCCATTAGACTGCTAACTAGAAGGCTTTCCTTCCTTTCAAAGTAGCTCAGAAAATGGACCACTACCTTTAGGATTCTAAGGCTCCCATTGACTTCTAAGCCTTTGCACAGCTTCACAGTCCCTTCATTGTTGATGTGGTTGCTGCTGATATCTAGTTCACTTAGCGTATTGTTGACCTTGAGGGCTTCTCCCAGGGCCAAAGCGCCCTCATTGCCAAAGCCGTTCCATGAGAGATTAAGTATCTTCAGAGATCCATTGGCCTTCAGAAAGACAGAGGGGAGAAATCAGTGTAGTTTTACCTATAGGGCTTATAATTTTTAAAGCCTGAAAATTTCTCTAGAATCTTCTTTGCTGAAGGGAGGTACAGTGGTACCTGGGATAACGACTGCCCCAGATAACGAATTTTTTGGATAATGACTGCAAATTTCCAGGTATAGGACTGCCTCTAATAATGAATTTTCCCTATGGGCTGCCTCGGATAACGAATTCTAGGTATAGGTCTGCCTCGGATAACAAATTTTCCTATGGGCTGCCTCGGATAACAAATTTTCCCTATGAACTGCCTCGGATAACGAATTTCCATCATGTATCAGTAAAAAAGAGTTATCCCGGGTGGCATTGCACCTGTACCTTTAAAGTGCACTTTATAAAGAGTTTTGAGCAAAAAACCGGGTGTCTGTGCCTTTTTCCTAGGCTCCAGAACGGATTAATCGGTTTCCCATTCATTCATATGTGACACCACGTTTCGGATAACGACGTGTTTTGGATAACAACTAACCTCGGAGAACAAATTAAAGTCATTATCTGAGGTACCACTGTATATCCATTACATGCTTAACATTAAATCACTAAGTGGTAAATAAATGAACACATGATCTCTGCCCGCAAAAGAAGGAAAGAAAAGAAGAGGAAACGAACACACACATACAAAATACTGTGGCTTTTGTCAGTGTTTTGCCACTCATCTTTTCTCTTTTTTTCCAACATGCTAAGACGAACTAACACAGCTACTTCAGTGGAATGATATCTGCCATATTAGACCTTGAAGCAGTGATGTAATGATATCAGGGATCACAGGATGGAGCAGCAGAAACCATAACATTGTCTGCTCATTACACCCCCCCACCAGGATTCCTTGTTCTCTTTTAGCTGCAGTTCTGTCAGTAGGTCTGATGGAAATGGATTTTCCTCCAAAAATGTGTTTTTTTGCAAGATCCCCCTTTGTAATTTAACGTGTCTGAGGGAGGTTTGGTTTTGAGTGGCAACCCATTAACTTGACCACAGACCTCTTTAAATGCTGATATGTACCAATTCAGTACCTGGCCTGTTTGGGGTCTTCTTATGGCCTGGGTCACAATAACTACCCAAACTAGTTCATCCCCTTTTTCATCGTGGCCATCCAGATCCCACAAGCAAGACAGAAATGTAATAGTACCCCGCTACTTGTGCTTATCAGCAACTACTATTGAGGGACATACTACCTCCAACAAGTAGCCATGTTGGTCTCTCCTGTTGTCTTCTACCTTCTACCTCTTACTTCAATTATCTATATAGTTCCACCTTTAGAATTTCCTTTTTAAGAAACTGCCACCCATCTTGGAATCCTTTTCATTCTTCTATCATTGTTCTAATAAAATTCTAATAAACACTCGATCTTTGCAAGCAGGTCACTTGAGGGTGCCCACTCCAAAGGAAGTCAGTAACAAGGAGCCGGGCTTTCTCAGTGGTGGTGCCTCGTTTGTGGAATCAGCTCCCTACCAAGATTTGTCTGGTCCCTATACTGTCAATCTTCAAAAAACATCTTGAGACATGGCTGTAAACAAAGGCTTTCCCTGGCTATTAATTCATCCTTTCTTGATTCGCTGATCTTTAATCCGCTCTTTCTGTTTTAGTTATCCTATGTTCTTTCACTGGTTTTTATGATGTTATTCTTGATTTAGTCATGTTTATTTTGTCTAGTAGCCACATTTTTACATGGTCTACTGTTCATGTTTGTTTGTTGAATTATTTATACACCGCCCAGAGTGGCCTTGTCACTAGATGGTGCGGTATAGAAGTCCAATAAATAAATAAATAAATAAATAAATAAATAAATAAATAAATAAATAAATAAATGAAGTTGGCTTTCCTAAACTTTGACCATTGTCTTCTCAAAGGTGGGGTCCATCAGACGTACATTCTTACCCTGAGGCCAGCACTCAGTGCAACAGCCCCTTTCATCCGCAGGTGATTCCAGCTGAGGTCCAGGATCTCTAGCGATTCATTATTGGCTGGGGGGGCAGGGGAGCAAAGGCAAACAAAAAACATCTTGGTGAGGAAGTGAAGATTGAGGATACCACCAGACAGGCATTTACTCCAATTATTGGTCCTCTGCAGGGATGGTTTTGTTTACTCTTTTTCCAGCAATCATACGATATAACCAGAGCAAACTGAATCATTCCCAGAGCATTCCTACTTGCACTTTTCTGAGCCCCTAATTGAGATTACAATGGTTTGTTTTGTTTCCAGCACATAAGATCGCTGGGATCAAACCAAAAGTGAACCTTCTAGCTGTCAATGCTCCTTCCAGTTGTAATTTCCAATATCATTAACTGGTTTCACTTAAATGTCAGAATATTGGCAAACTGAACACTTCCTCTGCTCCTCCAAAAGAGGCAGAAGAAGTGCATTTTTAGTTCAGCCTGCATTAAACAACTGATAATGCACTGCAACAGATATTTTAAAGATCTAATTTGTCTGAAGAGGTAAGAAACTTCAGTGGCAGACGGTTTCTCAACTGGCTCTTCAAGTCAAGGCATGGAAACTTAATTTTTTAAAAAACTGGTGCAGTGCATCTGGACGGCTCAGTGGTTTAGGTCTCTGGTTGTGAAACCAGAGGTTGGGAGTTTGATTCACCACTCAGCCTGGTTGACAGGGGCCCAATTTAATGTACCTTAGGGGCCCTTCCAGCTATGAAGTTCTGAGATCTCAGGAGATCTGCAATGGTGCATTGCAATCTCAAAGAGAGAATTTCATTTCCTTTGCCCCTCCACATTGATACATGCTAGAGCACTGTACCCATGAGGATTCTGTCCTAGAAAAGCTACTGGAGGCAGAAGAGTTGTGTGACCTGAAGCCCTGGTGAGAGGCAGGAAGCTAGTAGATGGAATAGGTAAGCCTCTGCCACTTTGACTTTAAAAGTTAAATCTCTCCTCTGAACATTCCCAGAATTCATCTGCCACCAAAAGTAGCTAAATGGGGCACAAATGATTCTATGATAATATATGTACGGTATGTGTGTGGAGGAAGGAATTTAGACCAACTTATATATGGAGCTTCTAGGCCATTGCACCTATTATTTATAATGTAATGGCTTCTAGGCCATTACATTTATTGAAAAATGAGAGATTAAACTGGAGATGATAATTTTCCTCTTAATGCCCCATCTGCACTAGCCATGGCCTTCCAGTTGTCATTGCAACACAACTCTCTTCAGCCCTAACCTGAACAGCCAATGGTAAGAGGTACTTGGAGCTGCAACTCAACATTGGGAGGGATGTTCAACGCTAAATTAAAGGTATCATCCTTTATTATGATTAGATTGGATGGCTTTCTTTATGTTTGCTGCTTAAATTTGGAATTGAGTTAGGTTTGTCAGATCTCAGGGTATTGCTATGGCTTCCCAGATCTCCATACTGGAGCCTTGTGGTGGAGTGGTTAAACTGCAGTGTTGCAGTGAATTATGTGCTTGTGACATGAGTTTGACCCCAGGTTTAAGTAGCTGGTTCAAAGTTGATTCTCCCCCCCCTCGCATCTTCTATCTTTCTTTTCTTTTTGATACAGGAATTGTTCTTTTGCATTCTTATCTAATATTCCTGGTTTTAATCCCTAGATCTTTAGGTTCAACATGGTCATTTGAATTTAGTAACACATATCTGCTCCTTATGTGCAGGGCCGGCGTGTCCATTAAGGCGAACTAGGCAGTTGCCTAGGGTGCCAAAATGGAGAGAGGGCGCTGGGTAGCCTGCTGCCCCCCACCACTGGCCACCGCCGTCCGTCCCCCTGCCGCCCGTCGCCGTCCACCCCCCTGCCCGTCGCCGTCCCCCTGTCATCCGCTGCCCCCTGCCCTGCCTCCCACCACCCACCCCACCCCCTGCACCTTGCCTAGGGCGCAAAAAAAAAACCCCTAGTGCCAGCCCTGCTTATGTGCATTTTAAAATAATCAGAAATGTTGCTTAAATTCTATTCTGCCACTGCAATTCTTTTAGTGGTCTCCCGTACATTAATTCTAATGTCGAATATAAATTGTTTATGATCAGTACCACAGTCTGCTCCTGGTCTTGTTTTGGAAAAGATAATTAAGCTTCTCTATCTACTGCTTTCAATTACATAGTCTATTTAACTTCCATATTGACCATCTGGTGATGTACATCTGTGCAGCTGCCTGTTTAGTTGTTTGAAGCATGTATGTGCAATAAATAGATGGTTGGCTTTGCAGACCTCTGCAATTCATTCTCCTGCTTTTTACTACAGGAGTTTTGTTTTTGCATTCTTCCCTAATAATATATCTGGTCCTGAACCCCACTTCTTCTGGGTCACATGGGTTTATCTCATTAAATTTTAAATCTGCATTTTAAATCACTTAAATAGTAAATGATATTAAATCTGGATTTACCTGGATTTGTATTGTTAAACTGTATACCCATTTTCTGGTTTGTTATTTTTATTTTTGCCTGAACGACTGGAAACAGGTGTGTGTGCGGCATTGCTAGCATAGTAACTTAGCAAAGGATGGGATACTATTAAGGAAGTACATAACCTACTGAATGTTGGTGGCTCTTAAAGGAAAATGAAGGTGGTTACCTAGCATCTGTCCCAGCTGTTCTCCTCCCTTCTCAGCAAATTCATTGTGACTGAGGTCCAGCTCCATCACTCTATAGTTGGCCTGTGGAGGGAAGGGGCATGATGAACCCTCAAAATCAAGGGCTGGCTTTTGAGCCTTAGCTTCCTTTTCTTCTTCTTTTTTTATCTAGGAGCTATTGCTCCTTCGGGTGGGGTATCCATCAACTTGTTCTCTTGTATTTATGGTAATTACACCTCCCAGCTAGTGCTACACCCAGCCATTAAAAATGCATACATAATGTGCCCATGCTGAAATGGTGCACACCCTGGATAACTAGTTTCTCCTTCCACCTCTCTTTCCCTTCCAGCCCCATGACGGGGTAACTGCACCATCCCTTTCTTTGATAAACTGTTTGCTTTTGATGCTACAACTTTGCATTGCTCCTTGGGAAAACTACCATTGTTTAGACTCAAACACATGATGACTACAAAAAGATCTAAGTCTGTGAAAATTTTCAATCATCCAGAGATGTTTTATCTGGAAGTTGAGTAGTGGCAACTGGACTTCTTTTTCTTGAGAGAGAGAAACGTTTTGCTGCTCATCCAAACAGCTTCATCAGATAAAAAAATCAAATTTATGCTTTAATGTCCCCTAGGTGCACTGTTTTAAATTGTTTCAAACTACTTAAATGGTTTAATGCCTTCTTGTTTGTACTCTGTATATATTTATAAATAAAAAATAAAGTGAATGATAGATGAGATCAAATCCCTATCTCATCCAACACGGTTGAGGGAGTCTCATAAATCTTTCAGCTGATAAATGTGATATGTTATGATGATTGAATAATAAAAACTAATTAAAAAAAGAAAATTTTCAGCTGAAGTTTCACAAAAAATGCTGTGATTCTCCCTTTCTCCAAACGGGCAGACAAAAAAATTTCAGGGCAAGCTGTGTGAGAGGATCAGAATGTTCAATTGTTTTTATTAAGGTGACTTTTTAAAGCCTGGACAAATATCTCTGTTGATTACTGCCTGTATGTGTGCTGGACTTGCATAACTCTACAATTAGTGTGCCTAACTTTCATTATTTATTTATTTATTTATTTATTTATTTATTTGTTTGTTTGTTTGTTTGTTTTAGATTATTTTTACCCTGCCTTTCTCCTTGGAAAAGGACCCAACTCAGCTTATAGTAATGAGGCATAATATACAGTTCAGTACAATTAAGACATGTTCAAATTTTGAGAACAGGGAATTGAGGAACATCTTACAGCATTAAAAGACAACATTAGATTACAGCTACAAGAGAACACAAGCAGTTAAAAGGAGAGTAAAATTCCATGTAAAGTTATGAGTGATGGAAACTTAAACATTGAAAACAGTGTCAATGTAATCACACAAGGTTATAAGTAAGTGGTTATAAGCACAAAGTCTATGTGATCCTACAGATTCATATGACGACACATAACAGGTAGTCCATCATTCAGGGAAAGATTGCCTGAAGAGAAAGGTTTTTGCTTCCAGAAATATATCAGAGATGAGGCAGTCCTCTATTGGGGGAGAGTTCCAAAGTCTGGGCGCCATAGCCGAGAAGGCCCTTTCATGTGTTCCCACATGACATACCTGTGAGGGTGGCGGGATGGAGAGAAAGGCCTCCCCTGATGACCTTAACACCTGAGCCAGTTCATACTGTGAGATTCGATCTTTGAGGTAATTAGGACCCAGGTCATACAGTGCTTTGTAGGTCAAGGTCAGCACCTTGAATTGTGCCCAATATCTGGTTGGCAGCCAGTGGAGCTGCTTTAACAGAGGTGTAATGTGATCTCTGTATCCCGCACCAGTCAGCAGTCTGGCTGCTGCATTTTGGACCCGTCGAAGTTTCCTGAGACTTTTCGTCGCCGGTAGCCCCACATTAAGCCCCAAATAGGAAAATGTGCATTAATTAGCTTATTGGGCAAATTTGTGCAGTGTGCAAATCAAACTATCTAGCTTTGTATTATTAATTCTGTGTCGTCAAGTCAATTCTAATGTATGGTGGCCCTTTCTGGGGTTTCGCAGGCAGAGAGCACTCCAAAGTGCTTTACCATTCCCTTCTTCTGGGGCCATCTTGAGACTGTACACCAAGCCTTGTGGCACAGTGGTTAAACAGCTGTACTGCAGCTAAAACTGGGCTCACGACCTGGGGTTCAATCCTAGGTAGCTGGCTCATGGTTCACTCAGCCTTCTATCCTTCCGAGGTTAGTAAAATAAGTACCCATCTTGCTGGGGGGGGGGCAATGTGCAGCCTGCATAAATAAATTGTAAACCGCACAGAGAGTGCTTTGAGTGCCATGGGGAAGTATATAAGCAGAACATTTTGCTTTTTTTCTTTTTCTTTTTCTTTTTTTTTTTTTGCCCAAAGCCACGTAAGCCTGGCTCTAGTGGTGGCAAACCTTTGGCCCTCCAGATGTTCTGGACCACAACTTCCACTGTTATTGGCAATCAAGGCTCAGAATTCTGGGAGTTGTGGTCCAAAACATCTGGAGTGCTAAAGGTTCACAACCACATGCACACTGGGGAATTGATCTACAAATCTCTGCCTCCACAGCCAGCTACTTAACTCACTGCAGCCATGCAAATGAGGCTGTCTGTATTTGGAGAACGGAAGTAGGGAAATCCTACATATCTTCACTGAGATTGCTGGCACCCCTTGTGAGGTTGACACCAGGATTTCTTGGAGCTGGGAAAGGCTTTTGATCCTCCATACTGGTGCTGATCAGCTGATCCGTGGGGAAAAGGAAGTAGAGTCTCACTGGTACAACATCTCAAAATTACCTGCAGCCCCAAGCCCTGGGTTGTTGATTCCTGCTTTAAATGGCCCATTTACCACAGTATGTTCCTACTGGTCTTATGCACATCCATACCATTTTCTGTTCTAGTGTCTCCAACTCACCGTTAATGACTCAGAAAAATATATTGCTGATTGTTCCCTAAAGTTGTTCCCTGAAGAAAAAGAGAAGATGAGAATGGGATTGTGGCTATATGAGGCCACTATTTACACAGATCATACTTCCATGTAGGTAAACCACACATACAACACTTGCCAAGCACTGTACATCTGTGAACTGTCTTTGCAGTTGTAGTTCCCCTGAAAGGGGAAACTATAGACCTGAGGGTGTTTGCCATTCATTGTGACACAGATGCTATTTTTCTTCAGGAAAATTATATTTTGCAATGTAGTTCCGGATGGGAGTAACACATATATAATGCTACCTCTACTTATGAGTTTAATCCATTCTGAATGCATGCTCATAAGTCGAAAAACTCATAAGTAGAGCAGACGTATCTAAAAAATAAAATAAAATAAAATAAAATAAAAAGATTTGTAAGTAGAGCAGACCGCATCTAAAATCTGTAAGGCAGCACTTAAAACACCAACGGTTTTCTGCTCTGAAGTCAAATTGCTCATAAGCAAATCCGCTTGTAAGTAGAGGTACCATTGCATAAATGCCATATTAAAACGTGGCTTAAGAAAATGGATGCAATAGTCCATCAAAATAAGGCACAAAGGTTTACCCTTATGTTTTGTCTGAAAGGATTATACATTTACTATTTTGGAATTACCCAAGGCAACTGCATCTCAAACATTATGTCTGCAGTTCTTAAATGTGTCCCTAGTATATTAAAAGGAAACATTCCCTGAGTGTTAATCCTTTTGTGCCTGCAACATTATTACTTATGAACATGAAAGGTTATCTAAAAGGCTGGAGGAGTCCTAAATTCTGCAGAAGTTAAAAAAATCTATAGAAAACTTGAAGGGAGGGAACCATAAACGAGCTCAACAAAGATTGCTGAGGAGGAATATAAGCTGGGGGAGAATGAACTACAGCGATGCCTCGAATTACGATTGCCCCTAATTACAAAATATTTTGAGTTAT
>JAHTLZ010000016.1:9694955-9707554 GCA_023846285.1 Phrynocephalus versicolor
TGCTTTTTCCAGGAGGTAAGGCGGGCACCAGAACGGGCGTGGAGGGGGACAGATGGGGGGCGCTGGAGGGCGGTGGTGGTGGGGAGTTTGGTGTGTGTGGGGGTGGGGGGGAAAGGCTGCGTGTTTCCCAATGGGTGGTGCCTGTGGGGGTGGTTGGGAGGGCGGCAGCGATGATGATGATCATCATCATCATCCTACCTAGCCATCGTCGTCGTCGTCGTGACTTCAGCCACCCCACCCCCATCCCAACCAGAGCTCTGGCCAGAAAGTTTCTCCGCTCTCTTCCACCCCTCCTTGGTGTGTTGGCCTTGGAAAAGGGGAGCGGTGTGTGTGTGTGTGTGTTGGGGGGCGTCTCCTGTAGGTGTGGGCTTGGGCTGCCGTGGGGCTCCCTGCTCCTCCGTCCCCACGACCCCCCCTTGCTTGCATGTCTGGGATGGGGGTGGTCGCAAACCCGCCACGCGTGAAGGAAGTCCTGGGCTCCGATCTCAGCATCCTGGGGGGGGGGGAGGAGGAGGAGGAAGACAGACACGTCTGTCTGTCTCCGTACCTGTCCCTTCCCCCTTCTTCTACCCCCCTTTGCGGCGTGTATGAAGAGGAGAGGCTGAGGTTTTAGCTTGTCTGGGGAGTGTTGGGACCCTGGACCCTGTCCTTGCCGTGTGCAGGGCCAGGCTAGATGACTCGCTGGATCTCATTCTTGGACCAGGAAGAAGGCAGCCTTGCTGGTGGGTGGGTGGGTAGGGAGGCTCTTTTCTTTTCAGGAGCTGACCTGTGGGTCCCCAGATGTTCCTGGATTGCAACTCTCAGCTTCATCACTAGCTGAGCTGGCCAGGATTTATGGGAGTTGCAGTCCAGGAACATCTGAGGACCCACAGGTTGAGTACCACTGGCACACTAGATGTTTTCGACCAGAACTCCCAGTATTCTGAGCCTAGGTTTCCAATGACAAAGGACTATGGGAGATGTGGTCTAAAACACCTGGAGTGCTGAAGGTTCACCACCACTGCTTGAGTCCATGGGATGGTTCAGGGTCAAGAGGAAAATGAGTCAAGAAGGCAGGGTCAAGAAGGCAGGAGCTCCCAGCCTTTCTTCCTCCCCTCCGGCAGCGCCGGAGGCTTTGGCAAGGCCGAGGACCAACTCCAGGTGCTTGGAGCTGGCCTCGCTGAAGCCGCCGCCGCTTGAGGAGAGGAAGAAGGGCTGGGAGCTCGGGGCTGGCCTCGCAGGATGCTGGCCTCACTGGGAGCCACCACCACCACCACCATGGAATCCATGTTTTTGGGGGTCTTTTTCATTGTCTGGAAGGGATTAATCCACTTTCCCATTACTTTCTATGGTAAACGTTCATTTGACTTAAGGCATGTTTGACTTATGTCTAGACCTCCGGAACGGATTAATGACATAAGTCAAGGCTCTTCTGTAATCTGTTGCCAGTGCATTCCTATTGGAAATTGCATTTCAAGTTATGAAAATTTCAAGTTTCAAAAATGCCATTGGAACAGATTAATTTTGTAATTCAAGGCATCACTGTACAGTAGTTCTAATTCTGAATAGGACCACTCTATAGTTCAAAATTTTGTTTCTAAGTCCATTTGTTGTTGACTTCTTTTAAACCCAAGCTATCTGGTATTGTGTGGTGGAGATTATTTGGCAACCTTGTATGGCTGAGAGGGATTTTCCTGGGCTGGGGTGAATGTCAATCTATCCAGCACTGGCCAATTGTCCCTTCCCCGACTCTGAATTCAATGAGGACTCAGTATCTCTTCTTGCCTTCTCTTTTGTCTCTTAGAGTCACTGAATTGGCAGAGGCCTGCTGTGGATAGTGGTTATATTTTGTCAGTTTTTTGCTTTATCTGTACACTTTAAGCAAATAAAACATCTTGTTCTTTCTATGTTTCAGAGTGAATTATTGAGATTGCAAGGGCCAACTAATGAGAAAAGGGGGGGAGACAATTTTGGGGAACTTGAAGTTAAATCTGCTCGGTGAATCTCTGCAGAGGAATTTAACCTAAATGTAAAGTTCCACAACACTGAGTGGGACTGAGTCACCAATGAGTTCCTTCATCCACTGTGTTGTATCTTTATGCTATGCAAATATACCAGTTCTTCTGTGATTTACAGAACATAGTCAACTATGCTTTAAAGTTCTTTATGACATCCAGAAAGACCAGCATTGTTGCTGTTTGTGGGCAACAAAGAATATTACCTGCAAGTTGGATAGCCCGGATGTTAGAAATATTATGATAGAACATCCTGCAGATAGCTTCAGCTCCATCTGTGTTGAGATTATTATTGGAAATGTTCTGGAAGGAAAGTGGAGTTAGAGGACGAAGCAGTGGGAAGAAGATGAAAACTCTTCAGGGATGAAGTTATTCTTAGGAATGCTTGAAGAATTTGACCTATATAAATACTAATAAAAATGACCTGATCCACTCAGTTAGGTAAAGGTATTAAAACATAGGATCATGAAGTTGCAAGGGTCCCACTGAGTCAACCCCCTGCTAAATGCAGGGATATAAATCAAAGAATATCTGCCCGGTAGTTGTCTACATTTCTCTTGAATGCCCCCAGTACTGAGCACTCACCACCTCTCAAGGTAATTAGTTCCATTGTTGTACTGTTGTAGCAATTAGGAAAATTTTCCTGATATTCAGCTGAAATCTGGTTTCCTGTAACTTCAGCCCATTGTTCTGTGTCCTTTGCTCTGGAATGATTAAGAACAGATCCTACTCCCAACTCTGTATGATAGCCTTTCAAATATTTGAAAAGGGCTATCGTATTGCCCCTCAGTCTTGCTTTCTCAAGACTAGACCTCACCAGTTCTTCCAGTCTTTCCTCATAAAGCAAATTAGCACCCTTGGTTCATCCTGAATGGGACTGGGCTTACCACTATATAGATCTACACTGCCCTTCAGAAGGCACATATTTGGAAAAAAAACCACTCTAGATTTCTCAGGAAAGAATAGATCCAATTCTTTACTTTGCCTCTGGAGTTTTATTTCATATCCATTATTACAGGTCTGCACAATAGGTAGACCATGGGCTACCAGTAGCCCATGAAGGGTTCAAAAGTAGCCCATTGGCCACCAATAAAAAAGTGAGGGGATAAGTTCTTCACCCCTCCCTCCCCCACCCCAAGGACCACCACTGCCCCAACAAAGTTCTGGGTCTGCTAGCCCACTGTCTCAGCCGAGCGGGGCAGTTCAAGGGCCATGGTGTGGTCCCTTGCTCCCCCCGATGGCCAGATGATTGAGTTGGTGCAAGGGAAGTGTGTGCATGGTCAGCCTTCCCATAGGAATGCATTGAAAATCAATTAATCAGTTCCGGAGGGAATGGATTTCAATGCATTCCTATGGGAAACCACTGCTCTACTTACCAAATTTTTTACTTACAAGCATATGCTTGGAATGGATAAAATTCATAAGTAGAGGTATTAGTGTAGTAGCCCTCATGCACATTGGGCCAGAAAAAGCAGGCCTCAGCCTGTTCACAGTTGGACAGCCCTGTATTATTAGATAGCTCTTAGTATATATGACATTCTACAAAAACTAACATGATGAAGATTACAACATTTTAATTAGTCTGAAAAAACTTAATTATGTCATCAAGCAGACAGGTAAACATAATTTGTTATACATGAAGTTGGATACCATCTCCTGTATGTAGCAGTTTTCCCGCAGCATCTGCACCAAATATGTGGTTCCTTCACCAAGAATCCAATTATCCTCCAGCTCTAAGTGAGTGATAGTTGTGTTGGACTGCAGAATATGAGGGATGAAAAAAAAGAACAGAACTGCAGGGAATTAGTAAATCCAAGTATTATTTTCCATGGCCCACTATCCAAAAACACCTTTATGAAATAAATGTCACATCAGCCAACTACAGAACTGAAATACATGCTAATTGTCTGAATGCTGTTAACATGTTTATAATTATTTTAATACAAATGCAAACAAAGAAGCAATACAGTAAAAAACAAAAAACAAAATTGAAGATCCAATTTAAAATATCTAATAAAAATTAAAGAAAGCTCCACATACATAGTGTGCCTGATTGCCAGGTCCCTTAGGGGGAAAATCACCTATACCATTTACCCATGTGCAGCCCCCTTCCCCTTTCATAAATAGATAGACTCTTGAGTTCAGCTTTGTTCCTTTCTGTTTATTAGTACAAAATCAATAAATTATTTCTATATGTCTACAAACATATCTCTACCAACCCCTTAAGTTGATCATTAATTGTGATAATATCTCAGATTCACCTAACAAGATGTTATTATATGTTATTTTATTGTGCTCAGCAAGATGTACTAAGAATGCTCTCTCTATAAATATGGTATAGAATAGTTTAGATAGTTGTATGTCATGTATTATACCAATTATTTTAATGTCTTTTGAATGTATTATGATGCTAACTTATGCACTGTCCTTTTTTCTTTTTAAAATGAAGGCAGTGAATCTAATTGGTTAAAACACAAACACAATCTTAGGATCCTCAATGGCTCTACTGCCAGTGATATTCGTGGAGAATTCACCTTTCTATCTCCCAGAGGATCTAGTGTCGTGGATTACTTTCTCATCTTCCCCGACTTGCCTTTCGAGGTCATTGACTTTGAGATTGACCCCCACTCTGAGAGTGATCATTTTCCCACCCAAATGTCCTACTGCTAACCTCTCACCTTCCTTTGGAGCACACGCCTGATTCCCTTTGCTTCCATCACCGAAGATTAAAATGGACCAATAATCTCCAGAATTAATTCATACAGTGGACCTCTACAGCTGAAGCCTTATATCTAAGACAAACTATCCTACTAGCTAACTCTCCTGTAAAGGCCATCCAGGCATATGAATCAGCTATCAATTCTCTATTCAATCTACCAGATGCACTCTCCCTATCCAGGAAATCCAATGGAGCTCCTTCTTGGTTCGATCATGAATGTTGGGCTGCTAAGAAAAATCTCTGTTACCTCTACCAACAGTTACATTTCCAACAGTCGTTTGAGGTATCAGCCTTCTATTTCCAAGCCAAGAAGGATTGCCAAGCCTTATTTGTTAAGAAAAGACACACTCGCATACTGAACAACTGGTCTAGACTGCTATATACAACTCTGCTTCAGACTGGACGGTATATTGCTCAAACCTATTATTGGATTCAATATTTCCAGACCCCTCTGCTGATCTATTAATCCCCCCCGAGGAACCTGCCTGGCCTCCAGTCTCCAAAGAAGAAATTCTTGAACTTACAGCCAGCATGAAGCCTGGTAAGGCTCCAGGCCCAGACGGTATCCAGGCTGATCTCATAATAGCCAATCCACCCTGGTGGGCTGAACCACTATCTTGCCTGTTTACCTTTGTGGATACATTTGGGATACTTCCAGATTCCTGGTTATCTTCATTCATTATTCCGGTCCTTTAAAAAGGCAGCCCGGAACCCCCCAGTAACTATCGCCCTATAAGACTAATCTCAGTGATTGGGAAGTTGTACTCCAAACACGTTTTGCGTTGTTTGTCTGATTGGATGTCCAACTTCAATTTCCCAGGTAAAGAACAGGTGGGCTTCTGTGCTGGGTACTCCACACTTGACCATGCTCTCACCCTATCCCCTCAGGTGGAGAAATATTCCCAGCATCTCAAAGGCAAATTATTTGCAGCATTTATAGATCTTCGAGGAGCTTTCGACTCTATCAACAGACCTCTTATGTGGGCCAAACTAACCAATATGGGAACTGCCCCCCGCTTGCTATTTCTGATTCATCATCTCAATTTGGCGAACAGCTGTCAAGTTTGCCTAAATCATGATGGCCTCCAAACTCCTAAGATTCCAGTCACCAAAGGAGTGAAGCAGGGTTGCCTTCTTGCTCCTGCTCTTTTCAGTCTTTTATTGTCTGATTTGCCAGGCTACTTAGCCAAATTTGATGGCCATGCTCCACGTTTGAATCTACTCCCCTATACTACTTTATGCTGATAACACTGTGCTCCTCTCTATTTCCAAACCAGGTCTTCTCCGTCTTTTGTCTGCTTTCTCTGAATTCTGTTCTAAGAACAACCTGACTATCAACACTGAGAAATCTAAAATCTTGGTATTTTCCAAATCTTGGAAACCTCTTTCATGGAAACTTGATGGAAAACCTTTTGAACAAGTGAGATCATCCTTCAGATACTTGGATCTTCTCTTCCACCATCAACTTATTTGGTTGCTATGACAGCTACTAAAAACCAACTACTTGCTGTCTCTTGGTTCCACTTCCACAGCGGGAACCAATATGTACCTACTGCCCTTCAGATCTTCCAGGCAAAGATTTTAAACCAGCGTTTATTTAGGATCCCAATCTGGATTGCAGCTGCTGACCCTGAAATTGACCGGACTGCTGCCATTTTCCTTCATCGCATCCTAGGTATTCCCAACATGATCAATCTTTATACAGTCGCCAATGAACTGGCAATAAACCATCAACCTCTGCTTGGACAGTCACTATTAAGTACTGGCAACATATCCATTTCCGTCTTGACTCCAACTCCTTTCTACACTATCTATTAAGGGATTCTTATGTTTCAAAATGGTACCAACTTATCCAGTTCAAAATTCACCATATTGGAATCAATTTAGATTCTCTAACTAATTGTGAAGAATCTCAAATCTTTAAAATTGTGCACCAAATAATCTGGGATATAGAGTGCCAAACCATTGCAGAAGAGCTCAGTCCAACTTGTTCCCCTTGCTTTTATGGTTTGATGCCAATTCCAGGAGTAGGAGCGAACTATAAGAGCCTTGTAGTGCAGTGGTTAAATGCCTGTACTGCAGCTAAAACTGTGCTCATGACCTGGGGTTCAATCCCAGGTAGCAGGCTCATGGCTGACTCAGCCTTCCATCCTCCCAAGGTAGGTAAAATGAGTACCCAGCTTGCTGGGGGAGGGGAGCAATGTGTAGCCTGCATACTGTAATTAAAAACTGTAAAAACTGCCCAGAGACTACTTGATGTGGTATACGGTGGTATATAAGCAGACCACTTTGTTTTTGCTTTGCTTTATATGAAACACCTCATTAATCATTGTCAGTGCCATGCGTTCATGCTCGCTAGATTGAACATCCTTCCCTCAGCTGTTCTCTCAAAGATAGCACAATGTTCCATTTGAGAACAGACTTTGTAAACATTGCCTATTGGAACCCAATTCAACCTCTCATATCCTTCTTTCCTGCCCCATCCACTACGTCCCGCCTTCGGTTCCTGACCCCTTACATCTCTAAATTTTCTGGATCCTCAAAGAGCATAACTAAGCAACTACTTGAGGACAAACTACCCAAATTGATGGCCTCAGTGCCAGACTACTTGGCCACTGTATTACATACCAATAATTAGATTGGGTCCAAGGTTGGCTATTATCCCAACATTTTTATCATCCTTTTATTCATTCATTTTTTTACCCAATTATTCCACAATTTGCTGTTCCTGTTCTTAAATTGTTTTATGCCAATAAAGGTCTTTGTGATTGTGACTGATTGGTTAAAACACATTGGATAGCATTTAACGTGTAATAAACCCATTTTCTTCAATGTCCTTTGTTTCTCATTCATATTAGAGTCTAGTGGGTGTTTCTAGTTTCTTTTGGCTTTTGTATCTCTCTAACACATCATTGAGCAGATTTTGTACCTTTATTTAAAAGTCAGCTCGATGGGTTAGTTGTTCAGTACTTAGGTGCACATCCCTATGTGGTTAGTTCTTTAACATGTCACTCTTGTTTTGTACAATATTTCAAAAACAAAACAAAAACCATCATTCAATGTGGGCATGAATTTAAAAAAAATTTCAAAGTTTGTTCAACAGTCACTGACTTGTTGATTCAGATTTATACAAATTGATACCAATGAATATGAATTGTTTGCTTTTTTGTTTTTTGCAGTTTTTGATTGATGGGCTATTAAATGAACCCCAAAGCACCTAGGGGCACCAACTGTGCAGGGATGTTTCCCCTGATTCTTCCTCTGTAATCTCTCCAAGTTTAGGGACAATTGGACTTACGATATCTAAGTCCCCCCTCCCCAATAGCTAGAGACACTAAATTTGGAGTATTTAACTCAGATGTCTGCAACCCAGCCAACTGACGAGGAAATAAATGTACTGCCTTCAGGTAAAGTAGCATAGACAAAAACTTTGCCACGTACTTACAACCAGAGCAATGGCAATGGCCTTAGTGCCTCTGGGCCCCAACCCATGATGGTTTAGGTTCATGACGGGCTCTTCCATGTTCCGAATGAAATATGAGACTGGAACCACTCCAACAAGCTTGCAAGCTTCAATGTACAATTCTGCGCCCTTTATGGTTGCAAATGATCGCTCAGTATCTACAAAAGCAAACCAGCATGATTGGCAAAATGTTCTGTTGTATCACTACAGAAAAAAGAGAGAGGTGGTGCTAGGGTAGTAAGAGACTGAAATACTGAACAGTTACTCCCCTTGGATTCAGTGAGATCTTTATTTTAAAAAGGTTGGAATATCTCTGAAGGAAATTCTTCCTTTCACCTTGCATAGGTGCAGACCTCTGATTGCAAGGAAAAGAGCATTAGATCTTGTTGCATAGTATAGAAAAATAACACTAGAGCAGGCTCATGGAATCTGTGTGGACTTGGTGACTTAACTCCTCCATAAGTTCCACTGATTTAATTGATCTATTTGAGAGCAATTTACTGCACTAAGTAACAGTGTTTAGTCCATAAATACAAATCTCCATCCTACGTTTAGTTGTTGGAAGCACCTGCAGACAAACCAAGTCCTAGTTTATTTTATATATATAGGCTTCTAGAGCTAGATTGTGCCTCCTGCACCATTTTTAGATTCAAGGCCAGTCCTTTAGTCTATAATTCTAACAAATCTGTTATTGTCAAATAGCTTTGATAAGGGTATTTTGAGACTGACCCATGTCTTGTTTTGCCTTGGTGAGCTAAAATGAAGGTAAAAGAGGCAAATTGCAGTCCTTAATTTAGCCAAAGATACAGAGTGGCCTTGGACAAGTCACAACTCTCACAAGGTTACTGGTAGAAGGGTTGAGAGGGAAGGTTTGATATGAGACAGGGTTATAAACATTCACCTTCTATCTCGAGATCTGTGTCAGAACTGTCTTCTCTCGTCTTCTCTTCAGCATGGTCAGTGGCATCGGTAAGAGACTGTACCTCTGCAGATATGCTACCTTCTGACATCTCTCCATTCTCGTCTGGAACAAGACCAACCACATTCATTCTGCAGATGTGAATGTGAGTTCCACGTGATGTCCAATACACAATGTGGTGCACAAGAAATCTATTTTGCTGTCAGTAAATAGTTAGCATCTATGGAGCCCCAAAGTACCTGAAATGGCTTTCAGCTTCCTTCCCCATCTTGGCTTTGTTGGTTTTCTCTTCAGTGGCCATAACAGTCACCAAAATACTGCCATAGGTCAATGGATGCTCTCCAGACTGGAAATATGTATAAGAACCAACCACTTGATGTCTCTTGCAGTTACTTCTCCAGCATGCCTGCTGCCCAGATTCCAGAAAGTGTGTATGTTTGCTTCAGTGGAGTTCATTTCTACTGCTAGAATCTGGCCTCTCTCATCCTGGTGTTGACCCATGCTTTGCACTATCAGTTACCCTTACTATGTCCTCCACTATCAGTTACTCTTACTATGTTCTCTTCCATTTGACGTTCCACCAAAAATTATAACAATAAATTTCTTCCCTTCCCTATACCATTTTCTTGCTGCTAACTTGGAAGACCTGCCAGTTGTCTTGTGTGTCAGTGTGAAAAGGTTTAGGGGTGTTGTGTTCTTTCCTAATAAGTTGAAATGGTTTGAATGCCAGTGTGCCAAGGGTCGGGATACAAGTTTGGTAACTAGATGCTGTTAGATTTGATACCACTTCTTTCACTTCCAATTCATAATTTATTTTACAGTTAAGCAGAAGCAGAGTTCAGAAAACTGTCCCTGAAGATAACTTAAACTGTACAGGAATCTCCAGTGCTATTTCTGTTCAATGTTGTTGTTGACAGATGGGAAAGAAAATTATGTCACAATTTTCAATCTCTTTTTTCACATGGTGTTGCTTGGTCTCTTCCTTCTACTAATTGGATTACTAATGTGGACTTTTGGCCTCTCTTTAAGTATGTTATTCAGCACTTTAGACTGACGTGAGATCTGCTTTCGATTATATGAGTGAGAAAAAGGAAGTGTAGACTGGGGCCATGGATAGGTATCTCTCCCATTTCACTGGATCAGCCCTACATATTTCAATATTTCCCCTTCAAACAGAGTGGGAAGGACCACAATAATTATAATTCACAATTCACTGGGATGTTTCAAAATGGGAACAAATTGTCAGAGCTTCCATTCAGAGGATCAGAAGGGCACTGGGCATGGATAAATCATTGGCAAATGAAGTAAAATTATAAGCTGGAAAGTTGTAGGGTCAAACCAATTGCTGTTCCATTAGCCCTAACTAGTATGTTTAGTGGTTAAAGATGATGGGGATTGTAGTCTAACCAAATGAGGAAACCTGCAGGTTCCTCACCTTTGCAATAAAGGATCCAGGAAGGCTGATTAGGTCAACTGCCTTCTGAAAAGCAGTACTCATCCACTAGTATTTCTTAATTACCATACCTCTCCCCACATTTCTAACTCTCTCTCCCTGTTTCCTTCATCCACAGTCCTGTTTCTTGGCAAATATGGAAGCTTTACTTCCTACTTTCCTCTTGACAAAACTGATGCTATGGGAGAGTTGGTTTTCTAAACTCACTTGAGCCTGGCTGCTTCACTGTACTACAAGACTTCTCAAAATGTTGACCTTCCTCTTGCATAAACAAGTGTGCTTGGATGGCACACACACACACACACACACACACAGAGAGAGAGAGAGAGAGAGAGAGAGAGAGAGAGAGAGAGAGAGGAGAGAGGAGGAGTCAAAGTATCGTATAAGTAAAATACAGGCTGAGCCTATATTACATTCTTTTGGCAATTTTTATTCTACACCTTGCATTATAAATATTCTCACCTTCATCATCATCAAAGTCAAATTTAAGATACTCCATGGTGTTGTGAAGGAACCAGGAATTCTGCTTCTTGATGTCTCCTTTTTCTTACTGAGTTATTGGCAACAGTGTGCAGTACTCTCTCTATTTCAGACCCTTTTAAAATAAAACCTTTCTATGAGCCATCCACAAACAATTACTTTTCACCACCTAGTTTCAGTTGGCAATTGGGAGTCCCACATGATATTGTTTCTGATTAGGATGCCCACATTTCCAAGCCACTGGGACTAATGCTGGGTTATGTGTGGTGTTTGTCGGCTCTTGAGTTCAGGTCACTTTAATTTTATCTCATGTATTCCATGACCTCACCTAGACATTGTGACTCAAGATGTACAGTAGCTCATGTGGTCACATAGCTCACCCTTATGTCAGGTCTTTACTGAGCTGGATCAAAATGGATCAGACGTCAGGTGAGATATCTTATCTCAAAAACTGGCATTACTGATCATTTAAAAGAAGGGGTGGCAGATGTAGCCTTTCAGATGGTTTTGGACTACACCTCCCATTTCCCCCATCATTGTCTAAGCTGACCAAGGAGTTTTAGGCTTATACATGAAGGGGCATGTTTATTCCCCCTTGATTTAAGGGACAGTGAGATCTATGGGAAGAAACAATAGGCTTTCAGTCCTTGTCTATAACAGTATGTGTCTTTAGTTCAGTTCTGGCCTACAGTGCCCGTCCCAGGATCTGAAATATTTCTATTTGTTATCATGTACTAAGAAGTGGTTTAGAATTCTCTTCTGATGATGATCTCCAACCATGCAACTAGCCCGGAAATTGGTCAGAGTATAGTACTGTATGACAACTGTTTTTAAAGGAGCTTCTTAAATTCTGTGATTTAAGATAACACAACAAAAGCCTTTTAACAGGTGGCAGGATTCTGGACCCCATCAGCCACACTTGTTCCAGATTATCTTGGTTGTCTCCTCTAGCATCCCTTACCTCTGGGTGATTCATTATGCTACCTAAACTATTCCAGTTTACATGATCTATAACTCTATATGCTGCAGATTCATATCACAGATAAGATTCTGTGCTTCTCCTTTGGAGGTCTACATGTTATGCAAAGAGAACTACAGGATGTTATTTTAAATTAATATTTATTTATTTAATAAATGTTAGGGTTCAAATATAACACAACTGACCTCAAGGCTGTTTATGTAGGGTTGAGAAAAATTATTTCCAATAATCATAATTGGAAATAAACCTTGTATAAAGGAATTAATTTGTTCCAAATGAAATTATGTTAAGTAAATTTTCCTTAATACAGATTCCCACAGGAATGCATTGAAAATGGAGTAATCCCATATTTATGTTGTACGGATTCTCCCCATAGGCGATTATGTTAAGCAAATTTTCCCTGTCTCTGGAATTGTTTATGTTGTACAGATTTTATTTTATACAAGCTGTTTGTTATAAAAGGGTCCACTGTACCTGCTGTCAGCCCCACATAGCAACCAAAAAATAGAAAAGACTAACTGCATTATGGGAGTAGCAACTGCACATACTACTACTACTACTACTACTACTACTACTACTACTACTACTACTA
>JAHTLZ010000016.1:9707564-9726183 GCA_023846285.1 Phrynocephalus versicolor
TACTACTACTACTACTACTACTACTACTACTACTACTACTACTACTACTACTACTACTACTACCACAGTTATTTTAAAGATAGCTCAGGTTGACATTGTGTAACTATGCTCAGCTCTGCTTGGGACTGCTCTTTTGGGGGAGCTTTTATATCTCTATTTTCCTATGGATTAATTTGTTACTACACTAAATATAATCATTATGAGATTATTACTGATTTATTTTCTGACTTATGCTTTAAATATGTAAATAAATACATGACTTGTTTAAGTGATCGTGTTATTTTGCATAAACAAACAAATGGTAAATATAGCACATGAGGCAAGTAAATAAACCAGCCTGTACAGGAGAGGAGCAGGCATTAAAATAGTGAAAAGAGAAACAGGTCAGAGTATAGTAGGGCTTCTTAAATTCTGTAATTTGAGATAGTAACAACTAAGCTAGAACTGGGGTGTCTGTGTGGCTTGAGAAAGTTGACAGCAATGTAAGCATCAGAAATCAGGCAGTTCCTCCCACTGCTGATTTTGAATTTCTAAATACATTACAATTGACCTGGTTGAGAAAGCTCCTTAGATATATTGAGAAAATCACACAATTTAGTCTATGTTTATTCATCTGAAATAGCAAGTGATGCCATTCTTCTGATATACTTAACAGACTCGGGCTTATCTCAGGCTGTGGAACTCCCTTACACTTGAAAGAGTTGCTTGCTCGGTGGTATGTAGAGTAAAAAGTTTTAGATTGAGGAATGCTGCCCTTTCTTTGAATTTTGAAATATTTTACATTGTTTTAATTTAGCTAGATTTTAATTATTGTTGTATGTTGCATATGTACATTTTCTCCCCAACATAATATTTGTAACATTCCTGGCATTTCTATTTTGGGTAAAGGGCAGCATGAAAGAAACACAGAAGCTAGTGAAGAAAAGGAGGGAAAGTCTATTCAAACGAGGTTTAGAGCGAGGGAAATGTTTCTAGTTTTTGCCACCTGGCGGATTTCTGTGTTACGTTCTCTTGCCGCTGACTGCACCATTTGAGTTGAGTGCAGGTGGGCTAAATCGCCCAGAGTATTCCCATTCCCAGTATTCCCAACCTCTGGATGCAACTTGTGGAAAAACTCTGCCCTCCCCCGAATTCCCGTTCTTCTCGCAACCATCTTGTGAGGTAAATTAAAAACAGAGCGCGTGGGTTCAAGTTCATCTCGTGAACATTTTGACGGGTGGTGGTCGCGACAGCCCAGGTTTCTCAGGCTTGCTTATATATCTATTTATTTATTAATCGCGCTTCACAAAATTGTCAAGAGTTACGGGGGGGGGAGAGAGAACGGGACGATCAGGTCGGTTATTTTGACAGTGAGAGCAGAAGGATGGGGTCTAGTTTTTCCTCGATCTCTTTTGGTAACTTGGGCAGCCCGACACGAGGACTTCCAGGAAACCTCCGCATTCCCAGCCCATTTTGGCAGTGAGTAACTCCACCGGCCCGTCGGCCCTTCCCATGGCAGCTTGACGCGCCTTGGCAGCCCTCGACTTGGGCGTACGAAGCGTCCCGAGGAGGTGCGCGCGCGAGCCCGCAGGGGGGGGGGAGGTGACGGTTGAGAGAGCGAAAAAGCAACCGTCCTCGGGGGGGAGCTTCGGCGGAGGCGGAACTAGGCTCCTGCCTGGCTGGAATGGGAGGAGCAGGCGGCATGCTCGGGACGGTGCTGTGTTACGTTCTCTTGCCGCTGACGCGGCTCCTTCGGGCTTTGCAAGGTAACCTCCGCCCTCCCCCCCCCCCCCGCGCGCCCCTCTCTCTCCTCTTGGCGGTTGGGGGGGGGGGCGGCGACGGCGGCGGCGGTTGAGCAGCGTCGCGCGGTGCCTACTGTTCGCGCGCGCCAGAAGATGGGGCGTGCAGGCGGGGCGCGAGAGGAGAGGTCTCTCGCGCCTTCACGCGCTTCTCGACGGCCGGGGGGGCGGGGGCGGGGAGGTTGTTCTGTGTGGGCTGGGGTGTGGGGCTCGCTCGCTTTCTCGCTCCCCGAAGCCCTGGCCTCGTCCAGAGCCCAAGTCTGACAGGAATCTCCGGGGTGGAGGAGCACCAAACGTTCCCCCGCCCCCAGGAGGCGGTCGAAGTGACGGCCTGAAAAGCGCCTCCCAGCCCGCCCGCCCGCCCGCCCGCCCGCTTCCCTGTGTGGTCACGAAGGCGGCGGTTGGTCTCCCGAACCCGCTCGTGAAAGCCCCCTGCCGCCGCCACGCCTCCGGAGGGAGATAAACAAGGGTGTCGTGGTGACACTGAGGGACAGGCCTGCCCTATTAAGGGTTTCGGGGCCGGGAGAAGGGGCGGGGCTCAAAGACACCACACAGTCCGCCCACGGTGGTGTGTGCGTTTGTGTAGTCCAGAAGGCGGCGCCAGGTGGGCCGTGGCCAAGCGGAGACCAGCACGTGGTGTTTTGGTAACGTCGTCCCTCTCTCTGGTGTGGTGGTAGACGGCGGTTGAACTGGTTTTGGGAGGTCCCACCTGCCTAGATGCCCTAAGGCCTAAGCCATTGTTGGCGAACATATGGCACAGGAGCCAAAGGTGGCACTGGGAGCCCTTTCTATGGGCACCCGACATTGCCCCTTCACAGCCACCTGTATTCAGGCTAAATTGCTGTATTGGCACTTAGCGAAAAATTAGTAGGTTTTGAATCACAGTTTGGGCACTTGGTCTCTAAAAGGTTCCCCATCACTGCCCTAAGCACATCTGATGATGTCTCCTGATTTTGGAAGCTAAGATCACCAGGGAAAACCAGGTGCTGTAGGCACCTGGAGTAGGAACTGGCAAGCCACTCCATAATTCCTGCCAAGAAAACTCCATGGGCATGGGGTCACGACTGTAATGACACACACACTCACACACACACACACACACACACACACACACACACACACACACACACACACACACCTGGGACATAAAAAACTCTGGTTGGGCTTGGACTCCTTATTCTGTCTCAGTTTGACCTACCTCCTAGGGCCCTTGTGGCGATGTGTTCCCTTTGTAGGAAAAGTGGGATAGAAGAACTAAATGATTTAAAAAAAACCTATGCTGTACTGTATTTAGCATTCTCTAAGGTTCATACATTGTTCAAAATGCTTTCTGAGCAGATTTGCCCTAAAGGTGGTTAATACTGAAGTCAAGTCTACACTTTTTGCTGCCCCTTCTTACCCAAAGTCAAAATATAGAATAATCAAGATTAGTCATGTAATTTTGGTGTTTAAGGAGCCGCAGGGTGCATTGATTAAACTCTGCTCACAACCCAGTGTTCAGTCCCAAGTTCACTCAGCCTTCTGTCCTTCCATGGTTGGTAAATTGAGTACAGTAATCCCCCTTTATATTATGGTCCCACAATATCATGGTATCTGCCCCCCCATCCCTCACCACCACTGTCGCCCCTGTCCCTACCACTGTTGCCCTGTCATGGCCACATCGCTGTTGCCCCCGCCACAAGTTTTATATAAATGTTTTAGCAGGCATTGCTGTACTCCTAACTTAATGATGGAGTTCTCTCCCTCCAACTACGTCATTAACTCAATTCATTGTTAAAGTGAAGAGTTTACAGTGACTGTATTGTGGTGTGTTGAGGGTGAACTCCTTTCGGCCAGGCCAGAACAGGGAGGCTTTCCTGGAGGCCATGGGAGAAGCAGAACAAAAAGTATGGAAAAATAAAGATGGATGTGACTGACACTCTGCCCTGCTCTGGTCATTCTTCCCAGCAGAGGCATTTTGACATTCCTGTACCTTGGAAGCAGTGGAGGAGAAGGAAGAGAGAGGGGATGCTGTAGCTCTCCCCTCTGAATTACTAATAGGTCAGGTGCAGGCAGACAGAAGCAGCCTGGACACTTTGACCCAGGCACCGTGGGCCTGAACAGCAGGTTCTTCTTGAGGCAGCAATTAAGCTGTGTCAGCAACTTTGGCTGCTCCTGATGGTTGGAAGTCTGAGTGGTCATTAAACAGGTAGGTTGTTAAGTGAGGAGTGGCTATATTTTCTCTTGATAGGTGCAGCTTTATGCTCAGCTAAAGTAATCTGGTTGTAGAAAAATAATAGAAAACAGTGCTTGGACCACTGATACATCTTTCAGAAGTCTCCTCCAGCAATTTCTCTGGTCCCTCTTAAATAGCATACAAACTCTACTTCTTGGTTTAATGTTGTTGCATCTGGGTTTTGGTTTTAAAATCAATGTTTAAGGTCAAATTTTTATTTTTATTTTGGTAGATGCTTTCTTTACATGTCAAAAGAATGTGCTTCTGGCAAAGAACACGGCCACCCATATAGACAACTTTACTTCAGTCAGAGGAAAGCCATTTCCAGAAGAGCAGCAAGCACTGCTTCAGCAGTGGCTGGAGGACGGAGCTGGTGAATTGCACCCCAGTGAGAGTGGTTCAAAACCAGAGAAGGTGTCAGTCATTTCAGTTACTGAGTGGCAGGAAGGCCCAGAGCTACTAATGACAAGCTTAAGTGACCTGAACGTATCACCTCAGTCTGGTGACCTGGAGCAACCAGAACAACGGCATGTGGTCCAGACTGAAATATCTCCTGCACTACAGGAATTTGTAGAAACGACCCTGGCAAATTTGCCAACAGAAGAAAAGGAGGCCCTGGCTGACAATGCTGTATGGGCTGCAGTAAGGACGCAAACTGATTCTGGGATTGTTGATGTGGCTCCTGTATCCACAGATGTGTGGATTGAAGACCCTGCTGTAATTGCTTGGAGTCCCGCTCAGGAGGGTGACATGGTATCAACACAGGGGGCGGTGTGGCCATTTCAGAACATGGGTCAGTTTCAGCCACTCCCACTTGAGATACCTTATCACGGTGAGTTTGAAGCTATTTCATTGTGTTATGATGGCTGACGTTTTAGATGAGACCTGCCAGTACAGTCTATTGTACGTGTCCAATTTATGTTTCTGGCAGTGTGGAAATGCCTCAGCCTTATTTTTGCCTTGGGCTCCTTGGGGTATGCCTTGGCCCATTGGCAGACTTTAATTAGCAAATTATCTATTTCCAAGGTCCTTTGACAAATGGAAATATAAGTTCTAGTTTGTTTTAACATAACCTTCTGTGTGGTGGTGGCTTCCAAATTGGCTGAAATAGGTGGGGGCTGGAGTCTAAGACATCTGAAAGGCTGTGGGTTGGGAAAGGCTGTTACAGTGCTTAGTTCCTGCTGTAGAAGGCAAATAACCTAACTGTGAGGGTTCATTCTTTGCCCAGGCGTCCCGCCCCTCCAGCTTCAAAGAAGGCATATCATGAAACGAATAAACTGAACTTTTATTGGGTTCTTCTACTACAACAGAGGTTCTTTTCCTTACAACAGTTTCAACATCCTTAACTTCTGTAACAAAGGGATTGTTCTTGTAATCATAACTGGGAGTCCTTAGAGAGAAATCAAGTCTGCCACCTCCAGCTGGGGAGAGCTGGTGCCACCACTGGTCCCCTCCTCCTTCCCGGAGAGTCGCGGTTCCCCCACCCGTATCCCAACATCTGAGGTGGCTTTGGGTCCAGGGCGTCTCTGCTGGTGGGATCGAAAGGGATAGTCTTCTCTCTGGGTCAAGTCCATCGTAGCGTTCCGTTTCCCTGCTTTCGCCTCCTCCTGCACCTTGGCCAGCCATTGCTCCAGTGCCAACTGTTGTCTTACCTCCTTCCTCTTTCGGTTATACTCTCATGCCTCCCGCTCTCCCCAATAAGAGCAACCTTGCTTGTGCACCCGGCGCCTATAACTTTCAGCCTCTTTTTTAGGCATCATCATCTTCTCCCACTTTCCCGTCCATGGACCCTCCATCCACACCCACTCCCAGTCTGGTGGGAGCACACGTGGCTTCTCCCTTTTACAGTCTCCAAATCCCACCTCCACCACCTCTGATTGGTGGGACCTTCCCGCCGTTTCCTCAGCCCCCTTTTCTGCCACCATAGGTTTGCCTTCCCTTTCCTTCCTTTTCTCCTCTTCCAGAATCTTTAGAGAGTCTTTAAACCCTTTCCACAACATTTCTCTCTCCCCTGCCTCCATGTTGGGTGTAGCTCTGGGTTTCTCCCTTCTCTTCTGCTTTTCCAGCCATTCATCCTTCTCCACTTCACGATGTGCAGGGGTCACTCTCCCTCCTTCGGAGAAATTCCCCTCACACTAACATTCAGTCTCTTCTAGCTGGATCTTCAGGAGCTTGCTTGTCTGCTTGTTTGGCATGTGCTTGAATATCTAAGTGAGGATCATTAATTGTCGGCTGGAAGGCAGTAAAAGTTATCTAATTTGTCTTCTGCATGTTTTGCAACCCACAAGATTTCAACTAATGTGAGGCAAGCTTAGTACTGTAGTTCCATAATGTTTCATTGTATCCTTGTTGGTAGGATACAGTGGAATGGGTCTAGAGTAGACAATAATTGCAGTTAGGTTGATCCTGTTTAGCACAGGAGGTGGTGGTGGGTGGTCCAACATCTGTGTGGGGCAACTGTAGCATTTCTGTGTTTTAGAAATTGCATAGAGACTGAGTTGAGAAGATATGATGCTATTGCGGCCTCCAGTATCCTCAAAACATTTTACATGCTTTTTAAAAAAGAATATTAGGGCTCTTAAAAGAGCTCCCTGTGTCCTCTAGAAGGCATGGAGATGATTTTGCCATAATTGTGTTTGAAGTCCTCCAGAAGCCCGTCTTTAAAAAGCATTATTAAAATGGCCACAAGAACGTGCACAAGGGCTTGTGCAGAGCCCCTCCCCCCTAATTTTTGAAGAGACCACATGGTCTTTCCAACTTTCCAAATTCTGGAAATGGACATTCACAGACCCTGGAGCTTGCTTATTCCCTGACTAGATGATCTCCAAAGTCTCTTTCAAATCGGATTCTGGAACCAAGTAATAATTATCTGTGAAATGACACTTGCTAGTTTTTATTGCTTTTGACTATCTGTCTGTTTGCCAGCCTCCCCCCCCCCCCGCAATTATATTCATTCACTATATTAGTGAATGAAAACTACCTGATTTCAGTACAAAATTCTTCAGACAATGCCAGAAAATCAGCCCCTCACAAAAACAGCAGTGTTGATTCTTTCCACCCAATATGTATGATTTTGCAAATTGTAGGCTGAGTTGGGGCTGGGGAAGCAAATTATTTGTTTGGCAGAAAACACATAAGGGATGGAAGTTTAAGCTTTTCATTCAATTTTGAGGTCTTGATGAAAATTATTTTTCAAAAGTTGCTGTTCAGTTTTGGGGGAATTTCTCCACTGGCAATGAAGTTTTTGTTATGAAAATGTGCACTCGTAAATGCAAACACACTTTAAAATATTATCCGATGTGTCCTTGATCTGAATATGATGGTGCAACATGCTATTGTGACCGAGATCAACCCCAGTATGAGTCTTTAAAAAAACAAAGGATAAGTTTAGGAACCTGTGTTTTGGATTGGGGCTGTGACAGGATACTTTGTGGGCTTCTGTGTACTCAGATACTTTCCCCATTGCTTCATTTCCATTGAGAGGAATAGTAGACAAAGGCATATCTATATCAAAGTCAGATTATATATTATGTTTAATGGATGTAGCTGCTTTGCCCTGTAAACTGCCCAGAGTGGCCTTTGTTGCCAGATGGTGTGGTATTCAAGTCAAACAAGCAAACAAACAAATATCTGGACCTGACTTATGTCCCCCTCTCTTCTTTTTGTAGAAATTTTGTGGAGGGATTGGGAAGATCTTTCTGCATCCTGTATCTCAGAGTTGGGCTCTGAGGCTGGTTCTTTATTTGAATTCAGAGTCATGTCCTACAACATTCTGGCCCAGGACCTGATAGAACAGAGCCCTCATCTCTACATGCATTGCCATCCAGACATTATGAACTGGAGCTATCGCCTCACAAATCTGTTGCAGGAGATCCAGCACTGGGATCCTGATGTGAGTAGCATAACCACTGGTCTAGCAATATCTACAACTATTATAGATAAATTTGGGAGTTGAGGAGAAAAAAGTCCAAGATACTGTGTGCCCCTCCCCCTAGTATCTGATTATGGAACTGGGGAAGTCCTCCTCACAAGCTGCTCACTAGCATTGATCATTTAGTCTAGCATGCCCATGATTTGGGGTTTGACCTATTGAAGATCATTAGAATTAATTTTCTGGCTGCTGTGTAGCACACTTCATTGCTGGGAGTAATGGTTTTGGTTTCCCATTTGTTCAGAATTTTTTTTCCAGCTCCCCTCAGTTGTTCGTTTTGTTTGAGTAGATACAGTTGACAGCAATCCCAAAATATGCTGAACTCATTTTACTATTAATTGGATTTTATTTATTTATTTATTTCTCCCTCACAGGACCCAAGACAGCTATTAAATGAATTATCAAATTCAAATAAATATATAATACAATTTAAAAGATGCTTACACAATTTAGAAATAGTGGCAGCAGCAAACATCTGCCTTTAAGAGATCCAGATATCAAAGGTTGTTTTGTTTCATTAAAAATATTTTGGCTTGGCATCACAAGACACCAAGGAGAGGATGACCAACCAAATTTGTCTTGGAAAGTCTGTGAGAAATCACGAGAGAAAAAGCTTTATTTCCTGGTTTTGTCAAGGTTGTTTGTGAAGGTTGTGAAGATCTTAACAACTGCAGAGGCTATAGCATCCTAATTAAATAATAAAAATCTATATGAGCCACTTGCAAGTAAATTAGCTAATGGGAAGAAATTTAAATGAAGAAATATTTTCTGTCATGAGCTTAAGGCCTTTCTCTCGATTCCTCCAGCTTCCCAAGCTCATTTGGTGAGGGCCCAGGAGAGGGCCTTCTCAGTGGTTACTCCCAGTCTTTAGAATGCACAGCCCTGAGAAGTCGGTTTGGCACCCCACCCCACCCTGTCCTTTCAATGTCAGGCAAATAAATTCCTTTTGAAGAAGACATTTAAGCAATAAGTTATAAGGTGGATCAAGGGACTGCTGCATTTATGTTTTAGTATTGCATATTTTTTTTTACCTGTTATACAATTTTAATTGTTGTGCGCTACCTTGGGTGCCCTATGGGGAGAAAGGTGTATAAATAGTATAACTGGGAAAAACAACTACTAATTCTACCCCCCTCCCCATTTTTTTTAAAGGTTTTGTGCCTCCAGGAAGTTCAAGAGAATCACTATTGGCAACAGCTGGAACCTGCACTTATAATGATGGGTATGTGTGTGTGTGTTGTGTGGTTCCAGTCGTGACCGACCCTTCGTGACTCCATGTCCATGGAGTTTTCTTGGCAGGAGTACTGGAGTGGCTTGTATAACATCCTTCAAATGATAAAGACTAATATCTCTGAAACTTGCTCATTAATAATAATAGCAATTTAAAATTCCTATTATAGAAATGCACAATAATGCATTATTATGCAGTTCCATAATAATAATGACTCTTATTATGAGAATGCATTATTAGGAAATGAAGTCTACCCAGTTCTAATGGATACCTTACTTGTAAAACTCAGATGATAGCTCCTTCAAGTGCTCCCAGAAGTGTTAAAAAACTTTTCTTTATCTCACCACTTTCATAAGTGCAAGCAACTTCTCAAAAGAGGACTTTTTGTGTGGCTGCTTCCAGATTTTTCATCTTCCTTCCTCAGGAGGTATAACTGGTCGCTTCCTTCCTTTTCCTCTACTAGCAAATAAAAAGTTACCTCTTTAGACAGCCCTGAGAAGTCGGGTTGGCACCCCACCCCACCCTGTCCTTTCAATGTCAGGCAAATACCTTCCTTTAGAAGAAGACATTTAAGCAATAAGTTATAAGGTGGATCAAGGGACTGCTGCATTTATGTTTTAGTATTGCATTTAGTATTACTTTGGGGAGTTAGCAGGCAACGGAAATGGAGAGATCCCTTTATACTTTTAAAATTAAATGAATTTTAACAGTGAACAATTACTAGATGGTCATACAGAGAAGGAGCAGGATCAGTTCTCAATCACCTGAATGCATGACATGTAATAATGGATTCAGTTTGCCAGAAGCTAGATTTTGGTTGAATATCAGGAAATAAATGTCCTAACCATTAGAAGAGTGAGTGGAATTTATTACCTCAAGAAGTGGAGAGTGCTGTGTCAAAGTAAGAAAGGTACTACAAACTCAGCCATAGGTGGCATTCTTCCTTTCCCTTATCTCTTCTAATCTTGTCTGTTCTTTCTTAAATACTTGGCTGGTAACTATAACCGTAAGTGCTAGTTGGAGTAATAGAACCTGTAATAGTAATCTTATTTACAGAGATGTGTGACCAAATGTATGCAGGTTTACTGGGAGGTGTCTGTGTGTGCGTGTGTTGGAGGTTATGGTCCAGTGTTACTCATGGTTTAAATTGCTCTGATATGGACTTTTATTATTTGACTAGGCTTCACCTGTATCTACAAGCGCCGCACAGGAAGAAAGACCGATGGATGTGCAATCTGCTACAAGCAGAGCAAGTTCCAGTTGATTGGTGCTAATCCCGTGGAATACTTCCGGCCTGGCTTGGATGTCCTCAACAGGGACAATGTGGGTCTGGTATTACTGCTGCAGCCCTTGCTTCCGGAGGATTTGGGAGACAAGTCAATCAGCCCTTTATGTGTTGCAAACACTCATGTGTTGTACAATCCCCGAAGGGGAGATATTAAATTAGTCCAGATGGCTCTGTTTCTAGCAGAAATTGACAAGATTGCAAAAATGGCTGATGGTAGTTACTGCCCTGTCATCTTATGTGGAGACCTGAACTCTGTGCCTGACTCACCGCTATACAGGTTCATCCGAAATGGTCAATTATATTACCATGGAATGCCAGCTTGGAAGGTAAGTAGAAGGAATAGACCAGTTAGCAATGGTTCTTGGCTCAAGTTATCTCTTAAATGGATGATACTTTTTTCTGGGGCTAATGTTTCCCTCTCGTGCTGCCACTGCTTGCATTTTCTTTCTTTCTTTTTGTGGCTTCTGAATTGGTTAATATCTGCTAAAATGAGAAAGTTGAAGTCAGAATATTTGTACATGAGGTCTACATGCTAGCTTCCTTTGTTTGTTTCATTCATGTATTTATTTTTGTACACTTTGGAATGTTAGACAGCATGGGATGTTATATGCATTAAAAGTAGCTAGATCAAAATGTTAAATCAAGAAGAAGGGTTGTATAATAAAAGTTAGGATACATTCCAGCTTAGAGCAGATAGAAGCCTATTTGTCCCTGTCCCTCAATCTAGCTAATCACTGAATTCTTATCTTAATTTAATAATGATCAATAAAACCTGTAAAAGAGTAAAAACCAAACAAAATTCTTCATTTTTCTGTTCTGAAAATATAAAATCGTTTATGTAAGCTGCACAGTGTTTCTGCAGAATGGTCTGACAAAGATGGCACAGTACAATATGTGTATGTTGAATGGGAGTACACAGAAATCAGGCATGCAAGAGAAAATATAAGATTATTGGTTCCTGCACCTTATTTTGTCACTGAGAGAAAGGGTGTTATATCATCATCTGCAACAATATTAGATTGCCAAAGTCCTAGTTTGGGTAGGAAAAGTCTAGATTTCATTGGGCTCTTTCCATCTGTTCCACTTATTTCTTAACTTGTTATGTTATGTTCTTAACTTGAATATGTCTTAAATGTTTCAGGCTGTATATTGCTCCTCATTATTGTAAGCCAGCTTGGGTCTTAGTTATCAAGGAGAAAGGTGGGGTAGAAATATTCAAAATAAAATAAATAAATAAAAATAAAAATACAGTAAATAAATTTTCCTGCATGTGTATAACATTATAATAACATTGTAAAGTTTTTATTCTGCAGAAGATGGACATTGGATTTCTGTATTGAATAAAATATGAATGCAGCTACTGTCCATTTTTACTTTATTTGCAGATTCTTCTAGATGGAAATTTTGTTTCCTTTATGTACCTGATTCATCATTGATGTTACTAGTGTATTCCTCTATGGCAAAAGGTTGTTGCAGTAACAACAGTGATAAAATCAGTCGGATTTTTTGTCTCTCCAGAAGAGACATGATTTGGGGGGCTCTTTCAGGGGACAGATTTAGCAGCATGGCTACATGTGCCTTAAAGTACATTTCCTTGGCCAAGAGGAAGCTTTCTCTTAGGTTTACATCAGCACAGAAAATAAGCAAAAAGCTTTAGAAGAGAAACCATAGCAGAGAGGTAGTTTTCTTACATATTTACAAGAGGTTAAAATTTGCAGAAGAGACGTAGTTGTTTGAAGAGTATTTTAAAGCTGAAGTTTTGACACAGCACTTGGTGTCATGCAATCCTTTGCAATGAGCAGGGACAAGCCAGGACAAAGTGGTAGAAATGTTCAACTGTCTGGTATACCTCAAAAATAGTATATGTTTCAAAATAGTTCAGTGGTTTCATTATGTTCTGACTCTTCTGTCTCTGCAGGTGTCTGGGCAGGAAGAATTCTGTCAGACTGTCCACCAGCGGAAATTACAAACTCCCCTCTGGCCCAGCTGTTTAGGTATAACTGATAACTGCCAGTATGTCACCTTGTGCCAGAGTAAGAAGTCAGGTGAGCTTCATGATGAGAATGAGATCATGTATAACCTTGAATTTCATTGTATGTGTATACTGTGTATATACACACAATGACAATAAATTATTATTATTATAATTATTATTATTATTATTATAGACTTTTCTTCACAAATATTCTGTCAGAAAGTGGGTTTTTAAAACAAAAGTAATCTTGGAAGTTTAAATAGGCTGACTGACTTCTGAACAGATGTTGCCACAGTCATCTTTGTACTAAAGTTGACACCTTCACAAACATCAGGTGGTTGTGTTAAGATTTATTGAGAGTACACACACAGAGGATTGCAGGGTCAAAACCAAGTCTGCATTGTAGGAAATCTAATAATGATTTTCCACTGTTTTGCCCCAGGTTGTATTCTAGATCAAAGCATGCAAACTATCTTTCTGGTTGCATATCCACTTTTTAAAAACTTCAAATAAATGTCTGTATCAAAAATAATTTCTTTAGACAGATACAGAAAGCCAGTAGTATTCTGAATACAGTTGCAAGAAAAAGTATGTGAACCTTTTGGAATTTCATGGTGTTCTGTGTTAATTTGTCATACAATGTGATCTGATCTTCCTCCAAGTCAAGTGTATTGACAAATATTATGTGCCTAAAATAGTATAGTAACCCCCCACCCTTTCGTGGTTCATATACTGCATTCATGATATATTACAGGACTACAGAATATGATAAAAAGCCCCCTGGGGTAAACTGGAAAGGACTGCTTCAGGCCTTCTATACTTACCCCAGGTCTCACGCTGCCCCAAACGGGCCTCCAGTGGCCTTCCCAGGCCCATCAGGGCCCCCAAAAGTGCTTCTCGCCGAACTGGAAGTTACTTCCAGAAAACTTCCGGTTTGCAGAAAAGCATTTCAGAAAGGCCCTCGGAGGCCCCCAAGTGCTTTCTAGTGATCTGGAGGTCACTTCCGGTTTTCCAGAAGTCACTTCCGGTTTGGTGAGAAGCACTTTTGGGGCCTCTGATAGCCCAGGAAGACTGTCGGAGGCCTGTTCCGTGCAGCGCAAGGCCTGGGGCAAGTACAAGAGGTCCTCCAGTCCCGACTGACCCTCCATCCGCATATCATGGATTTTAAATTATTGAGGGTCGGGTCCCTAACCCCCGTGATAGGCAGGGGGGTTACTGTAACTCACAAAAAAATATGATCTTTCATGTCTTTATTGAACACAGTCATTCAGCATTCAAAATGATTGTGGGAATAATGAATCAACTCTTGAGTTGAGCTCAAAAAAGCCAGTTGGAATCAGGTGTTAGCATACCTGGAATCTTGTTAAGAAAATCAGTTTGGAGGTGTGGACTGATATAAACCACTCAAACTTTTTGAGTTTGCTCCACATGAGAAGAAGACGTTTATGTGAGCCATTCTTCCCCAAAAAGAGCTTTCAGAGGATCTGTGATCAAGAACTGTGCATTTACATAAAGCTGGAAAGGGTTACAAAGTAATTGTGTTGTGTGGCTGGTGAGTGGCATGGCCGCCAAGGAACACATCATGCCGATTCTGTATAACCTTCTTTGGTTACCAGTTGCTGCCCAAGCCCAATTCAAAGTGCTTGTTTTGACATATAAAGCCCTAAACAGCTTAGGACCTAGATATCTGAAGGACCGTCTCCTTCCATATGAACCTACCCGGCAATTAAGATCTAGTCAGGGAGCCCTCCTGAAAGAGCCATCCCTTAAGGAGGTGAAAGGGATGGCTTGTAGGAACAGGGGCTTTTCGGCAGCTGCCCCCAGATTGTGGAATGCCCTCCCAAGCGAGAACTGCCTGGCGCCAACATTGATGACATTCCGGTGCCAGGTAAAAACAATGCTGTTCCAGAAGTTTTTTAACTGATTATTGTGGGTCCTGTTGGTGATTTTAGTGTAGTATTTTAATACATTGTATTTATTCTGTTTAAATGTTTTATTGTTGTAAATTTATTGCAATTTGATGTTTTAATTATTTGAATTGTCTGCTTTGATTGTGAGCTGCCCAGAGACCTTTGGGTAGTGGGCGGCATACAAGCTATATTAAATAAATAAATAAATAAATAATTTCAAAGACTTTAAAAATTCACCAGTCTACAATTAGGCAGATGATCTACAAATGGAGACTGTGGTTACCCTATCAAGAAGGGGGTGACAAAAGCACAACAAAGACAGGATAGTAATATTATTAACTCGTTAATAATAAATCTTGTTAGTAATAAATCTGCCTTTTGGAGTGGCCAGGTCAGAAGCCAGACTTTGACCCAATAGAGATGCTATGGAATGACTTGAAGAGAGCCATACATCTGTGTTATCCAAAGAACATGACTGAATGAATGGGCTAAAATTCCTCCTCAACAATATACAGGATATCCAGGAAGTGCCTGGTTGATAATATTGCTGCCAGGGGCTAGGGGGCAACCAGTTATTGATTCCAAGTGTTCACTTACTTTTTCCACTAGTGTTTTGAATATTGAATGAGTGTGTTCGATAAAGACATGAAAGATCAGATTGTTTGTGTGTGTTATTATTTTAGGCACATAATATTTGTCAATACAAGTTGACTTAGAGGAAGATCAGGTCACACTGTTTGACACATTAATGCAGAAAACCATGAAATTCCAAAAAGTTCACATACTTTTTTGCAACTGTATTGGCTGACCTTGATTGCGATCACCAGTTTTGTGCTCTCTCTTAGTGAAATAGCTTTGTCTGTGATTTTGCATTGTGCCCCCAGAATGAGTGTGACATTCAAGACATACATCCACCTTTGAGCATGTGACTAGACCTGGGGTTCATCTGTTGCACTGTAGTCCTGAAGCATTATGTTTTGAAAAATCTAGCACAGTGAGGAAGAGTCCCTGGTCTTGTCATAAGGTAAGAAGAGGGATGGAGATTGTCCCTTTTGTTATACAGAGGCACTTTAGCTGCCTTGGAAGCATAATGCAACACTGTCCAGTACTTATCTGTCTCCAGGTTGGTTGAACTCCTTCAGTGGTTATCTCAATTTCTTGGAGGTAACAAATTGCAACAATACATTTCTTGTGTTAAACTGGCTGGTCAGTGATTGTTTTTAGCATTACAGTATTTTGGAGAAATGCTCCTACTCAAGGGAAAGAACCTGTTAAGTTGTGTGCACCCAAATATGAAAACAGTAGGACTGTTATTTGTACAATTTACAATGCTTTGCTCAGTAAGAGAATATAATAGAACTATATCTTGAAATACAGTGGTACCTCGGATAACGACTTTAATTCATTTTCCGAGGTTAGTTGTTATCCAAAACACGTTGTTATCCGAAACACAGTTTCCCATAGGAATGAATGGGAAACCAATTAATCCATTCCGGAGCCTAGGAAAAAGGCACAGACACCTGATTTTTTTACTCAAAATTCTTTATAAAGTGCACTTTAAAGGTACAGATGCAATGCCACCTGGGATAACTCTTTTTTACTGATGCATGCTGGAAATTCGTTATCCGAGGCAGTCCATAGGGAAAATTCATTATCCGAGGCAGCCCATAGGAAAATTCGTTATCCGAGGCAGCCAATAGAGAAAATTCATTATCCGAGGCAGTCCTATACCCGGAAATTGCGATTCATTTTCTGAGGCAGCCCATAGGGAAAATTCGTTATCAGAGGCAGTCCTATACCCAGAAATTTGCAGTCGTTATCCGAAAAAATTCGTTATCCAGGGCAGTCGTTATCCAAGGTACCACTGTATATGCTTTAACTGATTGTAGTATGGATGCGTAAGAGGCAAGAAGCCTGTTGCATCTCACATTGATTTGTTCTTGAATAGAGAGAAAGATTGTGAGGGAGAGTTTTTCCTCAGGCTGCAACAATAGGATTAAATTCTAATTATTTTGCTTGCAATGGACATCTGGCTTTTAAAAATGCACATATACAGAACATAGACTGTTATATGGACTTGCAGTTCCAACTCATACAAATAATAGGAATACTATATATACTTTGTGCAGATGATCAGTCTGAACACAGCTTAACTTCTCCATGCCATCTTCCACCTTTAATTCAGCTTTCTCTCTCTAGACAGGCGCAAATACAGCCGTGCATTCTTGCTTCAGTTCCGTTATTGTGATGTTGCCTGTGAACGACCTGCAGATTTGATCATGTTGGAAGGGGTAACAGATGCTGTATCAGGTATCTAGTCTCCCCCCCCCCCCCCCCGCACACACACTTCTACCTTTTACAGCTGTGCTGTATTAGATCCTTTGCAACAGATCTTTTTATAGTGAAGGATTAGAGAATTTTAGAAGGGGGTTCAGTGGTGGGGCCAAAGCATTATTTCTGTCTGAATGCAGTCTCAACAAGTATATCGGGGAGTGCATTTCAGCAGTGGAGAGTTCATGCCAACAGTGAAGTGGCTGCATGCATTGTCATCATGCAGCCCCTAACATGTTTTCCCAGATGCAGGTTGATGTTTGGGCTAAAAAGGTTTCCCACCCTTGCAGTAAGGTCTTCACAGCAGCTCTTCTGTTAAGGAAGGACATCATTTTTCAACTTAATTGACATTCCGCTGCCTCCCACCAGCTTGAAATTCCTTAGAAGGCTGTAAGAAACCCTCTTATGTTCTTTTTCCTTCCAGAAGAAGCCCATTGTGGTTTGTTACTTGCTTGCTTTATTTCTTTGATTTATATATCATCCCATTAGTGCAAGCAGTGCTTGTATGCCATTGCATACCAACAGCAGTTCCAGGATTCAAAGGAATACATGACAAGTTCAGTTCCTGATGCATGCAGAGTTGCTACTTGGATTTGCTCAGCAACAATGGGAGGCTTTGCCAATCTCTTACTTGAGATGTTCATGACAGTTTGAGTTAAATAATGGAACTGGTCTCTCCTGTTATGCCACTTGATGACAGTGCTTTGTGACAGGCACATCTTTTAAGTATACTACTCATTGTGAGTTTGACCCTAAATGCTATAAATTCAATGGCTCATATAATCAGTTTTCATGTTGTTTCTTCTGTGTTGCAGACCGTCCTACACACTGGCCTAAGGAGCTTACTGTAGTGAACAACTCGGATTCAGAACTGTTTTGTTCAAGGTAATCTAAATGGGAAGTGAGGAGGGAGGCTATAATATATGAGACAGGTTCAGAATTAGGAACACTGGGAGACTAAAGAGATTATCTGGTCCTAGTCACAAAGCTCATGTAGCAACAAAAGAGCTAGTAGTGGTAGATACAGTTTTTTTTCCCTAATTAAACCTTCACAAGGAATGGGGGCTGCCAGAGGCAAGCATTTCCTTAAAAACTCAATCTTTCAAGTTATCATGGATTGACTAGATCACAGAAGGAAGTTTTTGTTTTCACATCATGGAAAGGAACACATTCCCCTCAGCTAGAATGGGTTAAGTACATAGTGAAGCCTCTTGAAATTAAAAAGTAGGTATCCAATGAGAGGTGGAGGCCAGGATTGTCTAGCAGTTCCCGAAGTCCTTTCAGGCTGCATTAGTCTAGTCTGAAAATTTAAGCTTTAACAGAATTCTGAATTCCTAGCAGTCTATTGGAAGCATTTTTATCTCAGTTCTTAATCCAAAAGGCTCCAAACTGTCAGTGAAGTGCCATGTTTGCTTTCAGAGGTTGGACTACAAGAGGGCAGGATATGAAAGCAAAGAGGAGAGAGCCTAGTTGTCTTTTAGCAGGACTTATGGAATGTACCCCCTTCTCTTCTTAGCTCACTTTACTGTAGTCTTCAGGAATGGCTGTGGTGTTTCTAATTGAGGAAGGAGCCAATGTTATCAATGTTATTGGAATTCAATCCTGGCCTCCACCCCAGACATGCTACTGTAGTTTGAACAAATAATAAAAGTTGCTATTGACTAATTGGGTGGGGGTGGGGGTGGGGGTGGGGGTGTCCTTATTTATATCTTAAGTGTACTGTTGCCCATAATCAAAATGGCAAGGCAGGTGTCTGTAAAAGCCAGCCCATTGAAGCTCACAGAGCTGGGTCAGTGCAAAAGCATATCTAATGCTTTTGGGGAGAAAGGTGGCATAGAATTTATTATTATTATTATTATTATTATTATTATTATTATTATTATTATTAGTAGTAGTAGTAGTAGTAGTAGTAGTAGTAGTAGTAGTAGTAGTAGTAGTAGTAGTAGTAGTAGTAGTAGTA
>JAHTLZ010000016.1:9727360-9762901 GCA_023846285.1 Phrynocephalus versicolor
CACACACACACACACACACACACACACACACACACACACACACACACACACACACACACTCACTCTCTCACTCACTCTCTCTCTCTCTCACACACACACACACACACACACTCCCTCTCTCTCTCTCCCTGAGCAACTGTGGGGAGAGGACACACATACACACACATACACACACAGGGGCGGCGGCACCAGGGGCTCCCTGATCGCTTCACACTTGGCCTGGCCCTGGGGCTGCACCCCAAACTTTCTGCCTGCCAAGGTCCCAGCCCTTCTTCCTCTCATCCTGCGGCGGTGAACACCGGAGCGGGCCAGCCTTCCTCCTCCTCCTCTTCCGACCAGGCCGAGCTCCGTCCGAGTGAGCGCCTGGCTCTGCTCCGGGCTAGGCCTACTTCTCCCCGCCACCTTCTTCCACCTCTCCCTGGCGGGCATAAAATTTGTAAATTTTAATAAAAATTTGTTAATGTTAATTAAAATTTGTTAATTTAATAAAAGTTCATTTATTTTATCTACAATGCTGTCTTGTTTTATAGTACAGCATGGATTATTGCTGTCTGGTTAGACAGTTAAATTTGTGTTAAATTGCTGTTTTTGGGGGTCTTTTTCATCATCTGGAACAGATTAATCCACTTTCCCATTACTTTCTATGGGAAAAGTTTGTTCGACTTAAGTCATGTTTGACTTATGTCTAGACCTCCGGAACGGATTAATGACGTAAGTCAGGAAGGTTCCACTGCACTGGCTACATTTTTCTTGCTTTCGATTCTCGTTATAGAATTTTCCATCCTCTTCCCTGTCTTTTGGGGAAGGGGATTTCTTTCTTCTCTGCAGGTATCCAGGTACGATTCAGCATGGCCTCAATCTGACCTCTGCCTACAGCCACTTCTTGCCTGAGAGGGGTCGCCCTGAGATTACAACAATGCCAATGGGCATGGGGGCCACTGTTGATTATATCTTCTACTCAGCAAAGCCGATTGAGAGTGGCAACCGGGAATGTGAGTGTGACACATAAGAGCAGCCTAGATGGCTGCAACTAGTGTATACATTTTGAGAACATGTCAAGCTCTACCCATCTTTGTAGTGGGCCAGTAAATGTTGCAGTGTATATAGTTGGAAGATTTTATGTGGGCTTAGCTTTGTGGTGGTTAATTGCCTGTCTCTCATGCTTCTGATGGCCTTTCCCTGACAATGACCAGAACTGATTAGAAAGAGGATTTCCTGATGTTCTGGGATCAGTTCATCTCCTTATTTATTCTTGATTAGTTTCCTCTAACCTTCCCCAGCAGGATATTTGCCTACATCTCTAAACTTCAGTGGTACAAGATAGTGATGCTAGCGTAACATCTCTGTTATTCAGTCTTTTCTCCCTGCCCTGCTTAGACATACGGTCGTAAGTTGCAGAGAGGGAGAGGAAAAGAGAGTGAACCTATACTTATTAGAATGAAGGCTGACTATTGGGCATGTGTATGGCAGTAACAACATGTTCTGGAATTATAGACTTGTGGCATTTATGTGATTGTGAAACATTTTTCTGTCCTCATGATGGCTGAATAATTCCGGAGGGTCAGCTGAACAGGCCTCTGGTATGTTGCCAGTCAGAAGAATGGTAGCATATTTTAAAAGAAAAGTAAATGGCTGGTCATGGTGAAGAATTGTGTAAATGCCTGCATATATATGTTTAGTATATGCTGGCTGAAGACATTGTATAATGGCTGATGAGAGGTTTCTCGATATCATTTCTGAGTTGTTTTTGGTATCTTTTAATTATAGCTGTTCACTGATTTTACAGTTCTGCCTCTATGCTGCCACTGTTTCAGAACTCGAAGTCTATACCCACTGTTTCTTTTTTCTGGGTGAATGCTGATGTAAGACTGGATTTTGGTAGAATGTGTTTGGCCCTGGAATGTGTTTCCCAATGGGAAAAATCTGAGCAGCATGGAAGACATGACAAATCTTTGAATGATATTTGTTGGTACTGTATTTAGAATTAGGATAGTGACTATATTGGCCACTTATTGTGGAATTTAATTGGGTTGTGCACTGATGAATTCAGATTAAACCGAGTAATTACATGAAATAAAACTCATTGGGAGAACCTGTTGTGGAATCAACCTTTTCGAGTGGGGGATTATTTTATCACCTAAAGGGAACTTCTGCTGTTGGAGCTGCCTGACTCTGCCCCCACTGAGTGCTGAAAATTGCTCTGGACAGCTACATCAATTTTACCAGGGAAACCTAATTTCTGTGGGTCGATCAAACCATATTCTCTCTTTATTATAGTTGCACCCACAGTCTCTTTAAGATAGAAGCTTAAGCTACAGCTTCCTCTCCTTTGTGGGCATCTGTGGTTTTCTTTCTTTTGTAGAGCTGTTGGTGCATGTGAGGTGTTATATTGCTGTAGACTAGAGCTGGGCACAAACTTCAGTTCAGCAGTTTGGCCCTGTGCCTGCAGAGATGTTCCGTTGACGCCATGCACTCCCCTCTCCTTCCTCCTATAAAGGCTTGCCCATTCACCAGGCAATGTGTACTTTTTCTCTCCCTGTCGCCTCAGCACGACTACCCACTCATAACACATGCCTCCCTCTTCTGACCGCTGCCCCCATAGATGGAAGAGGGACAGGGAAGCCTGCAGCATTGCTTTTAATTGGGCAGCTGTCAGAGGAAGTGGAGGAGGGATGCATCTGCTGTGATCAGTGAGTGGGCCATTGTACTGAGAGGGTGGGGAGGGAAGTGTGCTTCTTCAGGCAATGGGTAAGCAAGCAGAGCTGGGAGAAGGGAGTGTGCAGATCCCATGGAACACCTGTACGGGCACCATAATGAATTGAGTCGAACCAGTGAACTATGGTTCATACCCATCTCTACTATAGACTCTTTGCTTTGTGTCTTTATAAATTGGCTTTAAACAGTATTTCTTCAGTTGTTCAATGCAGACTGACTTTCTTTTAAGAAGCCTGTTTACCCCATGTTGTTCAGTAAAAGTTTACTTTACTGTATTTTAATAATAATACCTTTATTATCAATGTACAACATGTGCACAATGAAATTGGCTGAGTCTCCCTTTCCCACCCCACCCCCACCTCACCCCCATCCCACTAGCAACCACTCAGTCTTATTGCACCCTGTGTATTTGACACAGAATGCGCCAGCCCACAGGTCAGTTCTTCTTGGAATATCAATTCAGCAGTCTGGCAGCCCATGGATAAAAACTGTTCTTTATTCTGTTTGTGCGGCAGGCTATACTACGATATCTTCTGCCTGATGGTAACAGGGTAAAGAGGTGCTGAGCAGGGTATGAATTTGCTTTCGTGCATTTTTGTAAGGCAGAGCAATTCCCAAAAGAAAGGAAATTTTAGTGTTTAAAGCAAAGCCTAGTTGAAGCTATGTCCTTTCAAAGTAAGGAAATTCATACCACAGATCAACACTCCTCTTGACACTAATGGGAGCAGTATGGCTCTTCTTTAACCTCTGCTGCAAGTAAGCACTACAGCATAACCCTATGTTGTGCATCTGTACAGAACAGTGGTTCTCAACCTGTGAGTCCCCAGATGTTCCTGGACTGCAACTCCCAGAGGTCTTCATCACTAGCTCAGCTGGCCAGGATTTCTGGGAGTTGCAGTCCAGGAACATCTGGGAACCCACAGGTTGAGAACCACCGGTATAGAAGAATCAAAATAAGGCAACAGTGTATTTGCAGTGCAATTCTTTTCACAATTAACATAATCTTTATTAGGATCGTCTAACCTAACTGATCCATAATTGGGGAAAGAAAGTCCCAAGTACTTCATGGGCTACTTAGGCTGATAAAGGCCAATGTGTTTTTTCTGTAGGGAATCTAAGAACAGCAGTCACCTCTTGTAACAAGAAACGTGCCCATATGCCCATATTTTGGGCATTATCTTACATTGTGGTGGAGTATTGTAAACCACAGTTTTTTGTTTCAAACTTATTTTCTTCTATAGGGAACCCGTTTACTGAACCTTTTTTGTTGCACGCTTCTGATTTGGTGATACAGTACATCACAGAAGTGAGTACACCCCCTCACATTTCATAAATATAGTACAGTGGTACCTCTGATAACAAATTTAATTCATTCTCAGAGCCAATTTGTTATCTGAAAAGAATTGTTATCCGAAACGTGGTTTCCCATTGAAATGAATGGTAAACCAATTAATCTCTTCCGGAGGTCTGAAAAAAGACAGAAAAAGCCTTTTTTTTATTATTCAGACCTCTTTATAAAGTGCACTGTAAAGGCATGCAGTGCTGGAACACACACACCCCAGAACACCCCCAGCAGAGAGAACATGAGATGCCCCCCCGCTGTAGCTCCCTTTTAGGGCTCCAGAGCGGGCCCCCCCCCCCCCCCCCCCCCCCCCGGGGGGGGGGGGGGAGGAGGTGGGCCTTGCCATGTAAGCGGTGGCTCCGGAGCTCTCGTCTGCCCACCCGCCAGCGATGGGTGGGGGGCATGCTGGAGGGACAAGTGTTAGGCTGTGCAGGCCCCACAAGCCTCCCCGCAGATGGCAGGGAGGGGGCGCTGTGGGGTGGTTTCAGTTCGCCCCATGTTAGGCTGTGCTCCATCACAGGCTGCAAACCCAGCACATGGCACCGCTTACATAGCGAGGAGCAACAGGCAGCCCCACTGCCCCTTTTAACCACCAGGTAATGCGGGGCGAGGTCGGGAGGGGTGTGAGCCAGGCCTGACCTAGGCTGGATTGGTGGCGGTGCAGGCAGATGTGGAGGGGTGGTGGCTGTGTGGCAAGCGAGGCAATGCAGGAACAGTTGGGCCCGTGAAGGGTAGCTTGGTGCGGGATACGGGAGTAGCAAGGGAAAGGATGGGCCAGGTAGGCCCCAGAAGGCTTCCGGAGCCAGGGCGGATCAACCCCACTTAGAACGTGGGAAGAGTGCAGTAGGCAGGATGGTATGGAAGCCCCACTCAGGCCACCCATGTCACCGTTCGCAGCCGCTCCGCGGGCCCGGTACGCGAAGCGATAGGGGGGCACTGAGTAGTCCCTCTCCCCACCCCTCACCGCTGCTTAGAACTAATTTGGTGGGTAACACGGGCCAGGCCACCCGTGCCTGGCTCATTGCCAGGGTGGCTTCCCTCCAGGGCAGACAAGCGCCACTGGGGCCCAGAGGGGTGAAGGCAGGCTATGGGCAGGCCACACCACGCCAGCCCTACTGGGCCCGCGAGGGATCTGAAAGAACGTGAACTTGTCTGCTGCCAGGCAGAAGGTCTCACTAGGCCCCGGCTGCAGCTGAAGCCGTGCACCAACGCCAGAGGCTGAGCCGCCCACTGCGCCCACTGAGGTCCTCTCAAAGCCCAGTCCTTGCCCAGCCCCTGCCTCTCCCTCCTCCTCCCTCACCATCCTGGGTATCTACCGTGCCTTTTTTAGCAGTCTAAAACATTCGTTATTGGAGGCAGTCCATAAGCAACAGTCCTTATCCAAGACAGCTCCATACCCGGAAATTTGCATTCGTTATCCAAAAAATTGTTATCAGAGGCATTCATTATCCGAGGTATTACTGTATTTTAGTATATCTTTTCATGTGACAACACTGAAAAGATGACTCTTGGCTACAATGTAAACCAATGAGTATACAGCTTGTATAACTGTGTAAATGTGCTGTCCCCTCAAGATAGCACAACACACACCCATTAATATACTCTCCACCTGGTTGCCACCACATACACTTGACACCATCTGAACCAAATAAGTTTAATTTGGTCTCATTGGACCACAGGACATCCATGAAATCCATGTCCTTATTCTGATTGTCTGCAGCAAACCGTATGCATCATCATTAGAATAGGCTTCCTTCTGGGACAACAACCCTGCAGACCAATTTGATGCAGTATGTGGCGTATAGTCTGAGCAATGACAGGCTGACTCCACACCCCTTCAACCTCTGCAGCAATGCTAGCAGCACTCATATGTCTATTTCCCAAAGCCAATCTCTGGATCTGACACTGAGCACAGGCACTCAACTTCTTTAGTTGACCATGTTCTGAGTGGAACCTGTCTTGTTAAACCATTGTATGGTCTTGGCCATGCTGCAGCTCAATTTAAGGTTCTTGGCAATCTGTTTATAGGCCATCTTTATGTAGAGCAACAATACATTTTTTCAGATCCTCAGATAGTTCATTAGCATGAGGTGCACTGTGGAACTTCTAGTGATTAGTATGAGAGAGTGAGAGTGATAACACCTAGTTGGGCCCAATTTGGACATTGTCACTTTTGTTGCCAGAGATTTAGACATTAATGGCTGTGTTGCGTTATTTTGAGGGGACAGTGCACTTACACTGTTATACACGGTGTATACTCACTGCTGTACACTGTAGCTAAGTGTCATTTCTTCAGTGTTGTCACATAAATATATATACTAAATATTTATGAAATGTGAGGGGTTTACTCACTTCTGTGATATACTGTATGTTCATATTTGTTACACTTTAATAATGCTGACCTCATGCTTTCTTCAGAGTCTTCTTGTCAGGTTTGAGTACTTCTCTTACATGCTACTCTGATTCATCTCCAGATCGCAGAATGTACCAAGATGGATCCCTGAAGCTTCTTGGCCGCCTCTCCCTCCTCTCTGAAGACATCCTTTGGTCAGCAAACGGCTTGCCAAACCCTTTCTATTCATCGGATCATCTTTGTCTGCTGGCCAGTTTTGGCCTCGAGATCTCTGACTGCTGATCATGTGCCAGATCTGTAAGACTCCCACAGGAGTTAGTCTGACTGGAAAAAAATCATGCCATTTGAAGTTTGCATCAGCTAACCACCACCACCACCCACAACCCTCAGCAATTTTTTTATTCCCCATCCTCTTTTCTATGCCATTGTTCTTCTCTCCCATGCTTTTTTTCATGAGGAAATAATATTTGGGTTATGCTGCCGTTTCAGTTTCATGAGATTCACTGCGAGTTTATTCCTGCCGGTACTCTGGCATGTTGATCCATCTTTTTAAAGAGCATCCTCTGAAGGTCAAATCAGCAGACTTCTCTGTTTGGTTCCCCTCACTTTGGCAAGGATCCTATGTGGTTACCATGATTTGGGAATTATCAGAATTTTACTGTAGAAGATGACATTATTTGAACCTGAGTCCTACTGGCTTTTTGCATTTTCAGTTTTTGCTGCAAGCAACAGGGAGCACATACACTGTCTTCCATTGTCCAGCAGTCGAAGTAGTGATGCTCCCTTGTTTTGCCAAAGTGTGCAAAATGTAGTTGTTTTGCTGGTTATGCTGCTTAAAGCTACCAGATGCTGGTGCTTGTTGATTGGAATGTCCCTCTTACGTATTTAGAAATAAAATAAGGCCAACTGGTGTCAGCCAGTTTGACAGACAGGCACTCTTCTGTTGAAGACCCACTGGCCGGACTTTAGTTTTTCTACATAAGCACCCAGAAATATTTGTAAGCCTTCAGCTATGCTATGAAGGAATTATACCATAGTTCTAAGAGGCCAATTGCATTTTATTCTCAGGTTCTGTTTTGCTTTAACAATTGTTTCTTGCCCATAAGTTTGAGATGTTGTTATCTCTGATGGCATCCAGGTTTGCACAGAAGAGAAGACTGCTGCTCATTTTAATTTTGTTTACAGCTTGGAAAGCACATTACTGGGTACTTCAACTGGGCCTCGAAGTTGCTGGTAACACTTTTATCATCGGTGGATTGTGGCTGCAGAATATGGCTGGCCTTTAGGTAAACCATCCTGTTTCCTCGATGCATGAGAATCATATGGTCTTAATCCAGCTATGTGTGGACTATGGCACAGTTATAATTTGGACAAGAAAATGCATTGGGAGTTAAAGGTATTTTTAATGTTTTTCCTAAATTAAAAAATAAAATTGTATTATTTCAGAAATGTTGTAAACTCTGCTTGTTGAGATTAGGATGCATGATTGAATAGAAGTACTGTACTGTATTTGGGATGGCAGAAATGTGGTTAGCATGCATGTTTTGGTTAGAAGCCAAATCTCCTAAAAACAGTGAGTGCAGGGCTTCTTAAAAGTGGTTTACCGCTGTATAAGTCGTAGGAATTCTGATGCTTTCTACAACAGGTAATAGAAGTTAGATGCTTTATGAATCAGATGCTTTAGGATGAGCAAGACAGTTTAAAAGAGAAGTTGTCTTTTTTAAGGAGTGGGCAGGGGAAGGAAAATACTTGACACACTTCATTGTTGATGATAAGAAGGGAAATCAGGATCTACTAGTAGATTTCTGGATGATGTGCAGTAGATATTGGGTCCTTTCTTATAGTACTTGAACAGCTATAAATAAAAGTAAAAAAAAAATAGAATTATGATTGACCTTTTGCTAATTATCTTTGGTTTCATCTTTGTGTAGTTTTCCTGGCTGTTCTTCAGATTTTGTGTTATAATTTCTGGCCCATTGTGATTTAGATGTAAATTTGCATCCATATACTGTATGTAAGGACTTGCAGAGTGTGGTTTATGGAGCACAAGAGATAACTCATTCAAACCACCACTATTTGGCATCTGCTTTTGGTCAATGTACCTTGGTGTGGTGGTGGTGGTGGTTGTGGAGGTAATAAATAATGATTATGATGATGATGATGATGATGATGATGATGATGATGATGATGATGAAGAAGAAGAAGAAGAAGAAGAAGAAGAAGAAGAAGAAGAAGAAGAAGAAGAAGAAGAAGAAGAAGAAGAAGAAGAAGAAGAAGAAGAAGAAGCTATATCATGTGGTAGGTATGTGCGGGTAATGATCTCATGTGCTGTGTCTGAAATTGTAGACTGGGGGCCTTTGAAAAGTACCATCTATCTTTTTATGTGATAAACTTCAGCACTTGGCAAATCTGAACTTTTAAAAAAAACTGAAAATGTTTAATAGACATGGGAACATGGTTGAAAGTTGAGAACAATAACTAGAGAAAACTCAAAGATAGGAAGATCTACAAAGATTGCTAGTGACTAAAGGGAGAAACTGGTGTAGCTTCAGTGGTATGTGCAACTTCTTGCCTATCAACCTCCACCTCACATTTTGCAGGAACCAAGATTTAAGAGAGGTGGCATGTGCATACACTATATTTGTATATATACAGCCTTGGCTATAGACATCCTTATCACAAATATATCATCTAAGTTTATTCTGTATAGCTCAACCTGATTTCATTCTTGATTTTAAAAAAAGGTTGTGATTCAAAATTGTAAGAAGTTCAGATTTTCTTAACAACTTATTCTGTATGGCAGTATTGTGGCTCTCCCTGCTGCTCACAATTATCAGTTCTGCATTTATTTAATAAGTACAAGTATCTTATCTATGGAGTGCTGTGTACATTGGAAATCCCATGTGTGTGCTTTTACATGTGCAGTGCAGGTCTGCACAACTGGCAAATTGCACAGTAAAATGTAAGGATTCCTTGCTACATAAATGCAGAGTAGTGTTAATAGCAAAAGAGAAGAGGATTTGGAATTGATAACTATGTCTAGAATCCAAATTGGTATTCATGCATGAGGAACGTACTTCTGTTCAGAGATTATGAGGTTATCAATGGATAAACTCATATTCAGCTAGGAATTATGTTGTTTCCAGACAAAGAGCTCACCAAGATTAAGTTTTGTTTGGTGTTGTTGGAAAGCACCAAGTAGGGCAAGTAGACTGTTTGTCGTTTAAAATTCTGCAGCTAAAAAGGATCCATCTCTCTTTACTGACAGTAGCACTTCTGACATGAAGAACTTTCCCACTCCTGTTAAAATGGTAATGTTAGAAATATATACCACAAGTTGGAGTGCAGTTATTTTAAAATGCATACAAAACCCCACATTCGTTCATATTTAAACCAAAACTGATTGGGAATCTGAATGAAAATGAAATTTCATGTCTCTTTTTTAAAACCACTTTGCTTTGGAGATTTATTTATTTTTGCATTACAGAAATAGCCTCAGATTCTATGAACAGGACAGCAAAAGAAAGATCAGTAAAACTGGCACAGAGTTGGAAAACTCTGTTTAGTTGTGTGGCTAGGCTAGGCACAACTAGCCACAACTAGCCACAAATAAGTTTGGCTCAAAATTTGTGACCCGTTGCATCTCACTTCCTTTCTTTCTGCCACCTGCGTCAACATCTAGGTGGTGTTCTCCAGAGCCTTGGAATGTTCAGGAAAGTCTTCTTGGTCCTTGGATGATTTTTATCTCTCTACCCCCCCCCCCAAATTTTTCTGTTCCACTTTCTTTAAAAATTTAAAGCACTCTGTCATGAACTAGTGCAGTAGTTCTCAACCTGTGGGTCCCCAGATGTTCCTGGACTGCAACTCCCAGAAGCCTCCACCACTCGCTGTGCTGGAAGGGATTTCTGGGAGTTGCAGTCCAGGAACATCTGGGGACCCACAGGTTGAGAACCACTGAACTAGTGCCTTGTGCTGTTAGCAGTGATGAATGAAGCAACTGAATATATTTTTAAAATATTCACTTCCAGTAATGTCGCTCCCCAGCATTTCCTCAGATTTCTGAGGCTTGCTTCTTCAGGATGTCATGTGCATTTTCATCAAGCATTGCAAAATTTAACCTCATATCATATTTCCTCCTGTTTTAATATAACCACCTACCCTCTCCAAAAACATGCCATCCCATCATTCAAAACTATCTGCCCATTTATTATGTAGAGTCTGCAGTGAAATTCTCTTGAAAAGATTGAAGAAATGTATAAGTAGTGTGATGTTTGACAATTGCATTATTCAGCTGGGAAGCACGTGCACAGTGATCTATGATGCTCAATAACACGCACAATGCTTTAATTCATCTCTGAACTGTCAGGGCTTCATACAGATGAAAGGCATTGCTGAACAGCCATATGTTGAGAAGTTGCATTTGGGGAATGCTAAGAACAATGATAGGTTTGGGGGTTTTCTGTAGTGTAGTATTTCATTGGATGAAATCCAATAGTAAGTTGCAACTAGAGCAGGCCCACTGAATCAGTGGGACATAATTTCAGTGTTACTGATTCCCCACTGTTCTTCATTGTGGCCTTTGTGAAGCGACACAGATGGGATTCCCACCGTGCATGCGCGAGGCTTGGACTTCCCTAGCAAAGAAAGTTTGTTAGTCTCCTCCCCACTAGCAGTGAGCATGTATGGGAGGCTTCCCGCACAAATCCCTCAGTTCCCTTTAGTTGCCACATTGGTTACATCTCGGAATGTTCTCTCCTGTCGTTAGTCTCTTCAGTTAGTAAGATAAAATTTCTTGTTTTCTTCCTTCACTTTTTATAATTTAGTTTTGTTTTTGTTTTGTTCTCCTGGTTTATGGCCCCTCAGGGTCCCTTCAGAAAGTGTGTTAGCTGTGAAGGTAAAATTCTCCTCACAGACATTAAGTCCCCCTTTTTGTCTTGGGGAATCCCATCAACATGCCAGTAATTTGGTCTATAATTAAAAGAAAAAGAAAAGGGGAAAAACGGCTGCCACAGTCTGAATACATTTTTTGTCGAGATATCCCCCTCAAACAGTTCTCTGATCCAATGAGTTCCTTTTCTCCACTTCAAGTTTGGCTTCTTCAGATCCAGGTTGCTTCAGACAAAGGCACCCCTCATCCTCCTTGGGTGCCCCACCTTTGTCATAGGATTTCTCCCTATTCAGCCGGACTTCTCTGTGACTGCTCCTCAGATGAGGCCTCAGTTCCAGGACTCAGCATCAGCTCATTATGTTACGGCTCTGCCCGGCTTCCAGGCTTAACCTTCAGCTCCTATACAAGCCTATAACAGCTTTTAGTAAATTATTCCACTGCTCTAGCCCATGTTGGTGCTTTTTTCCTTTATATAATCTCTTGTTGTTGTTTTTAGAGATACCCAAGTAGTTTCTGAGGGGAGTTTAGTTCTCTAAAAGTTCTATATGAATTTTGAATGTGTACTTTCAGAGCCCTACAATCCCTATCAAACCAAAATTTTTGGTTTGAAGGTCTATAACTCCTTTGGCTGGAAAGAGGCTGGCCAAGTTCAGAGTGAAGATATTCAATCATTCCTCAAAGGCTTTGATTTTGTCAAGGGGTTCTGGGGAGTTCTGAATGGGGTACCAAAGCTCATTGCATTTTTCACTAAGCAATGCTTTTGAAATGTGTGGGAAGCTGAGTTGTTCCAGGCTATTTTAATAGGCATTACCAGCTCAATTCCATTTTTTCAAGCCACACGTTCACTGGTTGTAAAAGTATCTAAGGCCATGCTCGCTATTAATGGGAGGTGGTCACTAACAATAAAATCTCCAACCATAAATTCTAGTACATAGGCTTTCAGCGTTGTTGAAATCAGAATATAATTGATTACTCTGATCCCTTGGGTGGCAGCATGTGTGAAATCACCAGCTTCTGGGAATTCGACTAAACTGTTTAGCCATATCAAATTAAATTTAATGCTCAGTTTAGCTAGAGTGACTCCTGTGGGATTAGAGGTATCATCCATAGAATGTCTGCAGAACAAGCAACTGAAGGGGAGATGAACATAACCCTCAACTTCTAAGGCCTTCAGAAAAATCCGATCATCATGCCCCACTCTGGCATTAAAGTCACCGGCCAGAACAAATTCAACTGTGGAATACCTTGTCTCAATGTCCTCCACACATTCATTCAAGGCATTCCAATGCTGGAGCCGTTGTAGACTATTGTGTCCTGGGGAATGTATATGTTAATTAAGATTATAACTTTGTCAAGAGGTTTCAGCTTGATTGGCAAAATATGGGGTTGAGAAATGTTGATAACTATGAGCTCTGAATTTAGGTGAATATTGACCAAAGTGGCTAAATCAGCTGGTTTTAACCTTAGTTGCTGGTTTTACATAAGACTTACACCCTCCCAATAGAACTTGATCTAGTCCCCAGGTTTCCTAGAACAGTAAGATGTCAAAGTCTGTAGCTTTTGTGTTTCCACCCTGCAATGTTCCATGATATTATTTTCAATTTGGTTATTTTCGACTTACAATTGGGAATAAAAGAAAGGTAGCTGACTGGTTTTTCTTCAGATAGTATAAATCTTCAACATGTAGGGATTATAGAGGACAGTCGGGAAGCTTCTCTGTGATTTTGGTGTCTCTAGGTGCTACAGCCTGACAGATTAATATATCAAAAATAACTAAAAATTCATTGATTTGTTTTCACTGGGGGCATGAATTTGAATGAACATAGAATGATGAATTAGAGATTTTTAAGGAATTTTGCAGCTTGTTTTTTGTCTGTTGCTTGAGGCATTATTTTGTGCATTTGAGGCCTTATTTTTGTGCATGGGCTGAAGTCCACCAAAGCTTATGCAAAATAAAAGTGGTTAGTCTTTCAGTGCCACAAGATTCAAATTGGCTTTTGTTCCTAATTAATCACCCTCTCACAGAGTGTTCTAGACCAACCGTCCTCAAAACATCTGGGTAACTTCCATCATTCCGGACACACTGTAACTTTTATTTGGATGAAATCCACTGGAAGGCTAAAGGACAGTATCACTTGCACATTCTCCAGATTACATAAGTGGTCCTGTGCCCTTGTATGTGGGGGGAAAGCCAGCCCCCCTTAAAGTGTGGTGCGGTTTAGAAATAACTGGAGTCTGCAGACTGATATATGGGCAATAGATAGAGAACGTTCTTTCAGCCGTGTGCCCCCCCCAGGCAATTGTATTATTAGGAACAAAACTAGGTCACAATACGTATGCATGAAGCCACATCTAGCTGATACCATTGGCCAAGCCAGAGATAACTAAGACAATAGCACTTGTATTCCTAGAGCATGCGCCGAGGATCTAACTTGTTAAAATAATAGCCACATTTTAAAATTCATTATGTATGAGCTCTTGAAATATTAATATTTATAGACATATAAAAAACACAAATAATGGGCCAGAATGTGGACTCTCCTCCTCACATTACAATTTCTGCAAAAGAACTGGAGGTTGTCCACGACTGTGTATCTTGGCTCAACTATCCAGATACACTCTCACTAGTGTCTGAACTCAATAAATGCATAGATAAAGCAGCTACTATGTTTTCCAGACTAACAAAGAGAGTATGGCTCAATAAGAAGCTGACAAAACATACAAAGATCCAGGTCTATAAAGCTTGTGTACTGAGCACACTTTTGTATTGCAACGAGTCTTGGACCCTCCATGCCTGACGGGAAAGAAAGCTGAATACCTTCCATATGTGCTGTCTTAGGCGAATATTCAACATTACCTGGCACGACAGTGTTCCAAATAGCATAGTCCTGAAACGAGCTTGAATCTCTAGCATGTATACTTTATTGAAACAGCAACGCCTACGCTGGCTCGGACACATTTTGAGAATGGACGATGGCCGGATCCCAAAATATCTTCTATATGGAGAACTAGTGCAGGGAAAGCTCCCCAGAGGGAGACCAGAGCTGCGGCCTAAGGATATCTGTAAGAGGGACCTGAAGGCCTTGGGAATGGACCTCAACAGATGGGAAACCCTGACCTCCGATCGCACTGTCTGGAGGCAAAAGATACAGCATGGTCTGCATAAATTTGAAGAGGCATTTGTCCAACAGGCAGAGGAAAAGAGGCAGGCACAGAAACAATGAAACTTGAGGACTGGGCAAGAAACAGAATACATCTGCCCCCAGTGTGGTAGAGGCTGCCATTCCCGCATTGGCCTATTTAGTCACACTAGGTGTTTTTAGGATCTCTACTCCAGGCATGATACCATAGTCTTTCGAGACTGAAGGATGCGAATGATATTTGGTGGGAGACGCTTATACTTCCTGACTAAAAGGATATAGTTTGTAACTCCATGCCTTCTGTCTAAGGAAGGTTTCTTTTATCAATTCAATTTTCTTTTAGATGTAACGCTGCAACCAAACTCCTCTTTAGCTGGTTTCAGCTGAACAATCAAGAACGCCAATCCATTGTATAACTTGCCAGCAGTCAGCCTAGTTTCCTGCATGACATTGTTTCCTAAGTGATTTTCACCATCTATGTCCATCTATTTAGCTTCCTGACCTCAGCTGGACCTTTTCCCTTGTGATTCTGCAGCGGGTCCATTTGAGCCAGTAGCCATTATGGCTTGCACAGCCTACCTCTAAACAATACCTCAGTACTGATGAAACCATTACCAAACTAGGTATACCAGTGGTTTCCGAACTTTGGTCCTCCAGATGTTTTGGCTCACAACTTCCACAGTCCTTTGTCATTGGCAGTACCGGCTTAGAATTCTGGGAGTTGTGGTCCAAAACATCTGGAGGGCCAAAGTTTAGACACGCCTGAGGTATACAAAGGGCAGAGTTGCACTATGCCAAGATTCAATGTTTTCATCTAAGGGGCAAGTAATTTCCATCACACCTGAGGTGGCATTTTCCCATCATGCACCGTGATTCATAGAACAGAGATAGTATCTATACTTTGAATGTGTATGAGTTGGTAGCCTTTTACATGGATTTGTCAAGGTGTCTGTGTGTGTCTGTGTGTGTGCGTGTGTGTAGGCCTTTGAAAACTACTGGGTTACATTCCACCCACAGTTGGATTGGATTATGCTTGCTGAACTGATGCCTTTCCCTCCTGTATGTCTATGCAGCTCCAATCTGCTCCAGAGATTCAGAGGTTAGATTTTTCCATTGCAAATGTAGACATCCACTTGCACAATTTTGTATTTAGCCTTATAACTAACTGCTACGGAGATGCTGAGGAGTCTCTTGAAAAACATTTAAGCATTTTCTGTGAATATCACCTTATTATTGTATGCTAAATACAATACTGGCAAACAACCTGTTTTATACAACATGAATGGTTGAATGTCAGTTCTGTTCTAAAAATGAATGAAAATTTCATTTGTGATTTGAATGTACAAAATACTATAACATTCATATATGGGAGAAACTGAAAGTGACAGATCTGCCTGTTCTAAATGAAGTTTGATTTGTAATCACAAAGTATATTTTCAAGGGGCTCAGGGAAAACCTAGCTGTAAAGAGGAAGCTATGAGGTCACCTTTTGGCTTCAACTTAAGTTAATCATGTTCTGCTATAGTTTTATGTTTTGGTGTGGACAGCTGCGATGAACAGCTATTCTTGACTAGACAGCAGCAGTCATAGTTTCTTATCTTCTGTAAAACAAGGAAACAGTTTCACCAGTAGTATCTATAAAGCTATGTAACACGAGTGGGCAACATGTAGCCCTCCAGATGTTATTGAATGTTTACTTCCATGAACTTTCATTAGGACTTTTGGCGATGTCAGGAGGTGAGATTTGCAGTCCACCTTCTGGACAGACACCAGTTATCTACCCTGCTGTCTCAAATTGCCTTTATTGGGGGGAAAACTTACTGCAAAACATCTATACAGGAATGAGCCCTCCTCTCATCCACCCACAACTTGACTATTACCCACTCCCTAGCCTAGGCCCTTCAGCTTCTGCTGATCAACTCATCATAGCTTCCCTGTTACAGAGTGCAACCATAAAGGTTGTTACTACAGTGTGTAACAGAACTGCATTTCAAGTTTGAATACTGTAGCCCTGTTATCTGCCACCCTCCTCATTTTATACAGCAATCTATAAAGGTTTCCCTGTTAACTCCACCAAGTGTGCCCATTTTCATTTGGGTTGGGAAAGAAAGCAGGGCTTATTATACCATTCACTATGACTGCTGCTAACATCAGTAATAAACAGTTAGGGTTTTATCCATTACAGGGAATAAACTGTGCAGAAAGGAATTTTATTGGAACTGGGGGAAAGGTTACAGAACTGAAAGGCAAGAAGACAAAAGGAAGGTCTGTGTCATCTACTTGAGATCACAAATCCAGAGGTGGCAGTAGATCACATGAGACACAACTGGCAACAAAGAAAACTCTTTCAGTACAGTGATATTATGAAAAATGACCCAAAACAACAATCAAAGAATACTAAAACTGGATAATACTGACTGACACAGAAGCAAGCAAACACGTCACATTAGCACCATCTTGTTTCAGATAAAGCCAGCTGAGAAGCTCACAGCCACTTTTTTTTGAGCCCAGTGGCCTACACACCATCTGCAAGAGAAGGGAGAGTAGCTTGTGGATTAACCAGACATCTGCTACTGCAGTCAGCTTCATATAGAAATCCCTAAGGAAATCAATTTAGCTGACTGACTGGCCTATTAACAGAGTAGGAATAGCAATTAATGGTAAAGAATTGAGTCCCAGCTTCCTTGTATACATTGAGGTGACAAAACTGAACCTAGTCCAACACATCCTGCTGCAAATCAGAGGTAGTGTGACTCCTGTTTACATGCAACCCTTTAAGATCAGTGCCAGGTTACAAAAGGTTCCTCAGCACGACACCAATAATGACAGGGTTAGAGTACTAGGTTCAGATGCCCATGTGGTCCTGAGTGTTGAAAAATTGTATATGCCCACATGTACTTTCCTTGAATTATGAGTTGACATATTTACAAAATCCAATATATTTGTTCATTCATTCATGACACAGAAACACTGAAATTCTTTACAGGCACCTATAGAGATGGCATATACAGACGTGGTACCATACTAACATGCAACTAGTCTACTGCATGGGTTGGAAATTAAGAATCCAGCTAGGATTACTGTTTAATCCCAAATGGCTGAATCATACAAAACAAGTTCTGTGATGTTAAGTATAGGCTCTTGAGAGCCCCTGCAGCTCCCTGCAAAATTCAAGCAGTTGTGTTCATCTGTTTCAGCAATGGAATTTTTCTCTGCTCCAGGAGCAGGATTTTTTGGTTGGTAGGTTGGTTGGGTTTTTTGTCAAGGGCCATGACCAAGCCATCTGCTTGCCAACCAGCAACTGTGTAGATTGCAACTAAGCAGTTTACAAGTAAAGGCAGGAGTGTTGGGGAGTTGGGCGTAAGGCAATGATGTCACTCACTACCTTTAATAACAGAAGTCATTTTACTCCAATCTTGCAAGCCTTAGTCACATCTTTGCTTATGTTACAATGGTTATGATCTATAGGGGATATAAAAAGTTTGCATACCCCCTATTAAAATGTCAAGTGTCTGTGATGTAAATAAATGAGAAAGATGAATCATTACATGAGACCTTTGAACTGCACAACCCTGATGAACCACAAACTGAAATCTTTTAGGTGGAGGAAGGAAAAATAAAAATCTGAAATAATATGGTGGCATAATAACATGGTGGGGAGTATATGGCACAACAGTGACATTACCAAGAACTGGATGTCCCTGCAAAATTCATGAAAAGACTAGAAGAAACATGGTCAGGGAGGCTGCCAAGAGTCCTACAGCAACATTAAAAGAGCTGCAGGAATATCTGGCAAGTAGAGATGGGCATGAAATGGAAAATTAGTGTTTTGTTTTTCATTGCATTTTGTTTCATTTAGTTACTAAGCAACTATTTAATAGAAGTTTTGTAACAAAACTAAATGAGTAATGTCTGGTAGTTGAGTCATGGCTACTGGACTTCTTTTTTGATAGAAACGTTTCGTTGTTCACCCAAACAGCTCCATCAGTCTGAAGTTGTTTGGATGAACAGCAAAACGTTTCTATCTAAAAAGAAGTCCAGTAGCCATGACACAATTACCAGATAAACTCACCTGGATGACTGAGAATCTTCACAGACATAAATGAGTAATGAAACAATTTGGAAGCTGCCACCACCCAGGTGGTTTTTTTTTTGATAGGTGGGGAACAGCCCAACCTGTCAAAAGATCCCACCTGGGTGGCAGCAGCTTTTGAATTGTTTCTCCACCTCCTGACCTGTCCAAAAAACAAAACAAAACAAACAGCTGGGAGGTGGGCAGCAAGGCAGAACAGAGCATGCAGCATGCAATTTAAATTTCCTGCTGCTTGCTTCATTTTCCCTTGCGACACCGCTTCCCAGCTGGGACTTTTTCACAAGTTGGAGTGTGGCTTTTTTAAAAACCACTGGCTGCTCCCTTCTGTGTCGTCCCTCCCCCACCTCCCACTTTTTTTGACAGGTGTGGGTGTGGGGAGGGAGGTTACCCCCCTCTACACCTGACCTGTCAAAAAATCCACCAAAAACAGGGGGAACCTGCAGCAGTCTGAGAAGGCGAGGGCTGACATCAGCGCTTGCCTTCTCAGATCCCTGCTGTGGGGGGAAGCCTAGGGAACCCCCTAGGCTTCCAACACAGCAGCAGTGGTCTGAGAGGGCAAGTACTGGAGAGTGGAGTAGGGAGGCTTTTGGGACGGGAAATTCAAAAGCCTTCCTTTTCCGCTCTCTGGTTTTCCCTACCACCACCTAGCTGATTTTGACAGATTGAACGATCAAAACTAGTTGGGTGGCGGTGGCCAGAAGAGGAGGGAAACAGCCACAGGATCTTGCTGCAGGCCCTTGCTTGAAGTGAGATCCGGTGGTGGCTCCCCAGTTCGGTTCCTGTGAAACGAAAGGTTCTTGATGACATGTTGTCTGCTGTTTCATTTCATTTCAAAACCTTACAAAATGATGAAACAGTGTGTGGGGGGGGTTGTATAGTACTGGCTGTGCGGTACATGGACAACAATCTCCCCTATTTTTATGTCTGGGTTATGGGATAGAGTGGTAAGACAGAAGCCTTTTCTTACAAAGAAAAACATCCAAGCCTGACTAAATTTTGCAAAAACACATCTGAAGTCTCCGGGAAGCATGTGGGGAAAAGTGTTATGGTCTGATGAAGCCAAGGTATTAACTTTTCGGCTATATTTTTCAAAATATATGTTTGGCACAAAAACAGCACTGCACATCACCAAAAGAACACCATACCCACAGTGAAGCATGGGGATGGCAGCATCATGCTTTGGGGCTGTTTTTCTTTAGTCAAGGTAGAGAGAATTATGAACTGTTCCAAATACCAATGAATATTAGCACAAAACCTTCAGGCTTCTGCTAGAAAGCTGAACATGAAGAGGAACTTCATCTTTCAGCACGACAACGACCCAGAGCATACATCCAAATCAATAAAGGAATGGCTTCACAGAAGATTAATGTTTTGGAATGGCCCAGCCAGAGCACAAACTTGAATCCAATTGAATATCTGTGGGGTGATCTGAAGAGGGCTGTGCACAGGAGATGCCCTTGCAATCTGACAGATTTTGAGTGTTATTGCAAAGAAGAGTGGACAAATATTGCTAAGTCAAGATGTGCCATAAATAAACTCATACCCCCAAAGGCTGAGTGCTGTAATAAAATCAAAAGATGCTTCAACAAATTATTAGTTTAAGGGTGTGAGCACATATGGCACCAATATTATTTTAGTTTTTTATTTTTCCTTCCTCCACCTGTAAGTTTTCAGTTTGTGGTTCAATTGAGTTGTACAGTTCATAGGTCTTATTAAAGGTGGAAAAAGTTCTGAAATGATTTATCTTTTTTCTCATTTATTTACATCACAGACATTTGGCATTTTAACAGGGGTGTGTAAACTTTTTATATCCACTGTATTACTATCAACATAGCTATCATGCAGCTCAATAACCATACCTTCTAAGATTTTTGCTTTGATTCTGGAGGATCAGCAGTGCAGCATAGATTGAGAATGAGTGGCATATATGTACACACTTTACTGTATATATGTATAGTACACACATATGGTAAGGTGTATATAGAAACTCCTTCTCAACAGGGGTGGGGGAGTTAGGCAGAATCTGTCTCCCATTTATCGTGCTTCTCTTTCATTGATCCTCAGAACCACTTTACATCTTCACCAGGAAAGCCACTGCTAATGACCCATACTTAATGGGTGTTGGGAAGGGCTACATATACAGTGGACCCTCGTATAACAAATGGTTTGTATAACATAAAATATGTACAACATAAAAAATTCCGGAGATAGGGGAAATTAACAGAATCGCCTATGGGGCAAATCTGTACAACATAAAATGGTCGCAATTAGGGATTACTCTGTTTTCAATGCATTACTATGGGAAATTTGTATAAAGGAAATTTTGCTTAACAGAATTTCATTTGGAACGAATTAATTCCTTTGGCATTGTCCATCTAAGCAGTTTATTCATACAAGGGGTGTGTGAAACCATGGTGAACTATACATTGGAAGCCTCCCACCAACCTTCCTCAGACTGAACAAGCCACTGTACTTGGATGAGTAGTGGAGTGTTTCAGTTTTACAAGAAAAGAAGTCCAGTTGTGATGACTCAGCTTCCTGTTAACCTCACCTAGATGACAGAAAATCTCCACAGACACCTTACTATATATGCAGATACTTCTCCTTGATGAAATTATGAAGAGAATTTGCCTTTTCTGCCCCACTTTCATTACAGCACCTTTGAAATAAAGTGCAGTAGTAGACAGCCCCCGCCTTCAAATTTACCATGTGTGGCTTCATTGTACAGTAAAAGCAAAAAGTGTTCTGCTTATATACCGCCCCATACCACTACAAGTGGTCTCTGGGCGGTTTACAATTTTAATTACAGTGTGCAGGCTACACATTGCCCCCCCAGCAAGCTGGGTACTCATTTCACCGACCTCGGAAGGATGGAAGGCTGAGTGAACCTTGAGCCTGTTACCGGGGATTGAACCCAGGTCGTGAGCACAGTTTTACCTGCAGTACAGGCATTTAACCACTGCGCCACTGTAGTACCTCATGAATTTAATCCATTCTGAATGCATGCTTTTAAGTCGAACTACTCTTAAGCTGGGGTGATTATCTAAAAAATTGAAAAAATGTTAAAAAATAAAAATGGAAAAAATTGTAAATCGAGCAGACCATATTTAAAATTTGTAAGGTGGAAGTTAAAACACCAACAGTTTTCCGCTCTTAAGGCGAGCTGCTCTTAAGTCGGGGTACCACTGTATTTATAGTGAATATCACTATACAGGATTCCCTTTGCTGTAGTACAGCCAAATGCCAATATAGGAATGATCTAACAAATATGGCTTTCCCAGTTGATTATTTTGTCTTTCTTTATTCCTATCAGAGTAATACAAATACTTCTGAAAATATTTTAAAAGGAAGATCTGTGATTCATCTTGGAATCAAATATTGTTTTCATATTGGATGATGTTTACAGATGATCATAATTTTTGTCAAGGCATCCCAGACAGGCAACACTATATGTCTACAGCAAGGATACGTCAGATCCTATCATCTTTGCCCATTGGGGCTGACGGGAGTTGGATGCCGACAAAATGGAGGGTCAACACGTTCCCTATTCCTTAGATACTCTTCACAGATGCTTGGGGAATCCTTGAATGCAAAAAAGGCCACTTTTACAGAAGGGAATTCTAGTAACCTGTACTGCCTGACGAATTCTCGCACAAATTTACAAGATGTTGGGGGGGGGATGGGATGCAAATTCCTGATGCTGCTTCTCAAAAGATCAAAACACTCCTCTCCCTGATACCTTTTCACTACACTAAGTACAGCCAGGCCTCATCAAAACTCTCCTCTGATGAATGCCAATAGTTTAATTGTTAAAATTTAAAAATATCTACATTTAATCCTGGGGTTTGGCTCAGTTTTACAAGATCAAGGATGAAAAAAAGCTTCACCACAAGCCAATCGCAACATGGTTATAAGTATCCCCACCTTCCCTTGGTTGTTCATTTCTTTTGTTGAGAGATTTATCTGCTAACAAACTAGAGAAATGGAACAATGGTGACGTGTGTATTTTCAATGACTTTGTTAAACAGGCCTGATATTTTGAGAAAGTGATGTTCAAACATTTTTCACAGTTGCAGATGGATTAACACAGGCTGCATTTTTCATTTTTTCCACTGTTTATTACTTAAAAACAAGGCTGCCTGTAACAAAAAAAAAAAGAATAGCCATAATTAAATATAAATATGATCCTGTCATATTTAAAGTGTTCTTTTCTTCTTACTAGTACAGGAGGCCAGCCACAAGCACATTGCTGAGTTCTTTTTAAACACTATGACAGATGTATCCTTTGACTGTGAGCACATTTTAACATGACATGACATGCAACATGAGTGTCATAGCTCATAAGTGTACACGTTCTGCAGCATAAAAATACACATCATTTTTTTCACTTGTGGACCTATTTGCTTGCCTGCCCTCCTATCATCTTTTGTGAGCCTACAGTAGATTCCACCTCATTTGGACCTGAATTCCGCACTGTACTCTCTCCCGACCACTCCTGTGACTTAGATAAGTAGCAGTACTGCTCACCAGCAATGCTCACTACTTCTGTAACCAGGGTCACTCACAGCACATTATTTTGGAAGCACTCCACAGAAACTTACTGGAGAAGATGAACTTCAGCTCTGTCCTCTATAAAAAGCCAGTGAACTACTTTTTTGAAAAAAAAACCTTGCAAAATAATGACTGTCACGGGGAAGAGAATGAAAGAGTGACAAAAAGCATTCAGGCATTTTTATGACAATAGAACAGTTACAAGCTGAGCTAGGCATAAGGAACAGAAGAACTGGGAAACAGGATACTGTGAGGTAAGTCTCGTAGTTTTTTAGACTACTATCCTTACATAATACAGTACATGAGTTCTTGGGACACCTCTTCTTCTCTATTGTCAGCCCCTCTGAAGCGACCATTGCTGCCAACCCCACTGCTTCCCAATGGGGGACTAATTTAATCAACTGGGGCAAGAGAAGTTCATCATTCCTCAAGGCAGCCTCTCAGATTAACTGCTCTCTACACTCCCTTTATATTGTGTGGCTTTCTGTTAATGTTCTGGCCTTACTAGCTGCCCTCACCCCACTCCACCCACCCCGATTTCTCCTTTACTCTTGACTGACCAAGGCCAGCTACACAGATGTGCAATGGTGGCTCACCCCCCATTTCCTTTTAAATAAATGCCAAATTGGTGCAATTGCTGCTACAGTCACACCCACCTAATAATCAATTGTGCGGCAAAGGGGTGTGAATTAAGACTTGAGAAGGACCACAAAGTATCCAGACCTGGCTTCTGCTAAAAATCAGCTCGTGTATTTAATGAACAAGATACGTAATTGAAAAGGATGTATGGCTGCAACAGTGTAAACACTCAGGGAGAAAGGTTACACTAGACTTTGGTCCAGACCAGTCAAACAAAACCTTACTCTTCTAAACACTTTGCACATATTGAGAAGAGAAGTGAAAGACCCATAGAAGGTGATACAAAAATCTGACAGATCCTACCAAGGAACTGATGGGACCTGAGGAAAGTCTCTCTCTCTCTCCTTTTTTTTTTTTTTTTTGAAGCACTGTACCTAAAATCCCATAGCCAGCATGCTCAAGGGGATTCTGGGAATTGTTCAGGAAAGTAACTTTTCTCACCTCAGGGCCTGAGTCCCCTTCACACAGGATCATAGAATATTGAAGTTCAAAAGGGCCTAATAAAACCATCCTGTCCAACCCCCTTATACTCTATTGCTAGAAGCCATTAGACACACCCTAAGAATCCTTCATGATTTTCACACAACCAAAACAAATGGACAGCTTGGCAGGGAGAAAGAGAAAGGGCTGTTTACTAGGAAAAAAATAAGACATTCCTTTATATCCAAAGGCAGATGTAACTGAGAAATCACATCAGAGAGACCTATTTCGCTGTCACATAAAAGTCTACAATACTCCACCAACACTCTCAACACCAGAATAGCACCAGAAAATGAAGACATGGAAATCTAGTCTCCAACCAATCTCTTGTATGCATCGTGCTGAGGGATCGCCCCTATTAGGCAATTAAGACATAGCTGTCCTTAATGAGCCTATTCCAAGCCCCTCTGGAGCACCCTTCTATATACTGACTGACTTCCTGAGGATTAAGCCAGTCATCTTGCAGTGGGTGCTGCTTGACAAAGAGCGGGTTCTCATCAAACAAGGCACTCCATTACTTGAAACAGAAACACGAGAATCAAATTGGTGATTTTAGGGCATTGGTGAAGATATGAATTGTTCCAACCCCCCCCCCCCAATCTTAGTAAAAATATTAAAAGTATAAGAAGATAAAAATCCAATGCTTCTTCCAACAGGAGTCTGTTCAGTTCTGTTCCCAGCCTGTGCTCTTCCACCTTGTGGGACCCCATGCTAGGTAGATTCCTCCGAGGAAGGAGACAAAAGCCTAAAAAGGAGCTAGGAAACGTCAAGAGCATTTCCACTCTAGATGAACCATCGCTTCCTTTCCCGATCAATAACACAGAATCACTGAATCACCGACTGGTAGGACTGCTACTTCTAAGAGTTTTGTTTAGTTGCTCAGTTTAAAAAACACATCTCTCCGTGTAGGTCACTGAAGTCAATGCCCTGTCACTTCCAAAGCAAAGCTGATGGAGCAGCACTTCAGGAAACACCTGGCAGGAGAAACCTGTACTTCTGGACAATGGTGTGCCCCCTATTCTTGCGTCGCACACCCTGTGGGCAGAATCAATCCTGGTGCTTTCCAGCAAGTGTCGCATGAATGTCGAAGGATGCCTTTACACTCTGATTTGGTAACCATTAAGATCTGGCATCGCTTTGGGTTCTGCAGGTTTCTTCTCTCCCGATGGCCTGTCAGGGGGAGAAAGTGAAAGGACACTTCAGATACAAAGTCAATGTACAGAAAACCCCTCTGGAGTCCCCAGTGTGAGAAAGTGCTTCTCAGATTTGCAAACTTGCTTGTAACAAAAGGAATTCATTCCATTTACTCAATATAAATAATTGAGAAAACAAAAGTCATTAATTTTACTTTACTCTTTAAATTGTAATTCATTGTCTTTGCAATATTAAAAAAAAACCCTGCACATTACTCATAAGACCTTTTTTTTAACTACTTTTGGGGCAGGTGATGGACAAAAAAAGAGATGATGAAAGAAGCATTGCAAATTCTTTAAAATGTTGTTCAAAGGTAGCTAGATAATACTTCTCATTAAGCGAACCGTCACTTCATTCCAACTCATTATGTCACTTTTGACAGCCTTAATAACAAAAAGGTAAAGGTAAAGGTAAAGTAACTAGGAGACATGTAATTGTTTTGCCTGTAACTTGTGTCTTCATCCCCTCTTTCAACATCCCAGAAAATGCTACGCCCTCTTTGTTAGATTTTTTGCACGCATCTGGTTCATGTCAGAACATCGGCTTCTGAGAGAATAGAATGTTGGACTAGATGAATTTTGTCCTAATCCAACCAAATCACTTTTCTCATGTTCCTACAGTACTGGTAGAAAACCTTAGTCAGCTGCTCATCCTAAATGTTCACTGAGGACAAAATTAAGGGCAGGGATTCTAAACTGTTGACTTTAGATATATCTATGAATGGCTATTGAGCCAACATCAATACCGTTCCCATGTCTTTGGATTCATGCAGAAATTCAGAAGATAGAGTGGCAACTGTTTCTCATTTTCCATAGGGCTTAATCCCAGCCTACAATAACCCAGTCAGTGCCAAAGGGTAAGGTTAATCTCTTTTAATGGAAACCAAAGTCATTGTGGAATTCTATGAAAGAGGACTGGGAGCAGGCATGTAACATTTAGGATACAGTCCTAAAGAAAATATGCTATGAAGTAAGCTCTAACGAACATGTTAGGAATTGCTTTTCAAGTATGTATAGGATTCCTCTATAGAACAGCATAGCCATTTCCAGCTATATTTAGAAGGCAGAAGGCAGCAAAAACATAAAGAACACTTTCAAAGTTGGTAGCAGCTACTATGACCAAACTCATAACTTCTACAGAGTGAAAAATAGTTGCTTAAGTAGCAACAGAGAAGTCCATGTACAAAAAGATAAAACAGTTTAAAGCAGTGTTTATAATATCCCTCTGCTCACTGGACTTAAACTATGAATTAATTGTGTGTAAGCACTCAAACAGAACAAACAGCTTTATTTGCTCACCGCCTTTCTGTCCGGCTGTTGCGACGGTGTGGACTTGACTGACTTCGCTGTGGAGATGATACATCCTTTTTCCTATCCTTGCTGGGTGATGGTGGCCCTGTTCCTTTGCTGATCTAACAGGAGAAGGACAATTACAGTAAGCAATATGGGTCATTAGCTGCTTATTTTGCTAGGAGACAAAAGAATGCAGGAACAATTAAGAGTAAGGAGCAAAAGGCTGAAACATCTACTCACATGCTGCATTTACATTGTTCTTCCTAAATGGTCAGACCAGTAGACCGCTATATTGCACATATATCCTTAGAGCAAATTGTCAAGCTATATAAAAGCTACAGTATTTCCATACTGCAGGGTTAGGGGGAAGTGGCCAAAACTATAATTAGTACAGAACTGGAACTATGCCCCAGGCTGCCAAAGTTATTATCTGTCATCACACACTATTATGGGTGATGGAAATTGGCCGCCCAGCCTATGTAGAACAATAGGTTCTCCATCAAGGATCAGCCCACATATAGCTCTAGTTGATCCTCCATACCCGCAAGACACTTCAAGGGCTCTGTCCATCTCACCTTAAGTCTCATGTCACGGGAATGCCTTTCTAGCTCCTTGCGAAAGTCATCCCGGCCCAGCTTCTCCACATCCAAGATTGAGTGTTTCCAGTCGATTTGCTCCACGCTGTGTGGATCATGGGAAATATATTGCCCAAGCTTCACCTTTTTCAAGGTATGCCAGCAGCGCCGGTACGCCGCCTCATAGTCAAAGATCAATTCACTCAGTGTGCGGAAAGTGGGCACCTTGTACATGAGATCCTCACGCCGACTAATGCCCAGCGCCCCATAGCGGCCCCCAAAGTTCACTCCCAGCACAATATGGCGGAAGTAGTTCCCTGAGAAGTAGGTTTTGAAGCTGATGGGGAAACGCTCCAGTGTTGGCATGTTGTTGGTGAGGTAACTGTTCAAGGTGAAGTATTTAGGAAAGCAATACTAGTTCAAATTTGAAAATAATACACAATATTCTGCACAGCTCCTCCAAAACTCTAGCATAGCTTAGCTCTACTCTTAATGATAAGCAGACACTGATACTAAACCTTGTTTACCCCATTTGAGGAGACAAGCAATTACATAAACAATCTGTCATGGAAGGACCTTGTTCTTAAACTGAAATACATATACAGGTATATACTTTGGTTTAAGAATTTAATGCGTTCTCCAGGACATTTTGTTTTAAAGAAAATTCCTAACCAGAAATGCACAGGGGTGCAATGCATCCTGGATACTCTTTTTGCAAAGCATTACAAAAAAAATTCATAAACTGATGTATAGGGGGTGGGATTGCGAACTGAGGCATTATTTTCAATGGATTCCTTTCATTAATCGAAAATTATGTTAACGAAAGCATTCGTAAACTGAGGTACACCTTGGGGACATGGCCTGAGAATAGTTGTTCATAATCTTGGGTAACCCTGATGTCACTGCACTGCAACTCTCAGAAAAACTGGCCAGCAAAGCAGGTGGTGAAAGCTTCTGGGAGATACAATCTACCTGGGCTACCCAAGAAGGCATTAATCATCCCTGTTTTAAGATTTTGTGCAAGCCTTTTTTCCCCTTTTTGGGTAGCAGCCAGGCAGAGGGATCCATATACTGTACTCCCTTTCTAAGGATAATATTTCCTTGTGTTTTAGTCTATTTCTTAAAGTATATTTTAATCCCAGGTTAGGTTCAAATGGTGGAAACTTCTATACTATGCAGCCAGTGGAAAAGTAATTGAGTCACTGGTGCCTATTTCCGTATTATTGTCACCAGGAGGGCTTGCAGTAAGAACAACAGTGTCAACAAGTGAGGATGTGAAGTAGCTTTGTATAGTGTCTTCACATAAAGTGGCAAACAAAATACAAATCTTTAATGAGCTACTTTCTACATATTATCAAAGTCAAGGAACTATAGATAACACTTTCAGAACGAGGCATGGTGCTCAAACTAGGGCTCTCTATCGTGGCCTGCGTGAAGCCACACAGATGGGTTTCCCAGGCGCCCCTGCGCCAGAGGTCGGACTTCCCTAGCAATAGGAAAGTTCGTTAGTCTCCACCCCCTCACCCTGCGCATGTGCATGGGTGTTCCCACCTAAACGCCTCAGTTCCTCTTAACCGCCACAGCTAGAGGTTCATACTCGTGAGTCTCCGTGATTTTCTGCTTTAGTGCGATTATTTTGTTGTCTATGTCTTTTCTACCACCTTTCAAGAAGTGCACGGATTGCAGAAACAAAATCCCGCATTCGGACGGGCACGCTAAGTGTCTTTTGTCTCGGGGGAAACCATCAACCCGAGACCTGTTCCATCTGCAGAGGTTTTAGTGCCCAGGCCTTAAAGAATCATTGTAATCACCTCAACTCTTACCTCCTGGAATGGTCTCCAGTCTGCAGACCATGGAACAGAAAAAATCCACTTCGAACCCCCCCTACAGCTTTCTATGGGATTTCATGCCCCCCTTTCTTCCTTCCAGCCTTCAGTTTGTTTCTCTGAAATCCTGTAATTCCTTAAATGCTGCACAGGAATTGATACCATTCTTCCCATGAACCCTTACCAGAAGCCAGAGAAATCTTTTGTTTCTAGATGCAAGCAAATAATGAATTTTAATCAGATTGCCTCTGAACATTGGCTATTAGGGGCCATTATTTGGCCACTCACAACAAATTTAAATTGGTATAAATCCTCCATTTCCATTTCATGACTAGGCACTGAATGATGGCGAGGGGCATTACAAAAAGGAATAAAAGCCTCCCTACCGCATAAAGTCAGCCATTAAAAACAATTGTGGTTTACTTCAATAAATGCTTTTGTTTAGAAATGCAGAGGGAACAAGTAATGTAACCATAAATTTAACATGTGATCTCATCTAAACTACAATAGAATATGATAAATTAAATTGCACCATCCAGGAAGGTAAATGATTGTTACCAGGGTGGGTCTATCTTTGCAAAATGGAGGCCATCATGCTCTTGACTGTTTGCTTCTCAGCCATCAGGCACTGCATGGCCATTTACTATAAAATGGCAATCTAATGTTCATTCATTATTTACCTGCATTTACTGCAGGAGTATAGCACTAAAGAACTGATAAACAGAAGAAAAACAAATATCCTCCACATTACAGTACTTGTTATGAATGCATTATGGATACAGAGATAATGTTTTGGAAGACAAACAGCACAGTCCTTCCTGCAGAGGGTTATACACGTTTTGTGGTTTCCCTCCCTTCCTGTCTGGGTGCCTACCTGGGTGCTGAGCATAAATGCCCTTTGGCGGTTCATTTTTTTCAGACTGGGAGAATCCAGAAGTTCTTTCTAGAGATGGGTGCTTTGTACAAAGCAGAAATCGCTGCTGCCTACCTGTTTGTAAACCCCACCTCCCATCCCCCCCCAGCAGCTCCACACACCATTAGGGTCCTTCTTCACTGCCTGTGGGCCAATCAGTGCTGAAGCCTGGCCAACTCTTCTCTGCCTTCTTAGGCAGCCGGCCATTCCCTCCAGGAGGCAGGAGGGAGAGTCTCCCTGCACAGTCTATGAGTTGTTGTAAGTAAACTGAGCAGCTGGAGGAGGAGAGATGGGGCTTAGAAACCGTTGGGCAGTGGTGCTTCGTGTGAAGCACAAAGCATCCATCTTGAGTCCTCTCCAGTGAAATAATAACAAATGACCCTCTACCCCTGCATGCAAAGTGGGCTAGCCCTGTTTTAAACTGACTATGTTTTTTTAAAAAAAATGCATCAAACGGACAAGCAGAACAAAGAGAAAACCTCAAGGAAGATAATACTTCAAGCAGAAGCATCAGGATGGTTAAACTTAATTTATGTACAGGAAATAGACAAGAAGGGCAAACAACAACAACAAAAAAGTCGCTCAGCATGTTACTTCTCTGCTCCTCCCAGGTTTCTCTGCAGTCTCTGTGGGGATCTCAAAGGCCCCGGTCCCACGTCCCTTTAAAAAGCAGTTTAAATTACCAGATAAACTGTGTCTAAAAATGCCATCCCCATGGCCACCAGGCTTTTTGAAAAAAAAAGAAAAAAGAAAACCCAGTAATGATCCCTTAAGCGAGGTTTCTGTGACTCACCCAAGAGGTAGGGAAATTTTTGCCTTGCTTTGAAAATCCAGCTTTTAAGGAGGCAGACACCATGAGACCACACAGATTATCCTGGTTTCTTTTTCTTTCTTTTTTTCATAGCGCTGACTGGCTGTTCGTGGGGCTGATGGGCTATGTTTTTTTAATTGCTTTTCACCTTCAGAGAAACAGGAAGCTCTATCCGGTCCTACAAGTTTTCATTTTCCCCAGCCAAGTGGTCCGTTTTTTTCAAATGCTACCGCCACCTGCTGGCCAAGGGGGGGGGGCTGAACTGCACTTTAAAATTTAAAAAAAAAACAGCTTTTGACGTGTGAACTCCTGGCCCACTTATTCAATCACGTGATGGGGCGAAGAGGAAAAGCTGGACCTTCAGAAGATCAGGATTGAAACCCAGGTGTGGCCACGGCCAAAGAGAATCTCCATACCGGGTGACATGTTATAAATTGCTGGGATTGAAAAAAAGCAGCCAAGTAGTCATTAAATCCCTGCTTAAAATCAGGGTTTAATACAATAGTGGGAAAAGCATGGGGCTGAAGGGCCCCACTGTGAGTGACACACACACACACCATTAAGCCCCTGCCTCTGCCCCAGTTGGAGGAAATTTGTGGAAATGGCTTGTTTCTTAGAAAAGACACCACTATGGACCATAAGGAGCAATTTTACCAGATTTCCTGTCCTGTGATCTTAGGCCAGGCAAATTTTTTTTTTCCCCAGGGCTGGGTGTGATTTCCAAGCCCCCGGGGGTGGGGGGACGCTACACTTGGGCCTCAACAAGCTCAAAGGGATCTAGAAGGAAACAACAACACAGGAGAAATCACCCCCTGCGCCCACTAGCATGTATCAGAGGGCTTTCTAAATAAAGAATTCTTTAAACTATTTTGAGTGTGGGAGAGTAGAGATCAAATGAAAGTTGCCAAAATCTAGATGTGGGCTTATGCAGCTCCTGGGCATCTGGAAGTCTCCCTCCCATGATTCAATGATGTGCCTTATCTTCCTGGAAGGACAGCTGCAGTGAAATGGTGTTTAAACTGAAGATACCCTGGCTGGTTTGCCAGCTCACATGAAGGAAGAAATGATGGGGTGACGTGCAAAGGCAGAAAGTCAATTTTGTATCTATCATTTAGATTTGGGCATGAGACCTTTCAAATGTGGTCTGTGCTATAGCAGGAACCAAAATGAAGACATGCAGCATGAGCCACCCTGACCGTAACCTCTCACTGATATATTGCTAGGCCAGTGTATCAGTGTACCAAAATAAGCACCCCCTTATTTTGCCTAGGATAGGGCACCAAGGCCAACTCTGAAATGGAGTGCAAATATGGACAAATCACAGGATGCAATGTAGCAGGTCCTTGTAAGTTTGTGGCGGGGTAAAGGTGAGGATAGCTACTCACATGAAACATTGTTGAGTCTGGACAAACCCTGAATGGACCAACCTAGCATCATCACAGAGATGTAAAGTTGTGAAATACAGCCTGCTTTCTCAGATATTGAGAAGCTAGCTCATAAGGAAAACTTGCAATAGAACAAAAACATTCTTCAAATGCCCTCACAAGGAACAGCTGGCGTTTTCAAAACACATTTCTCTCCGTGAGGGAAAAGACTGAACTGTACAAGAAATACAATGCTGCTACTCATGCCATGATGATGTTTTTTTCCCTTACACAGATTAAGCCAGCATTTCACAGATTATTAGAACAGCGAAAAGGAAAATGTTAGACACAATATATGAGGTTCCCACCTTATCTTCAAGGTTCTTTGCAGTTTTCCTGTCCAAAAAAGAAAAGAGGGATAGATAGGATCTACCCAAATATATTTTATTAGCAAGAGTAACCCATACAGGACAACACGTGCATGTAAGATGCATGGCTCTAGAGCAGTGATGGCAAAACTTTTAGAGACCAAGTGCCCAAACTGTAATTCAGAGCCCACCAATTTTTTTTTTTTTGCAAAGTGCCAATACAGTAATTTAACCTGTATACAGGTGGCTATGAAGGGATGGTGTCGGGTGCCCACAGAAAGGGCTCTGAGTGCCACCTTTGGCACCCGTGCCATAGGTTCGCCATCACTACTCTAGAGTAATAATGCTGAAAAGGGCAGCTTGTGAACGTGTGCATCTAGGTTATTTTAAAATAAAGGATACATTCCAAGGATCACAGCCTCCAGACACTTGATTGGCAGGGCCTCTTTTGTCATTTCTTTGGCCAGATCCATCAACCTATGGGACAAGAGAGCATGCAGATTCTATATATATTTAACATACTTTTTTAAAAAGGCAGGCATCAAGCAAAATAGAGAACCCTCTGGGAGAGACAGAAAGTGGGAGGCAAAAGAATGCCTGGTCACAGAAGGTCAGAGGAGAAGTCAAGTATTAGATTCAGTTCCTCATCTCTTCCTTCCCCTCCTTCCCTGCTGACACAGTATTTCTTTTGAATGATGATTCAGAACATCATATTTTAAGCTGGATTTCATGCACACACACACACAATGAATACATCTGGATAGTTCCTATAACAGTCAGTACAATCATGGCCCTCAGATCTCTTTTCATGTAATGCCTCAAGCCAGAAGACCAAGTACAATATAGAATGGAAGCCTTCCCAAAGCCCACTGTATTTGTGACGTGTGCATCTCCATCTGTGTTTACTATATCAGCAAGATATCAACAACCACAACATTCCCGAGAATTCTACTCAATACGATTCCAAAGATATTAGCACACAAGAGGTTTTTCTTCAGAAGGCCATGAACTCTCCAGACAAGGCTGAGGAACCCTGGAAGCAGTTATATAGCCTAAGTTGCTCTTCTAGCAGATGACATACAAGCATATTTGGTGAATTGCTTAATGGAACCTGAGCAGCTGCAAGAAAACCATGTTCTTGTAAAAGAGCATGAAATCATAGCTCTTGAGCAGCTGCAACCAAGCTAGAGAAGAGCTTTTGCCCTGGGCTTCCTAAAGGAACCCAGACACTGACCATCTTGGAGGTCAACCCAGTTTTTTTGCCAAATTCAGAAAGGGAGGAGCCTCCGGTGGGGAAGAGAGGGTAGAAGATTTGAGTAACATCACTTACCCGGTCAAAGGCCTGCTTTTCTTGATTTCAAAGAACTGTGTCCCAGTATGATTGTACCTGGGAACAAGGAGTTAAGGGCCACACCGCTGGGAAGAGGTCTTTGGAGCAGGCAGGAGATGCCACCATAGGCACAGCCATCATTGTCAGCCTAGGGCAGACTCTCTTGCAGTGGGGAAATATTTGAGAAACCACATCGACAGAACACTCTGATACCAGCAATAATTAGTGACTTAAAGAAATCAAGCACTAAGGGCTCAACTATGTGTGGATACTTCATAAGAACATAAGAACAGCCTTGCTGGAATAGCCCACAGCCCATCCAGTCCAACATTCTGTCTCACACAGCAGCTCAACAGTTACTTCAGTGTATTCCCAAGCAGATGCCTTCACCTGCTTATGATTCCCTGCAAATGGCATTGAGAGATATCCTGCCTATCTCTCCAGCCCGGAGGTTGTCTTTAGGCAACCATATGATAGCCACTGATACCCTTGTTCTCCATGAACTTGTCTAATCCTCTCTTAAAGCTGACAAGGCTGACAACTGTCACCACTTCTTCTGGCAAGGAGTTCCACAGACCAGTGATCCTCTGGGTGAAAAAGTACTTTCTCTTATTTGTTTGAGATCTAGCACCCAAAAGTTTCATGGAGTGCCCCCTAGTTCTAGTGTTGTGCGATAGGGAAAACAGTTTTTCCTTATCTAATTTGTATGATTTTATAAAACTTCAATCAGGTCACCTCTTAGACGCCGTCGTTCAAGAGTGAAGAGGCCCAGCTGTTGCAGCCTCAACTTCATATGTCTCCCACCCCCCTCAGTTTTTCCTCTGGACTGAAGTGTAACAGGGATGCACAGCTTAACCATTCCCTTGCCAGCTGTGACGCTGCCAAAAACCTCTCTACCTCCATTCCTCACACTGTGCTGCAGGCCTTGAAGGGGGAGAGCTCCTGTTGGTGCCAGCTGCAATTATGGGCACTAACAACTGGCATTCAGCGGAAACAAAAGTACTGAACAACTCTAGGCTAAACCTGTCTTTCTTGCCAAAACGACACAGGGGAGGCTGGAACTGTTCCGACTGTTCCCCAGCTTCCTTAAAGAATCAAGATGAGGACTGAGCGAAATGCCATTTGAAAAGCGGAAAGGGCAGCTGGCAACAGATCAGCTTTGTCTGATTTGCAGACATGATGACAAGACACTCAGGGAACAAGCCAAAGGAAACGGGTCAAGCAGCAAAACCACAGGTTGTCAGAAGCAGCAATTTCTTTAGGGAGGGAACGTCATTTCCCACATGGGCTAAAGGACCAAGCAGCCAGAAATGGTCTCTTGTGGTTAAACTAGGGAAGCTTCTTTGCTTCCCTTTTCACTCCTCAGCCATTTGGAAGAAGGTGAAAGGATACTGAAGTTCCCTAATGTAGCGTTGTATAGCTTCCAGGCGCTCAGGGACAAGGGTAGACGACTGGAGCGTAGGCACACTTGGTATAGGGATCTGCGCACAAGAAAACAAAAGAGAGGGAGAAATGAAGAAAGATATGAAACCACCCAATAGACAGTGATCCACACAGATACAGTAAACCCAGACACAGCACATGAGATCATTACCCCCATAGTCAATATTACTACTACTACTACTACTACTACTACTACTACTACTACTACTACTACTACTACTACT
>JAHTLZ010000016.1:9762911-9836443 GCA_023846285.1 Phrynocephalus versicolor
CTACTACTACTACTACTACTACTACTACTACTACTACTACTACTACTGAGACAGGACCAGTAAACAGCCTTCCAAACACAGCAACAACAGAAACAGACAATATAGATTTTAAGAACTAGAATACCAACAACAACAGCAAGCACAAGGAAAAAGCCGGGATAGATGAGAATTTTACATGATTTGTCATTTTGTATGAAAATTCCCAAACTTGCTACTTGCTTCACATGAGAATAAGAGAATTCCCCAGAGACCTGGAATGAGGCACAAGAACTCTCAACATCAAAGGGCAAGACTGCTTCCACTAGGTAATACAACTTTTATTCAATCTGGTTCCAATTGGCAAACCTAGCGGACTTACCAAAAATTTTTTTACACCAAACCCAGAATGAAGTACATGGGCCCTTTGTATCAACCCCCCCTCCCGCCCAGGCCAAAAGGGATTTGTGTATCTCATAGTGCCAAATGGAGCTGGGTAAGGGAGAGGGGGTGGTGGTATATGACCCATGTTTCTTTGTTTGAAGAACAGGGGTGTGACTTAAGAAACAGCCTTTTACAACTGCCCTGCTTGCCTCCAACAAGAATCCTGTCCTGCTGGCTACAACAACATCTAGCCATGGATTTTAAGAACATCATCTAAATAAGGCCTTTAAAAGTAACCTCCTGGTCAAGAACATCCCTTCCACCATGGCTGAACTTCTGGGACCTGCTTTGAAGAAGGGCGATTGACTGCACTCGAAAGCTTGCAATGTTCCTTTTTTATTTTTAATAGTGGCCTATGAAGGTATCTCCTGTAACCTATTTTTGCAGTTGTGTTTGTGATGGCCACACGGCTCAACTCCTTTTTGCCTTGATGAGAATAATGTGAAACTTTTAAAACAACTTTTTTAAAAAATCAAATTAATGTGGGGAAAAGATAATTGACCCAGAGAGCTAGTCATTTTATATCTATTGACTGAAAAACAATTAGGTGTCTTGCAGCAGCTTGAAGACTAGCAAGGTCTATTTGACATAAGCTTTTTTTTTTTCTGACCGAGGAGCACAATGCTGGGAGTTCAGTTCCCCAGTGTGCCTCCTTGACAAGGGATGGACTCATTGATCTAGAGGGTCCCTTCTAACTGTAGTCCTGATATTATTTATTTATTTATGATCCATTTCTAGCACTGGAGGACTTGAACAACTCAAAAATATGAACAGTATCCAAAGCTTACTAATTCTAAATTATTACAGGTGCCACCTCATGAGATAGCCTCCTTTATTTTTTACTGCTGGTCAAAGTACCAAAAGTTATTTATTTCACCAGTATGGGAGCATCTATGGAAAACAAAAGAGTTGGGTGATACATGCCAAATGGTCATGCAGCCACTTAATTCCTGTTTTGCTTTTTTGTTTTTAAAGGCTCAATACTAAGGCCACAAGAGTGGTACATGGAGGGGAATGCTGAGAAAAGCCAAGTTGTTGTGGTGCATCTTTTTCTTTCTCAAGAAGCAGATTGCTCAAATAAATGACCCAAGCTCTGTATCATCAGAAACAGAGGGACTGCAGGCAAAAATCAAATAAAAACAAAACAAAAGACACAAAACATGTGGCACTTTAAACACTAACTTTCATATTTTAATGTAACATTTCGTGGACACGTCCACTTCTTCAGACATATAGCAGCAGAATGAGTTGTGTAATATAATATGTGATGAGATATACATTTCATACCAGATGTTCATTGGTGGATAGGGTAGGGGGAAGAGGAGGGAGAGATAATTAGTTGTAGAAGTAGAGAAGGGAGAACAGCATGCAGTATATTTATATTTTAAAGTCTTCCAAATGTATGTTGTCATTTGGATCTGTGCAAAATTCTAATCCCATCTGACTTTCAGGAGGATTAGCAATAACTCTTTTAATTAACCGTTTCTCTATGGAAGGTGCAGCTGGTGATGCTACTCCGCAATTGCATTTACATCTAAGATACATGCAACGTCCCCAGCCAATGTGATGGAAACCATACCCTGTAGCTAGCCCCTGACCTAAGCAATTAGACTGATGAAGAGCTCAATACTGCATACAGAAACCTGGGCCTAGAGCCCAGACTCAGCAAAGGTTTCCTGCAGACCCAGGGCTCCAATAATTTCTATTAAAGAGAGAGGAGGCAAGCTGCCAGAAGATGGTAATCTGTCCCTATCATCTCACAGCTAACTGATAAGTGATACAGTATTATGCTCTGTTGAGATATCATCCTTCTGTAGTGTCTTCTACTCAAAACATGCCAGATCACAAGTTTCAATTGATCTAAGCAACAGCTAAATGGAAACTTATGTTACTCTGTTGCTGGTTATGTTATTCCCTTAGAAGCGAAGTACAGTAATAGATTGCCTTGTTTATGGTTGTGCAGTCAAGTCAGTGACATGACTAAGAAGAGAGACCCACAGCAATCCTGTTCACCAGCTGTTGTGTAAACCCCCAAGCAACATGTCTCGAATGATCAGCCACTGTGGGGTGGCTTCATATTACGATCGTTTCCCATGCAGTGGTCATCGCAGTTACCATGTGGCAGTCTGCTCATCTGAAGTTTCCATCATGAACCTGGTGACCCAGAACCAGTCACTCACTCTTAGCCAGATCTACATCAACTATTGTTGCAAAGACAAAGAGCGGCAGAATAGAGCTGCATACACCTCCTTAGACTCACTAGAGGAAAAGAGAAACCTAAATCCATACCTAATGAATAAATCTTCAGCTATTGTGCTTAGGACCAATTTCATCTTATTAAGGTTCTGTAACACAGTAGTAGACTTGGAGAAGGCAGGGTTACATGTAACAAAATGAACTTCCATCTAGGCCAGTGGTTCTCAGCCTTCCCAATGCCGCAACACTTTAATACAGTTCTTTATGTTGTGGTGACCCCTTGCCCTGCTTGGAAGAGGCCACAAGCCCCCTTTGGCAAGCCACCGCCGCAGGTGCCATAGAGAACTTCCTTCTATAGGCACCCTCAGCCAATCGCAGCTTCCGGTTCCATTGACTGACATCCCATCCAACCTATCAAGCTGTAACACACCCCCCCCCCCCCCGCTTCGTCCTCCAGCCCCAAACAGTTTGTGCCTTTTTCTTCACTGGATCACAGAGACCCCTGTGAAATGGTCGTTCGACCCCCAGGTTGGGAACCACTGGTCTAGGCATTCTAAGAGTTACTTGCAACAATTTTCAAGAAGTGAGGATAAGAATACAGTATGCCTCCCAATTCTCTCTCTGTATATACCCGCCTGGCTTCCAAAGGGATTGAGAGGCAGCAGGGCTGTGTTCCACACTGTTAGCACAACACTTTGTAAATATGCAAGTGGGCTTTCTTGGTTGCAGAAGCCTCAAGGTGGGATGCCCTTCCCTGGAGGCCTGCCAGCCACTGGTATCGCCCTTTTTTCAGTTGAAACCTGGCTCTTTGCACAAAAGCATTTGGGGTTCAGCAAGATCAACGTGGGTTTTTAAAATGTCCAACTGTGGGTTTCATGCTGCTTGAATTAATTTTTTCCACTTGTTTTTTTTAAAAAGTCAACTGTCTATATTACTCAAATAGCTTTCAACTGATATTCAGAGTGATGCCACTGATTATGACCTACCCTCAGATCTGCTGATATATAGCATGTCAGAAATACTGTAATTAACAAATAATTAAATAGTTTTACTACCTTCCTCATACTGAAGCTTAACTTTTGGAGCTGGGAACTTCTGCAAACAGAAGTTCTTCAGAATGCAAATATAACAGAGTTCCGTTTTTCATGGGGAATAACCAACAAATGGAAAATATTCCCTGCATAAAAGTTCATCCTGGGCACGTGTTAGGTGAGAGCCTTCCTGCGTCTTCTCCCCAAATCTTCTCCCAAGTCCTTGCTTACAGAACTCGCGAAAAGCAAGCTAGTTGTCAACAGGGCTGACAAAGCTTTCAGAGACAGAACTTTTAAAGGGTGTAACAATAATTTCTTAATTTTTAATTCTTATTGTTATTACATTAACCGACTTGCTTTTAAACCTTTTTAACTCTACAGTGTTCTTGTAATGCTACAATGTACTTCATTGTGTTATAAAGAGGAACTCATTTTTTTTTTAAATTAGTACTTTTTAACAAATCATTTTGGGTACTAATTTTGGGAGGAAGATGGAATATAAATCAAATCAGCAACATAAATAAGCAGACTTCCCCCACACCGCATTAGGAGCCCAAGTTTCTTTTAGAAGGTGATGTTTAAAGGGACTCTAGCAAAAACAACCATTGTCTGGAGAAGGAATGTTGTAGGAGGCTTGCAAAGCACGGCTTCTGAGCACAGACTTCCTCAAGAGACAAGACAGTCAAGAAAGGTTTTTTTTTTATCACCCCTGCACGGTTTTTATAATGCAGCCACAACCTCCATTATAAATCTATACATGAACTCCTGACACTGGTCTACTAGACTGGCCAGATCTCATTATTTGACTCAGAAAGTGTGGGGCTGGATCTCATCCAGGCAGCCCACGGAACAAGGGTTATAACCAGGATCTGGAACTCTGGAGATTTGGCAAGCCTAGCATACATATGCAGACAGCCATGCACTAAATTCCCCAAAGCACCGTCCTAGGGAAAACAAAGCTTGGTAATAATACCGTACACAAGAAACAGAGAGAACAAGATACAGATGTCTTCAGAGCCTCTAGGGAGGCTTAGGTAGCATAGAATCCAGCACTGTAATCCAGCACTAGCTCCAAAATGCACTTCTATTCGTGCCACCCATTCCGTTTACTTTTTTTCAGAGCAAATCAGTCTTTTCAACAGAGGTTGCCAACCCCTGAGACTTCAGGTGTTCTGGAACTAAAATTCCCAGAAGACTTCACCACTAGTTTTGCTGGCCAGGATTTCTGGAAGCTGTAGTCCAAGACTATTTGGGAACCTGAGATTGGGAACCACCGCTCTACAGCCACCATTCTGGGAAGCTGTTCATCTCACCCAGAACACAGTAAAGACAAGGACAAACCAAAGGGATGCAGAAGCACAAGCACTTTTTCATAACAGGGCAATCTGATGCTGTTCTATCCAAGGGAAAGCCACCCTCAAGCCATTTAGGGCAAGCCAGGAATAGCGCAGGCGTGTACCATTATTTAGTACTTCCATAGCAGACCTGGGAATTCTAGTGAAGAAACATAAACTCATAGAGCTGGAAGAGACCTCAAGGGCCATCCAGTCCAATCTCCTGCCATGCATAAACCCCCAATGAGGTGGCCTGTCCCCTGCCCACCTCCAGTGAGTTGGCAAGTGACCAAAGCCAAGCTATATCATAGAGTCACCCAACAGTATCAGTGACTGCTGCTGAGCTGGGACTTGTTCCCAGTAAAATGCCACGGTAGGCCAATTTGCCCTGGCACAAGAATCCCTGTGTCTTAATTCGGGGAGGAGGTAGACTGTCCAACCGCAAAACTGCCTTTATAAGCAAAACCAAACCAAACCAAACCAAAATATTATACTTGAGGAACAGCTACCGGACTGAGAAATAAAATGTTTTGTAACAGCTGAGATGATGCAACCTCACGGCAGCCAACAGAAACGGCAGACAGTGCTAAGGTGAAGTCAGACGCCTCATTCATACAAGGAGCTGGGAAGTTACCTGCAAAGGGAGACCCAGCTGGCAAGCAGATTGCCTTACAGAAGCTGTAACTATTTCAAGTACAAATTATTTTGCCTTCTCTTTTCAGGGACTAGCAATTGTGTAGTTCCAACTGCCAGAGTTGCTACATGACTGCAGGTTGACAATCATTAAGACAACACACCTACTTAACAAGCATGACATGTTTTATTACCACCCATAGAGAAATAGACCCTACACACACACACACACACACAATACAAGACAGCCATTTCTAGCAAGTTCTGCCTGTATTCCATGGAGTCCAGCCTGATGTCACCATTTTGGCAGTATTAAATTTCCCATCTGCCTCTCCCCTCCACAGAATCCTGCCTCCTTTTGCTCGCTCAGCTCAGCCATCTGGCATTGCTACTCTCCTCTCCATACAAAAGAAAGATCCTCTTGGACTAAACGAGCCATTGGTTGATTCCATTATGATTCCCTTCCCGCAAGTGGCAGACCGAGACAGCTAATTCAGCATCTTGCGCATTGGAAATGGTGCATATACGCACCACTGAGGAAGAAGGCAATAGAGCAGCAAAGATTCATAGCTTTCTCTGACATTTCTGCACCTGTCTCCCAACTACACCCGTTGAATATTGCTGATGGGTCCGGTTGTTACTGGACTACAATAACAACCCAGTTCCTACTGGACTACAATTCTCATCAGCCACAAACAGTACAGCCAGTTGAATGGGTAACAGGAGTTTCAGCTCAGCAACATTGGGAGGGCCGCACATTCCCCAGACCAGCTCTAGTGATACCTTGAACCATGCAGCAGTAAAAGGAATCCCCAGTCTGCATTGACGTGTTTGTGGTATGGCTATTTTGACTCTTACGAGGCCATGTATAATCGCTTGCTGAGAAAGACAATGGGAAGAAGAATCCTGTTCTCTTATACTCTCATGAAAGAGAAAACACATATTTCCCTCACTCATTCATAAGGCTAGTTATGAACTAGTTGCAAAACAAGGTGAAGGACAGCCAGCCAACAGGGGAAAACAGTTGCGGTTATGTCTATGGAGATTCTCAGTCATTCAGGTCAGGTCGTCTGAAAGCTGAGACGTGGCAACTGGACTTCTTTTTTTGTGTGAGATTGAAATGTTTCACTCCTCAATTAAAAGTTCACCTTAGTTTCACACCATCCTGGTCTGAATAGGCTCTTTAGGTGGACAGTGGCCTGGGTTGTGTGAAAGTCCTACCAATGCAACCCTTCCCAACACCCACTACCACTGGCTTTCCTGGTGGTAGTGTGAAGTGGTACTGATTTGTCTGGGGAAAGATGAAAGGCTAGCATGATAAGTGATAGGCAGATTGTGCCTAAGTCCTCTACCTCTGTTGAGAAAGGGGTTTTGAATACACACATGAATGGCTTCCCTAACCCCTCTCTCAAACCACCTATCTTCTCTGTCTAATATGTGTACATCCTCATCTTTGAATGAGTGCCCTTTGTCCTTCAAGTGGAGGTGTACTGCGGATTCTGGTCCTGAACTGTTGACCCTCCTGTGCTGGGCCATCCTCCTGTTTAATGGCTGTTTAGCTTCTCCAATGTGCTGCCTTCACTGCACTGGGCCTCTTATCATATATTGCTCCTCATGTGCAGTGTAGTCCTTCAGCATGCATTTTTCCTTGGCAGGATTCTTCTGTCTAAGACACTTACAGATTTCAAGTGATTCTCTAGGAATAGGCTACAACTGTAGCCTAACCTGCTGTCAGAGATCATATCCTACTTGCTTGTTCACAATCTATTGCTAAAAGTTATGGAGAAACTTTTCCAGATCTATTCTTTCTTCTGTTCAAAACTGTTATAGCCAACTTTTCTATTTCATAAACCCCTTACAGACATTATTTTATTGTATTTTATTTCATACATTTCTGTACTACCCAATTTAGCATTTTCTAAATGAACTAGAATGACAACGCATACACAATTATTTTTTCCATGATGAGTCCCAATGTCTCATGCTGTTAGCACTAGAAGGATTTCTTTGAATATTTTAACAGAGTTATTCAAAACAGAAGAAGCACTCCTTATGGCAGGCCTGCCCAAAGTCCGGCCCGGGGGGGGGGGGGGAATCCGGCCCGCCAGGCCATTCTGAGTGGCCCGCGGCTGGCTGGCCCACCCCTCCCTCCCCCTCCTTCGCCCCATGTTTTTTTAAAAGAAAGTGGGTGGGGCTTGCAGTGGGGTGGCAGGGTCGGGGAGCAACCGGCCCCTGACACATTCTCAGCCACCAAATCTGGCCCTCCTTACAAAAAGTTTGGGCACCCCTGCCTTATGGGGAAAGCACATCTCAGTTTCTTATGCACACCAGCTGGGGCACCACTTAGGCCCCTGTGCAAAGATGTCCCATCACAGCAGGAGAAACATCACAGGTGCTCCCGTGATGATCCACATGGCATTTGGGGACATCAGTGGAGATGACTTCCACTGATTAGATACAAATGGGTGATGAGACACTGGGCAACTATAGGCAGAAGGCTTCCCATAGTTGCAGGATATGCTACCTAAGGAACTCCCAGTTTTTCTCTGCAGTGGAGAAGATTACTGCTCCCTTCCTACCATATGAGAAGACAGTCTCACTCATAGAGGCAGTCCTGCTAAATGCCTTAATTGCTTTCTCTTGGAAAGAACTAAGTGTCTATCCATTCACACACACAAACACACACACACACACACACACACACACACACACACACCTTCTTATCCTTTTAGGAGGGGCAATATACTGTAAATGCACAAGTTATCTATTCACACACACACACACACACACACCCCTTATCCTTTTAGGAGGGGCAATATACTCTAAACGCACAAGTTATCCATTCACACACACACACATACACACAGGGCCGGCGCTAGGTTTTTTTGCACCCTAGGCGAGGGGTGGGGGGGCGGGGAGGGGGGGTAGGTGGAGGGCGGGGGGGGCGGTGGATGGTGGGAGACGGCGACGGGCATGGGGGGCGGTGATGGGGGCGGACGGCAACGGGTGGCGGTGGCCAGCGGCGGGGGGGGCAGCAGGGTGGGCAGCACCCCCTCTCCATTTTGGCGCCCTAGGCAACTGCCTAGTTCGCCTTAATGGACGCACCGGCCCTGCACACACACACCTTCTTATCCTTTTAGGAGGGGCAATATACTGTAAATGCACAAGCATGACACTTTGCACCCTCAGTCTGCCATTCACAGCATACTTTAATTATTGAAGGGCTGCATGGTTTCAGTTCCACTTCATTACTTCCCCCACCTTTGCTACTAATTCAGTGTGTCTTTTGCCCAGCAACTGGCACATAATGAGTTCCTCATGATGACCCTCTTTTCTCACCAAGTCTCACCTCACCTTGGGTAGGTCAGTAGCTCCTCGGATTCTCAGCGCCACTCTTTCGCCTTCCGGGTGGATCTTGGCCACATGCTTCCACATCCTTTCCCAAGTGGCCTCGTTGATGGGAAGCCCTCCCCGGTTGACAAAGAAAGGGACGCCCCCATCTCGGAGATCTTCATCCCCGTCTTCCTCCTGCTCCTCCTCTCTTTGTGCCACCCCTGCCTTGGCCTCGGACTTCCGTGGGGGGGCGGCGGCAGCGTGGCCACCAGCATCCGCTTTGCCACCGGGCATCCCAGCATCCGTAATTTCGGCCTCCTGTCGCTGGAAGCACAAGCACCTCCGCCGGCGGCCCGCCTTCTGCAGGTGGCTAAGAGAGAGAGAGAGAAGGACCAGGGCTGACACCGAAGGAGGCCCTTTAAGACCAGACAGACCGACAGACCAAAAGGGCGTGGTTCACTTACACATCACCCAAGAGAAATCCCCCGGGCTTGCTCTAAATAAATAAATAAATAAATAAATAAATAAAAAAACCCCGCAGCCACCAACCTGAGGATGTTGCTCCAGGCTCTTAAAAACTCTAGAAAAGTTAAAAGAAAAAGAAAAAAGAAAAAAGCATGCTTCTTCACTTAGACCCTAGGGCTCTTTTTCTTAAGAATGCAGAGACACAAATAATAAATCGGGTTATTAAGGGCAACTGGGGCGGGGCGGCGACAGGAAAGGCGAGGCGTGCAAAAGGATAAGAAACAGACGCTCTCACTCACCGAGCGAAGGGGGCTCGTCAACCACGGCCGGTCCCAGAAACCACGGCAAGGGCAGGCGGACAAAACTCACCGGCGCCGGAGCCGAGCAGCCCTTGGTGGTGGTGGTGGGGGGGGGGCGCTAGGCGAGCGCCGGCATCCCGCACCCCTTTTCCTACCCCCTTCCACGCACAAACATACACCCTAGCCGCCGCGACGCTAAGGCGAGGCGAACAAAAGAGGTTCGCGGAGCAAAGCGCCCCCCCCAACCCCACCCTACCCGACAGCGCAAGCAAGAAGCCGAGGGGCGCTGGCGGACGGGCGGAGAGAGGGAGATGGGGGGGGGCGGGAAGATGCGTGTTTGGGCGCCGCCGCCGCCCGGAGCAGGTGAGCTCAGCCGGCGAGTCACAATGCTGCGAGCGTCGCTGGCCAAAGGGCGGGCGGGCGGACCGGCGGGCGGGCAGGAGGCGAGCTGGGGCGTCCCCCTGGCGCGGTCCGGCGAGAGAGCGACAGACCGGCTCACCCGCTAGGCAAGCGAGCGGAGGGACAAAGGCCCGGCGGGCGGCCTCGGAAGCTGCGGCTTTCTTGGCCACTGGGGGAGGAGGAGGAGGAGGAGGAGGTGCCGCCGCCGCCGCCGCCGCCAGCTGGACCGCTGCTTGCTGCTGCTGCATGCAAGGAACAAAGCCGCGGAAGCTGCAGCAGCAGCGGCGCCCCAGAGGGCCGCGTCCTCTTAGACCTCCAGGGGGCGCCTCAGGCCGGGGAGCAAGGAGGAACAAGGCGGCCGGGCCATGCCGGGGCTGCAACGCCCAGGGGAGGGGGGGCTTGCTCCGGGGGCGACCACCGCTGGGTGTCTCCCCCCCCCCCACAAACCCACCCCACCCCATAGGAGCCAGACGCTCCCTGCGCATGCGTGTCTTCCTAGCGGCCGGGGCTACTTAAAGGGACAGCGATTCCTCTATTATCCTCCCTGGGAGCCAGGCGAGGGAGGGAAAGGTGGGTGGGGTGGTGGATCGGGCCCCTTGACGGATGGTTTCGCTTGCTTGTAAGCTTGGGGAGAAGAATCGGAGCATCTCATTCGCCTCGCAGGAGAGCGCCAACCACTGGCTGGAGCAGCAGGTCCCGGGAACCGTTTTTCGGCATCCGCTAGTCTCACAATGAGTGTTGAGGCTCATTGGAAAGAAGGGCACTCTGTGCATGCACAAAGGCATCCCCCTTTTTTGTGCTTTACTTCACGTGCTCCGGACCTGAGCTCTGGCAGTTTCGGAACCCAGCTCACCTTTAATCCTGGTTATGACAAAATGTTTACCAGGGAACAGATATGAAAATTGTTTGGTTTTCATTGCTTTCAGTAACAGGGCTGAACCATGGGACCGAAGATAGGAGAAACATGCCATCTGACAACATCTGTGTTTGAGGACTGGGCCCTAAGGGTGCACTTTATGCTAGTATATGTTTGGTAGTGGGAGGGATGTGTGTGTTGGGTCTGTACAGTTATGACTGACTCTCCGTGACTCCCTGTCCATGGAGTTTTCTTGGCAGGAATACTGGAGTAGCTTGCCAGGTCCTATTCCAGGCACCTACAGCGCCTGGAATTCCCTGGTGGTTGCCCATCCAAGTACTAACCAGGGCCGACCCTGCTTAGTTTCCGAAATCAGGTGAGATCGGATGTGCTCAATGCATCTTTTCAACACTAAATGTGGATAATGCATTATCCAGTGTCTGAAAACCTTATGGGTAGGTTTCTGTCCTTTTTGCACTTGCCTCTTGAAGACTGTGTTGGCAATGACCTTAAATTTTTTAAAATAATTATTTATATTCCAACTTTCTTCCAGTGCACAACCTGAATGGACTCAGAATATGACTTAAAACAGATACAACTAAAAAAAGAGAGAAGGAAGTTATAATCCTGAAACAATTAAATAATAAACATAGTGAACGAAAGCTAAACACAACCATTAAAAGGCCCTTCCTTAACACCGCGTAAGTGACTAAAAGCATATAAGCAGCCTAATTAATACTTTGCCTTTCTGCCAGAAAGAAAGCAGGGAAGAGCCCTTCAAGAATCAATCAACTATCATGTGCCAAAAGATGGTGCAAAATGTAGAGCTGACAGATCACCATCAGTGTGTTTTCCTGATTTAGGGCATGGGTGGGGAAGTTTTGACCACACACCCCTTGCTTCTGATTTCAAATCCCAGAAGCACCAGCCAATATTGCTAATTGCAAGGGATTGTGGGAAGTGAGGTCTCAAAACATCTATTTAAGTTGATGCTTAAATATTCAGAGTAGGTTCCTTCTATGTGTCAATATTTCATTTGCAACTTTTATCTTAATTTTCATCTCAGAAATGTACACTTAGTTGCATCACTATAGTTCTCTTGCCCTGGTGGTCTAGGATATCTCAATTAATGGACTTCTTGAATCTAGTGCATTTTTAACCATTCCTTCCCTTTGCCCTGCTGATTCCTGTCTTTCAATTTAGATCCTCAGTCATAAGGTCAAGTAGAAGGTCAATGGGTTTCAATGCTTCTGTTGACCTAGTGGAACGGGAGCTCAGCAGGTGGCCATGCCAGGACCCTTTCCCACCCCATTCCAGAGCAGGATCAATGATAGTTGACACAGAGGTGGCCTGGAGTTGTGATCTCCTTAGCAGGGAGAATGTCGCTGGTAACAAAAGCATAAATATGGCTTTGAAAATGGTGCCCTGCTTATTTGATGTTACTGTACAGCTTGGAATTGCTGAGTTTAACTGTAAAACAGAAATATCTGAAATATAGACTGATCACAAGATGCTAAGAATTTCCTGGATTGAGTGACGAACAAAAAAAGTGCTAAAGGAGATGAATAAAGAAAAAGAAAAAACCGTAAAACACAGAATGTTAGGCCAGTCATGTAATGATAAAATAAATGAGCAGATTGTTACTGCTGGTCACTCAGGGTCAAATAAGTGGCTGGAAAGTTCAGAAAGGAGAAGAAATGAATTGGTCTAATAATGTGGTTTGCTTGCAATACACCATTGTTAAGAGTGGGCCTATCCAAAGTAAAGATGAGTCATGACAATGCTCAACTGCTGGTAGAAGGAGGAGATAATCTTCCCAACAACTTGGGCAATTGATAGATTCCCTTTGCGACCTGCTGTCTTCTTGAAGTCCATGTCTGGATCTGTTGGACTGCACTTCCCACCATCCAAAGTGAGTCATGGTCTCACACATCTGGAGAATCCCAGATTGGGAAAGCCTGGCAGAGATGAAGCCAAAGGCAAACAAACAAGCAAAAGCCACCTACTTATTTCTTTTTCCCTGGTAGAGTCCCTACTTCATCCTAACAACTTGAATAATAACACTTGTCTGAAGACTGTGTGCACAGGTACCTTAAAAGCTAAGCAATACCTTTCAACTGCCAAAGATCTTTCGCCAAAGCTCTTGTGGTGTCTGGCTGCCAGAGTGACTCTTGGGGGTGGGGGTGGGGGTTAACCCTCTTCCTTGAAGCCCTCCACACACACACACCCATTTGCTTCAAAGCTTTGGAAGAGATCCTTTGGAGCAGATTTGCTGGGAGCCTCAGAGGGGCCACAAGAAAGCAGGGGTTCCATTGCACCCCTTTGTTTCCTCTCTCAAAGGAGGTCACTGCGATTAGATCAGCAGCACCACTTCAGCTCCATTGCATAACAGTCAAGAGACACATTAATGATATATTTATGACCTGAGGCTCAGTGGCAACAGTGGTCACATATACACAAGGACAGAGTCAGCTGCCTCTGTGCTTGCTTCCTTCTCACTGCATGGAGCCACGAGCATCTCAGAGAAAAAGTGCTGTTTTGTTGTTTAATCAATAGCATCTTTTAAAAACCATGTGAAATAATCCAGACCTTGCGGGTGAAAACACGCACATAGACACCCCATGGGCATATGTTTAAAAATTCCTGTACTCGAGACTCTTAACAAATGTTTTATTCTTATACGTACAAGAAATGGGCCATGGATTCTGTGCTCATAAAAATAAGTCAGAATCTTTAAAAGGAACTCAAGTCTATTGGGAATCTGTAATTATGGATAGTCCAGAGGCTCTCTGGAGTCTCAGCTGTGACAACAGTAACTGCTTGCTAGACCATGTTTGGGCACGAATAACAAGTTACTTCCTTCAAAGCAATACCTGCACATCCCACTTCAGTGGGATAATCTGTACCCTGCAAGGATGCTCTGTGTATGTGGGGAAGTGAGCTCTAGTTCACAAAGGCCTCTCCTCTAAAGTACTGCACACCTCTTTGTTGTTTTACTGCAACAAACTGACATGGATCTCACTTCTATAAATGTGATGGACAAACAAGCCCAAGTTATTTTTATGCCCTGGAAAGCGTGGCACTCCATACAACCTCTTCGAGTACTCAAAAAGGCATGAGTAGGATTTGGACTTACCAGGTGCATCCTTTTCCCACCATATACCTGTCTCCCACTAGCCACAGATTCTGCACCAGAATGCAAAAGCCATACATGCGTGCAACAGGATGCACATAAGGTACCATCACAGTGTGAGCCCAGTTGCTCCAGAATGCCATCCTACCCCCCCCCCCCAAGGTACCCTCCATGAGACGGAGGCAAAGTGAGATCTAACAAAGGGATTTATTTCAACCTGAGATAAATGTTCACAATAGGATGCAATGACTAGCTCTATGTAACAAGTCCTATGTCAGTGATGGCAAACCTTTTAGAGACTGAGTGCCCAAGCTGCTATTCAAAACCCCGCTAATTTTTCCCAAAGTACCAATACAGCCATTTAACTTGAATACAGGTGACTGTGAAGGGGCGATGTTGGGTGCCCACCGAAAGGGCTCCGAGTGCCACTATTGGCACCCCTGCCATAGGTTCGCCAATACTGTACTAGGTTCATCACAGGGTTACTCTTGCTTGCTTTTATCTGGCTGTCAAGGAAAGAGGATAATCCTTTTCTCTTTGAGGAGATTCAGGATGCCTTGAAGGTGGGTGAATCTAGTGGTATGGCTTCAGGGGTGGCAGATGGACACTGTCATGCACCCTGCACAGTGGTCTTGATCATCTCGCCATCTTGTTCTGGACATTCTTCCATTGACGTGGTGGACTGGATGGGACCAGATGAAGCCGAGGCAATGACTACTGCCCAGAGTCCTGTCAGTGGGATTTGGCCAGCCTGTATGCAGTAGTGTACGTGCTGGGCGATTGTGCATTAGATTCCAAGAATCCTCCTCCTCTGGGATCTTACCAGGTCCAGGTAAGTCCTTTCTTTGCCTTAGGCGCCTGCACTGGCACAGTAGGGAATTGAACTCACAACCTCTGGTTCCACAGCCAGATTGCCTAAACCACTAAGTGTTCCAGCAGCTGTCCTTTCCCCAAAACCCCAACCCTCCATTGGTGCAGAGACTGGAATTTGATTGCCTACTTTTGAAATTCCATTGATCAACCTGGTTTCTCAGAAGAAATAGTTTCATTGTATGTCACTTATTGGCAGTGTTAATTGGAACTGCTCCCTCTCTGAATCATAAGCCCCTCAGAGAGCATTTACCGATGGAAAGCAAATTCCACGAGAAATGCATTGATGTCCGCAGCTGTCTTGCTCCATCCAGTGGCTGCAGGAGACAATTTAAAATGTGAATTCAAGAAAGAGCTTTTGTACAACACCACCCTGAATCCTACATCCAGAAGGGTCACTAACCAGGTTCGCTGGGAGATTCTGGTAGAAAACAGCTTTTCCTAATTCTTCTTCCTAATAAAATATAGGGTCATTCTATGTCAAATCAACCAATGAAAAATCCATTTTGGAACTTGCTATCATGGATCTGGTTTCTTTTTGGTACATTTGTACCATAAGATGTTTAAAAAAAATTCCCCAGATTTTTTTGGTCTACCTGTTTCTGAGAGATTGCATTTTCAAAATTGCAAAAAAAAAAAAAAAAAAAGCCAAAATATGCTACCCCCAATAACTTCAAATGTTGTTTAATAGATACCTGTGATAGCTACAGACCTGGGACATGTGTCATTTTAAAGCTTATGAATAGGGCTTTTATTTGATATACAACATGATTCAACTATACATTTTCAAAAAATTACACATTTAAATAAATATAAATTTTTTTTTGGAAAAACTGAATTTTTTAAAAATTTCAAAAAATTCACACTTAAAGATGCATATCTTATAGCCAATCACTCCAAATTTCAGGATTGTATCTTTATGGTATCATATAAATCTTAACTTTTCGCATTGGCAGTGACAAGGAATTAAATTGATTTAGCCCCAAAAATAGACCAAAATTTCTATACCTAGTGATTAAGACCCTTCCCCTCCCCCCTTTGCTAGCATGTTGGGTGCTTTTGTCATCTCCTGTGGGGTTAGGTTCTTAATCACTAGGTATAGAAATTTTGGTCTATTTGGGGGCTAAATCAATTCAATTCTTTGTCACTTTTTGTGTCATGCTGTTTACCAAATGAAAGCCCTATTCATAAGCTTTAAAATGACACCTGTCCCGGGTCTGTAGCCATCACAGGTATCTTTTAAATGACATTTGAAATTATGGTGGGTAGTGAATTTTGGCTTTTTTTGGGGGGGGATTGCATTCAGCCATGCCAGCCACATGGCCATGGGCTTGCACAACACTGGCTCTTTGGCTTGAATACAGAGATGAGCACTGCCCCTAGAGTCAGACACGACTAGCATGCATGTGCGGAGGGAACCTTTACCTTTTAAAAATCTGTTTAGTTCAGTAGGATATGTGCTTTAAGTAGGATGTTCAAACAGCCATGCCATGCAGAGGAAAATATTTGAAAGTGACATGATCTTATAATCATAGTTCTTTGAAAGATATTTCTAGAATTGTAATAAACATAACAACCATAAACTCAATCTCAACAACAAGAAATGGAAGGAGCAGCAACAGAGAAGACCTTCTCCTGTGTCACCCCAAACATCCCTGTGATGGTGGCAGAGCCAAGAGAAAGGTCTCCCCTGATGTTACCAACACCCGAGCAGGCTCATAAAGGGCAATGTGGTCATTAAGGTAGCTTGGACTCAAGTTGTTTACAACCAACACTTTGAATTGTGCAGAAATGGATTGGCAGCCAGTGGAACTGCTGTAGCAGGAGGCGTTATTTGATCCCTGGGAACAGCCTGAGTTAGCAAATTGGCAACCACATTGTGGACCAGAGACAACCCCAATTCTGCTTGCATTACAACCACTTCTGTCTTATAATTCACATTCCTGCTTTTAGTCTACACTGAGTTCTAAGACGAACAAAGCACACTCGTTTGACTGTACCATTCACAAAGAGCAGCTGCAGGCAGGCCACAAAACAGCTATTTTGTGTGCATGGTTGCTGGGTGCCATTCCATATGTATAGATTATAATGTATACAAAGAGTAAACCATCAATGTGAACTGCCAGAGTGGATCTTTCCTACCTCTGCTTTGGTTCAGACCTTGTCTCTGGACATGCTTAAAGTCACTGACTTGTCAGCCCCAGCTCGTCACTTGCTTTCAGCGATCTGTAGGGACCATTCTCCAGTCTGAAGAGAGACTCAATGAATTCTTTGCTTCAGTACTCACTGAGGAAGACAGAGAACACATGCGCAAAACAGACTATATTCGTAGGGAGAGAAGCCGAAGAATTAAGCCAGATAGAAATAACTAGGGAGGAAGATCTTGCATGTCTTGTCAAACTAAATGCTAACAAATTACCAGGACCAGATGGCATCCATCCATCCATTAAGTTCTCATGGAACTTAAATATGAAATTGCTGATGTCCTAGCCAAAATATATAATATTTACCTCAAATCAGGCGTTGTGCCTGAAGCCTGGAAGGTAGTGAATACCAATCTTAAAAAAAAAAGGATCAGAGGTGGTCCAGGAAATTACTGACCATTCAGTTTGATATGTGTCCCATCCTAAAAGATAAATTAATAGGCACATAGAAGAGAAGGCGCTGCTGAAGGACAGCCAACTTGGCATTTGCAATGGCAAATCATGCCTCGCTAATCTGTTGGAACTTTTGAGAGTGTCAACAAACATGTGGATAAGGGAAATCCAGTTAATATGGTTTATCTGGACTTTCAGAAGGCTTTTGACAAGGTCCTGCATCAAAGGCTCTTGAATAAACTTGCCAGCCATGGAATCAAGGGACAGGTCTTGTCCTGGATCAGCAACTGGTTAAGCGACAGGAAACAGAGGCTAGCACTAAATGGACACTTCTCCAAGTGGAGGGAGGTAAAGAGTGGGGTTCCCCCAAGGTTCAGTACTGGGACCCCTGCTTTTCAACCTTTACATAAATGATCTAGAAGTAGGAGTAATACCTGTAGCAAGGTAGCCATATTTGCCAACAACATGAAATTATATAAGATAGTAAAAACTGAGTGAGCTTGTGAGGAGTCCAGAGGGATCTCTTGACACTGGGGGAGTGGGCAAACCAGTGGCAAATGAGCTTCAACATTAGTAAGTACAGAGTGATGCACATTGGGGTAAAAAGCCCAATTACATTTATAAACTGATGGGGTCCAAACTCTGCAACAAACTGGAGAAAGGGACTTTGGTGTCCTAGTGGTCAGCTGAATGAAGGTGTCAACCCAGTGTGCCGTAGCAAAGAAAAAAACAAACTCAATGCCAGGGATCATTAGGAAGGGTATAGAAAAAAAATCAGCAAGTGTCATTTTGCCTCTTGGTGAGGAGACTTGCCCTGACTACTTCTCAGTAGTGCTGTAAGTCTTTTAGTATTGTTATTATTATTTACTCCAACTTTTAGCAGTTGTAGTTAGATGCAATTTGGAATTTTCATCATGTTCATGCAATATAATTATAACCTTAACTCGTGTGACCACAAAATTGCAGTTTTAAACCCACTGATTTGGTATGCAGTGCAGCTTAATTATGAGCTAATAACTAGTTCCTCTCTATGTAATTGTTTCTAAATGCATCATACACTGTCCTAAACTATAGGAATCAAATGGAATAAAAAATTAAGTAACTCAGAAACCAGAGGGGGAAATGGTTAAAACTTCTGAGTAATCAGTATGTCTCAAACAATGTTACTGTCTTTGGTTGCATAAGCAACTGCTTTGTTACAAGTTATAACCTTGATTTCAGCATTAGAGGTTCTAAACATGACATACAATACGCAACATGTTTCATTAGAGTTTAATGAAGCTATCTGGAAATTATCCCCATGTTACATTTATTCTTAGAAAATCAGTCGCACAGAGATTAATTATGTTTATGAGGAACTTATTTTGCTGCTCATTTTTCCCAATAAATTTCCATGACACACGTAGAATTCCCAGGCACTAAGCATACAAAACAGACTTATATTGGGTCAGACTGTTTGTCAGTCTGAAGAGGGCAGATCTCACTTAAACACAATGTAAAAGAGCATGGATTGACTTATAGTTGCATATGCTAATTGAATGGTACAGAAAAGGGAAGAAGGGTGAAAGTGAAATAGTGTACTTGAAAGATGAACAGATTTGTTTCAGTGTGAACTTTCATGTTATCAAAATCCACTTCCTGAAAAGATTGTGATCTGTGAATTCTCACACTGAATACCTAGTCTTTACAGTGCTGTATATTTAATTTTTGCCTTTATTGTACTTTTTGGTTCTTTGCATTTTCCAAGATGCTGAGACAGTCTAACATGACTACTTCTTCAAAAGTTAAACAAATAGATGCAGTTTTAGAAATACATATTAGCTAATGTCCTGTTGCTTTGCTACACACGTGGAAGGCAAATAGCCTAACACTCAGTCACTTCTGGTTGGCAATTAGTAGGTCGCTGCTTAAATTCCTAGGGGCATGCCCATCCAATGACTTGGCACCTGCTCAAGAATCCCAGTAGGGATTTGTCAAGTGCCAACTGGAAGCAGCTAAGTATTGTACTATTTAACTTCCACAGTATAACAAAGGAACAAGATTTCAGCTGCTGTTAGCAATCTAAAAGCAGTGTTGTGGTTGTTATGTTGTTGTCAGGTCACCTCGGACTTATGGGAACCTTATGAATGTCTGAAATGTCATGTCCCATGGTATAGCACGTCAAAGTCTAACACACAAACCCTAGAATATGTATGTATGTATGTATTTATTTTGTATCCCACCCATCTGGCCTAAAAGGCCACTGTTTTCAAATCATAAAACCTACACACCAGAAGGACCTGCCACCTGGCTTCAAGTTCTGCCTCTGGGATCATAAGGAATGTGATGCTGCAGTCCTGGTAACCCAAAACAGTATAGTTGGAAAGACTATGACCAGGTGGTTGATTTCCCCCTGTCTGTTAAAGCTACTATCCAGCTTGAACTGCAGATAGGCAGCACGGTGGCTCCCAAGCAACCTTCTGCTGTGTCTTTAAGATTTTTCAGTGAGGAGCTTTTTAAATAGAGAGCAAGTTGAAGCAGATGACTATCCTCTGATAATTCTTCAATTAGAGAACCAACATGTAAGTCAAATGTACTGTATGGCCACCCTAGAAGTATTATTTCTGAATGGCAGCGGCTCTCTTAGCACTTCAAAAAAAGCTGCTACCTCTGATCCTTTTTTGATGGAGCTGCCACGGACTGAATTTATCAACCTCCATGACAGGTTATATTTGAGATTTGAGGGTCACTGCTAAGGTCTAGGTCTAAGGAGGGTGTCAGGGTCAGGGGTGCAGAAACCATGTAAGTACCTGCAGAATCAGGGACACCTCTTGCCAGGACTTGGAGGGAACAGCTGAAGGGTCAAGATGCTGAGACAGTCTAACATGTTGTGCAACTGGAGGCCTGGAGAGCAGTACATGCAGCTGTCTTGCACTGCAGCCTTTGGCTTCACCAATGCAAGTTGTCCTGGTGCTTTGGCCCTTCACTCTTCTGCTCCTAAGAGCCTTGTCCCTACCTTGCTCCTGAAAGTTTCCATGTGCTCCAGTGGTGCCTGCCTTGCTTCTGTATGTTCCTGCCTCCTCCATTTTTTCCAGTCCTGTCTCAGTGTGGTCAAGCTGCTTTTGCCTCATTGATGTAGCTTCAGTACTCTGGTCCTGGCATCTTACCTGCTCTGGCTTGTCACCCGTGCCCTGACCCTGACATGGGGGCCTTAATGGTGACTTTGAGAGCCCCCTAGCATTTATTTATTTATTTATTTATTTATTTATTTATTTATTTATTTATTTTAGTCAGCAAGTTGGCTGCTGCATTTTGGACCCGTTGAAGTTTCCTGAGACTTTTCATTGGTAGCACCACATAGAGCGCATTACAGTAGTCTAGCCGAGGTGTCACTAGGGCATGTGTCACTGTGGCCAGAGCTGGTTTCTCAAGAAAGGGGCATAACTTGTGTACTAGCCTTAATTGTGCAAATGTGCTCCTGGCCACAGCCGTGACCTGGGAATCCAGGCTCAAGGAGGAGCCCAAGAGCACCACCAAGCTACGCACCTATTTTTTCAATTGGAGGGTGACCCCTTCCAGTACAAGTTGCATCCCTATCCCTTGTTCTCCCTTTCGACTCACCAGGAGCACATCTGTCTTGTCTGGGTTTAGTTTCATTTTGTTCACCCTCATCCAGTTCATTACTGCAACAAAACACTCATGTAAAGTTGAGATAGTAGCTCCCTTAGAGTCCGGAGGTGACGAGAGGTAGCGCTGGGTATCATTGGCATACTGGTGTCTTCCAAGCTCAGTGTTCCTGAGCATGTAAAAAATGCATCAGACTCCTTGTCTTGCTTTTCTTGATTTCTAGTACCTGGAGATGGTGATGACCATGGTGGATGTTCTAACAATGAGATATGGTCCTTGCCTGGAAGGGGAACTAGTTCTTTGTAGTCTTTGCCGGACTGCAGTCAGCCACATAGGGGATAATGTGGTATTTGGGCCATTTCCCTTATCCATTGATCCCCCACCAGACACAGAGTAGGTACTTTATATGTCATTCGGGAAGAAATCTTTTTGGATAACACCTCCCAGAAATCCCAAGCTAGTAGGGGGACTGGCCCTGTTGGCTAGGAGAATCTTGGAGTTGTCCCCAAATGTTGTGTTGTTTCTGCACTCAGCTACAGGCTACCTGCCATTCCCAAAGAACGTGAGGACGCACTCAGCCTCTGCTATCCTAACAAAGAAGTCAGACAGGAAGTTTTTACAAGGGTACCAAAAAGTTTGCTGTCCGGGAGAGTGACATAGTAACTTGACACTTCAGCTATGCTTCAGGGTAGATATAATGGAACCCCACGCCAAGAACGTTTATGTCCCTGTGGAGCTGGGGTACCCGAATTTTTAACTCATATTCTTTTATACTGTACCTTCTACAAAGAAATTAGAAGAGACCTGATTTATCCTTTAATTTTTAAATTTCAAAGTTGTCCAGATAAGATCTTGGTAGAGTACTGCCTTTCAGATAAGAACTCATATATAACTACCCAGGTGGCTAAATTCCTCTTGGCAGCAATCCATAGAAGGGCTACGATAGTGGCAGATAAATGACACTGTAATCTACTGTTGGCAATGTTACGATATAGTTTTATTCTGTGTACTGTTCTGTTTAAACTGTTTTCGGGTCACATGACCGTAATAAACTTATGATGATGACACCACTTTTTATTTTACAGATGGGAAGACACAAATAAGTTAGGATCAACAGTTATTTAAAAGGAAGGCCTTATGTTCCCTTTCCTCAAAGAATGACTAGTAGAGGGAAAGCACCCCACTGAAGTTTATTTTCTCCACTTCTAGTTGGTGAGTCTTCTTTTTGTAGGGGTCTTATTTTTGTAGGGATATCTCAAAGCTGAGTCATGGCAACTGGCCTTTTTTTTTCTTGCCAGGACTCAACTTCCAGATAAACTCACCTGTATGACTGAGAATCTTCACAGACATTTTGTGGGGGTAGTGAATTGCCAGAATATTTTCTTTTTAACTTTAAAGGAACTATCCAAGGTGCTGAAATTATTTGAGGAACAGCTTTAGTAACATTCACATTAGAAGCCAGAGCAGAGACTCTCTCTCTCTCTCTCTCTCTCTCTCTCTCTCTCTCTCTCACACACACACACACACACACACACACACGCATGCATGCATGCATGCAAACGCACACATGTGCACCCCCCACACCCCACACACAAAATCTTAGTGCACATCCACATGTCTAAACCATTATTTTGCAGTTCCTTCCAGTCTGATTACGTTTCCTACCCAATGTATTCTCCCACCCCTGTTAAAGCTTTATTTGCTGTTAAGAAATACTTGTAAGGAAAGAAAAAGACCCATCTGTTTACATTGCTGGGAATGAAATTGAAATAGAGGTGACATTTAGTGTGAGAGAAAAGAAAATTGCTAAGTAGTTAATTAATCAGGAAGGGTGCCCGGCTGCCTCTGATTCACACAGAGAGCCCATCATTATACAATGGAAAACAAGATACTTAAGTGTACCTTCTGTTCTAACAGAGGTGCTTTTGCTCAGGTTTCCAGCCAAGCTAACCATTCCAGGAAGGACCTTCCCTGTTCCCCCTCAAATGTCCTTGTTTCCCAAGAGGCACCCTACTTCTGTGGCTATTATGCACCTCCGTCCCCCCCCCCCCGAGAGGTAGGCCAACAGAGATTATCAGTGTGACCATTCTTCCATTGTGAGAACTGACCACTTGTTCCTAATTTCTCTATTTAATCCATGATAAAAGAATCTCTCATCTTGTCCTACGGCTTCTAGGTTTGCTCGGGAATCTTTGCCAGGGGACTCTGGCACACTTCTTTTGAATGTCCAAGGAAACAACCTCTGTTATACCAAGCCCCCTGTGTGTTTATCCACACTCTCAATAAGCTCTACAAGATCACTGGGGAAGAACTTAGCTTTGCAGAAACTGTAGATTCTATACCAGCTGGATTGCGTGTCTCGCTTCTTGGCAGTTTTATCTTTAAGAACTTTCTTTCCCCACTAGTTTACTTGGAAGAGACTTTAAGTGACTGGCCCATGATTTATAGACTCTCCTCAACACACAGTTAAAACAGACTGGTGCCAAAGTACGGAGGTTGCTTCCAGAGGCTGGTCTTTGGACATGTTTCATGTTTTTCTTAGAAAATCATTTCCATATTTGAGCTCTGCAAGATATGACCATCTGACCCAGTAATTTGTTTCTTTACTTGTCAGTGCATGCCTACATCCTTTCATTCATTCATTCAAAATATTTTACCCTCCCTTTTTCCTTAAAAAAGGACCCAAGGCAGCTTACATCGATTAACCACTAATAATTAAATCTAAAAGCACTCTTAAAAATATGCAACTACTAAACAAGAGTCAAACAAATTCTGCATTAAAACAGAGTAAACAAGAACAGTACTAAAAACACATTCAAAGCAGTGTGTGTGTGTTGTGTCATTACAGTCATGACCGACTCTACGTGACTCCATGTCCATGGAGTTTTCTTGGCAGGAGTACTGGAGTGGCTTGCCAGTTCCTACTCCAGGTGCCTACAGCACCTGGTATTCCCTGGTGGTTGCCCATCCAAGTACTAACCAGGGCCAACCCTGCTTAGCTTCCGAAATCAAGCGAGATCGGATGTGCTCAGGGCATCTAGGCTTAGCTTCCGAAATCAAGTGAGATTGGATGTGCTTAGGGCATTCAAAGCGGTAAGGCACAACAATCCATTGAAAAAAAACCCACCCTAATATTTCAGAATTTCTAATTATAAATATTGCCATTATGAAAATAGGCATAGGAAGCATATTAGAAAAGCTGACATTATATTCTGTACTTTAAAGTTGACTAAAACAAGCTGTAATAATATAGCTAAGAAGTTGAAAACAAAAAAGGGAAAGCATTTTGATGCTTTTCATGCGTACTTACAATGCTATACAGTTTTGGTTTTTTATTCATTCTTCCATTTTTGCTTGTTGTAATTATTGTATGCAATCATATTTATTTATTTATTTATTTATTTATTTATTTAAATATTTATATACTGCTCATCTTCCCGAAGGAACTCTGGGTGGTTTACAACCAGGATACAAACAAAGGAAACAGTAAAATAAACAACAGTAGTAAATGTTAAATAAGACATCATAAAAAAAATCAATGTAAAACCACAAAGAAAAAAATAGTATTAATAATAATTAGCATTATGGCGAGGCAAAAAGAAGAAGAAGAAGAAGAAAGGAAATTAACTATCGCCAAAGACTCACAAAACAGCCAGGTCTTTAAGGCTTTTTAAAAGGCAGGCAGGGACTGTGCAAGGCGCAACTCACTTGAGAGATGGTTCCAAAGGGGAGGGCCAGCCACAGAGAAGGCTCAGTTAGGTGTCACAGTTTTCCAAGCCTCCCTGGGCGTGGCCACCTGAAGTGAGAGCGCCCGTGATATTCTGGTTGTTCGCGCCTCAGTTGATCTTTGGGAGATTCGCTCTGCTAGGTATTCAGGTCCCAAGCCATGGAGGGTTTTATAAATTAAAACCAGTACCTTGAATCTTATTCGGGACACAACGGGTAACCAATGCAAGCGGGCCAGCGCTGGGGTGATGTAGTCATATCGACGCACATGCGCCACCAGTCTGACTGCCGCATTTTGCACCCGCTGAAGTCACCGAATAAGAGTGAAGGGCAACCCCACGTAGAGAGCATTGCGGTAGTCTATTCTTGAGATCACAAGTGATTGCACTACAGTTCTCAGGGAGTCCTCATCCAAATATGGATGAATCTGGGCAATTTGCCGGAGATGGAAAAACGCAGTCCTGGAAACGGCAGTCACCCGGGCCTCCATGGAGAGAGCCGAGTCCAGGACCACGCCCAGATTCCGGACACTGTCTGCCGGCTGGAGGGACCCCCCCCCCCAGACTGGGGAGAGGGCCTCCACATCCGCATCCTTCTTTGGAGGTTTTTAAGCAGAGGCTGGATGGCCATCTGTTGGAAATATTGTGATGGGGTTCCTGCATGGCAGGGGGTTGGACTAGATGGCCCTTGAGGTCTCTTCCAACTCTATGATTCTACGATTCTATGGAGGAAGGACCCCCAAAGAACATAACTTCAGTCTTCTCCAGGTTGAGTTTGAGTCTGTTAGTCCTGGTCCATTCCATGACCGCATCCAGGCACAAGTCGAGGGTCTGTACAGCCTCAACTGCAGAGGTGGAAAAGGAGAGATAGAGCTGCCTGTCATCAGTGTACTTATGACAGCAGACTCCACATCTCCTAATGACCTCAGCCAGCGGCCTCATATAGATGTTGAACAGCATGTGGGAGAGAGCTGACCCCTGTGGAACCCCACATGGGAGCACCCAAGGAGCTGACAACTCCCCCCCCCCAGCTGCACATGCTGGGGTCGGTCCCCCAGGAAGGATCGGAGCCAACTAAGCGCAGTGACCCCGATCCCCACCCTGGAGAGCCAGTCCAGCAGGATACCGTGGTCAACGGTATCGAAGGCTGCTGACAAATCCAGGAGGACCAACAGGGTAGAGCAACCCCTGTCAGCCCCCCGGAGGAGGTCATCTTGCAGTGCGACCAAGACTGTCTCAGTCCCCTGACACGGCCTGAACCTGGACTGGAATGGGTCAAGGACTGGTTCTTCCTCCAGGAACAACTGGAGTCGGACAGTGGCCACCCTCTCGATTACCTTGTCCAGGAAGGGAACATTGGCAGTCGGACGATAGTTGGCCAATTTGTCTGACACCTGGTCAGGTTTCTTTAGGGTGGGCTTCACCACCATCTCCTTCAGGCGAGGGGGGAAAACCCCTCCCTGAAGGAGGCAGTGGAAATAATAGAAGCCCACTTAGGCATGCTCCCTCCCGCAGATTTAATAAGCCAGGCTGGGCAAGGATCGAAGCGGGAGGCCACCGGCCTGCAATAAGCCAGGGCCCTGGAGGCCTCAATAGAGGAGACAGGCCCAAACTCAACTAAACGAGGAGACCAAGGGGGTGCAGTGCCGGGGATGCTCAAGGTTAGGCTAGGGCAACCAGAGTCCAGACCGGATCGGATGGCCTCAATTTTTTATCTAAAATAGGCTGCAAATGTCTCGCTACTAGTGAAATCACTAGGAGGAGGCCTCTTGGTCTGACCAGGATTGGTGAGGTCGCGAACCACACAGAACAGCTCCGCCTGGCAGTTCGAGGCCTCACCAATTCTCAAGGAGACAAAAGATCTTTTAGCCTCCTTGATCGCATGAACGTAGCGCCTGGTAAGATCACACACGGCAGCCCTATTAAATGCCAACCGGTCCGATTTCCACATGACATCTGAAAATTGTTTAGTATCAAAATTCCCCCTATCCATTTCCTTTCTATATTCCCTAGTAAATTTGTAAAATAAAATGAAAAAGTGTAAAAGGGTGGGACACTTATACAGCCAGACAAAGCCTGCCTGAGGAGAAAGGTCTTTGTCTGCTTGGAGAAGGATAGCAAAGATGGGCCAGGCTGGCCTCTTGTGGGCAGGAGTTTCAAAGTGTGGGAGCAGCAACAGAGAAGGCCTTTCCCTGTGTCCCCATCAAACACACTTGTGAAGGTAGTGGGGCCAAGAGAAAGGGTTCTCCTGGTGATCTGGATGGATAGCCTGTGTGGCAGGGTCTGATCTGCATGCTACCACCACCCCAAACATACTGGGTTGAGAAAGGGTCTATTTGGGGATGTCTGGCCATGGTTGCAGTGCGGCTGATTTCCTGCCCACTGACAGGACCCTGCCTGCCACAGAACCTGACTCTGCAGGGTTAAATGGTGAAGAGCTGCTGGAGGAGCCTTGCAGCTCAAATCAGCAAGCAGCTGGTTCTGATGACTCAGCTGAAAACATATATTCACCTCCTAGAAGGGCCATGAGCAAGATTCTGCAACAACGTGCTACCAGAAGAGCTAGGGAAAAAGTCTTTGATGCTAGGCGGAGAATCAGGTCGGCAAGCCCTGAGTACTAGCAGAAGCCTTTCCAGGAGTAAGGGTGTGTTCCCTATTTTGGGATAAAGCTGGCAAACTCACATTGAGCTCTCTGTGGGAGCAATGCGTCATTTGAACTTGCAACCACGTTCCTGTCTGTTTCTGACCTTGGCTCTGTTTCCTGACTTCAGACTGGTTTCCTGGACAACGGCTTGATCTGTTCCCTTGGGTTTGACATCTGGTTTCCGTGAGATATTCTGGTTTTGACTTGGACTGGTAATTGCTGGGAGTTGGATTCTGTTATTTATCTGGCACTTGATTGTTAGCAAAGGACTTGAATTTGCTTGGCTTTCCACTAAAGATCTTGGCAAAGAACTGAACCCTGTTTGTGTGTGTGCTCTGTGTGCGGGGCTTGACACCCACCTACTAGTGTGTCTAGTGAAAGAGTATTCTCTCAAGCAGGTGACATTATCAGTCCATGTTCATGCCTAGAACTTGGAGCTATAGGAAAACATATTTTCCTTAGGGTCAACTTATCCTAGCTTAGTTTCCATGGATCCCCCTTTAGTTGTGAGAGAATGACACACTCTGCTCTCAGTACTAAGTATGCTGTGCTTCGTTCTGCTGCCCCCTCCTTCTGCCTTTTTTTTCATTTTTTGTAACTGCTACACCAAAAATTGTGCTCACTCACTCAACTATGCTGTGCCCCCATTCTGTTCGCCCCCCATCACAGACTATGTGCTGTTCCAATTTGCCTGCCAGTGCTTTCCAGGGGGTTACCCACTCAAGCCAAAGGGAGGAAGAAGAAACCATCAGGCAACATGGAGCAGCAGTGCAGAAACAGAAGCTGAAGCTGGCAGTGGACACAGGCAAAAGTCACAGATTTTCCCTCAGACCTTTAAACTGGCAGATGGATGGGTGAGCACTTAGAGAACATAATGCTTTTCACATGTGTATCAGAATATGCTAAAACCTAAGAAGTGCATTTCATCTTTTATAGAATTTTAAAGAGATGTGTCTTTTAAGGCTAATAGCGCCTATGTCTTTGGATTGAAATACAATCTAAGGTAAAGTGGACTTTATTTGCAATTGTGGCTGATTGTTCAGTCATAAAAGTCTGCAGGTCTTTGAACACTAATATTGTTTCAGTTTCTAGTTTGTAAGATATAGTTTGGCCCTAAGTAAGTTTGTAAAATATAGTTTGATCCTTTTCTACTATCTGAAAGTTGAGTCATGGCAACAGGATTTCTTTTCTTGAGAAATAGAAATGTTTCACTACTCATCCAAGCAGCTCCATCAATCTTGTTTCAATCTCTCAAGAAAAGAAGTCCAGTTGACTCAACTTCCCAATAAACTCACCTGGATGACTGAGAATCTTCACAGACCTTTTGTACAATGTTCCCCATCTCAGTGATCACCTGGATGATTGAGAATCTTCACAGGCCTTTTGTACTATGTTCCCCATCTCTAAAACAACTATGAACAAGGCAATGATGTGGACTAGTTGCTGTGTATATCAGTAGAAGGACAATCCACACTGATCTCATTTCTTCAAAGTACAGTATTTGAAGCTAGTAAGATTTTTGAAAGCCCAATGGAATGTGTTCAAAAGAGTACACGCTGAAACTTGCCAGCAGTGCCTCTTTTTCTCTCTTGTCTGTTTGTATATGACACATCTTGTTAAACTAATAAAATTGTATTTATAACCTTGAGAGAGACAAATCTCTGTCAAAGTCTTTTAAACTGCAAAAAAAAAATCCTCAAAATATAAATGGGATATTTCAGTCTCTTCCATCACCCCTGACCACTCCAGCATACCTACAAATAACATATTTGCATAGAACATAGCCAAGTGCTTCAACTTAATTAGATAAGGTTTTGGTTTACAAAGCACTCCCATGTTCTTGCCTTGTATGGTTTTTAGAGGTGGGCAGAGGACCTCATTTCTGCAGAGTATGTTTTGCCATTTATTAAAATAGATTGGATAATTTTATTGGGGCAGTCATTTGAAACAATTTATTTAATAAATCTTATTTCACATTGTTTGGACAGTCCTCTAAGCAGGCTGAAACTGAATTAATCAATATTTTCTCCGCCACTGGTTATGATTAGATTTATAAAAGGCAAAAGATTTACAAAACACCAGCTGCTGTGCCTCCATGTGAAATCTTAACATATTAAATAATGTCTGTTCTTAGTATGTATTGTTGATATTGTGAAATGTATGGGATGATGTCCTTCACTTTTGTATTTTGTATTTTGACAGCATAGCTCCTTGAAAAAACAAATGCACATTCTTTGTACCACTGGAGACACGCATAATAGAACTTAACATAGTTGAAGGAGGTTTGGTGAGACCATCACTGAAATGTTCATCGGTTGGAAATACAGCCTGGTTTGTGTTTGTGTTCTGAAGGACCACGTGCGCAGTCGGAAACTAGCTTTCAGTCTGGTCTTGCTCTCGAGCAGCCATTCTCAACCTTTTCTGTCTCCCACAACCCTAAAAACAATTTGAAAGAAATATAAGCTGAATCAGGATTATATAAGTCACATAACAAACTTTATAACGGGGTGTGTGAAGAAGGGTTTCCAGTCTGTGGCCCCCTTTGAATGTGCCAGGGCCCTCTGGAGAGGAAGCTTATGGCCTCCTGTTGAGAGTGCCTGCTTAGGTGACCAGAAACTACTATGGTATAGAACAGGGATGGGGAATCTTTGGCCTTCCAGAGGTTTTGGACTACACCTCCCAGAATTCCAACCCTGTATTGCCAGTGATAAAGGACTGTGAGAGTTGTGGTCCAAAACATCTGGAGGGCCAAAGGGATAGGATGTATTTACCAAACGTGGCCTGGCATGACATCTTTGCCTCTTCCTGGTGAAAGCAGATCTGGGCACAATTATAATGCCTTGCCTTGCCTTATCTACATATGAGATTAGTGCTATACATTGCAATGGGAGAATGCCCCTGTCAAACATTAAGGAACTTCATTCAAAATGCTACAGTCAAAAATGTTCTGGGCGTTGTTTTTCTGATCATATTGCACCAGCCTTTTGAAAATGGCACCATCTTCCTGGTCCCATTCACTGTGCTAGTCAACAGTAAACCCAGACAGACATCTGTGTTACACTAGGCTCCAAACGGGTTGGTCTAAACCGGTAGAACCCTACTGAGATTAATGGGCTCATGGATAGCTCAGTGGCTTAGAGATCGGGCTGTGGACCCTGAAGTTGGGAGCTTGATTCCATACCGTACCTCCTTGACATAGGCTGATGATCCATAGGGTTCCTTTGGCAATTCTAAGATTAAATTAGATGAGATTTATAGCATGATATAAATCCAGTTGATATCAGTGAACTCTTGTTTCATGTTGGATTTCAAAGCACCTTTTAATTGTACTTATAGTTTATTGTGGCAAAAATGTATTAAGTGGTGTAGCATGATGCTGGGTGGTCTGTACTGGGCACAGTATCTTTAGGGGACACAGTCTGTCCTCCCTCCTGCCCACCCTAGGGGGGGAGCAACAGGTGCCTCTGCCTGCCTACTTCCTCCCCTCCTCAATGACTTGGTCATGGCTCAGGGGCTTGTCATAAAAGGGCACCATCTGGGGGAGCCAGCAGAGGATGTTTGTTTGTTTATTTGTTTATCATAATTATTAACCCACCAACTTTCTCAAAGAGAACTCCGGGCAGTGAACAAAAATGTAAAGAAGGAAGTTACTGAAATTAAAAAAAAACCAACCCCCCCCCCCACAAACCCATAAAAGATACTAAAACCAACTAAATATAAATACAAACAGCAATAAATACCTCTGGCAAGGCAAGAGGGTTTGCAAACAGTTGTTGTAGGGCAGCCCATGGGAACCCCAGGAAAGTGACACACTTGAGGGAAGCCAGACCCCCCTGCAACGCTGGTCACCCACTCAGAGTGTACTCACTTGCATGCAAACACTCCTAACCCCCCCCATGGGTTAGGGGGTGCAATACTGGCCTTGCTATGGGTACTTCACAACCTCCACTATGCCACTGAATGTACTGTGGGTATTTTAGTATCATGAGGCATGGAAAATGTCTATAAATAAAAATAAAAAATAGTGAGAACTGGGGGGTTGGGATAGGAGTTCCAGAAGGAGGATGCACACTGTGGATTCTGAATGAATAAGGATGAAAAGTGACATTTTTAAAAAGTTTTTATTAAATATTATAAAACTACAATACCAAAAAAACACAGATAAAACAACAAAATATTAAGCAAAACACACACCAATATAACAAAAATATAACAAATATAACAGACATAAACCCCGTGCAACCCATCCCCCTTGGGACTTTAACAAAATTACAACTCTCATGATATTGGCCAGCCCATTTCCCTCCAGAAATACATTGATCTTCTCCGGGTGTATACCCTTTACCATTTTGTAATACATATACCAACAGTTTATTATATTGTAATACCACAGCCTTCTACAACCTTCAAAATAAAACAAGATCTTGCTCAAATATTGTAGACACGATCTTATTTTCTTATTTTTGTTTAGAAAAAAAACAAGCCTTTGTATTTTTGAATGTTTCTTCACAAATGAAACAACACTGCTTTCCATTATACGATACCTGTGTTTTCTGCCATCTAGTGGCATTTTGTCAAGACAATTTCTGCTAGACAAGGATTGGGTTTTTTTTTCCTTCCATTAGGGCAGACTTCATTTTGAAGAAGCTTTCTTTCACTGAAAAACTAGACTTGTCCACAAAACAGGTAGTCTTTAAGGTGCCACAATGCTTTTGTCTACTTTATTGTATTATTATTATTTTTCCTCTTGATTTTGCTTTATTCACTAGCACAGACTAAAGCAAAGCAAAAAGCAAAGCAAAGTGGTCTGCTTATATACTCTTCCATACCACTTCAAGTAATATCTGGGTAGTTTACAGTTTTAATTACAGTATGCAGGCTACACATTGCCCCCCTCCCCCAGCAAGCTGGGTACTCATTTTACCGACCTCGGCAGGATGGAAGGCTGAGTCGACCATGAGCCAGCTACCTGGGATTGAACCCCAGGTCGTGAGCACAGTTTTACCTGCAGGACAGGTATTTAACCACTGCACCACAAGGCTCCTAACATGGCTACCTCTTCTAAAACATTCCTTCATTGTAAGTGAAGATATATGCACATTAGAAGGTATCGTTTTAAAGACACTTATTCTATTAAATTTATGCTTTGTGACAAAATTCATTCACCATTGCATTTCAACCCTCTTGTGGTGCTCTTCCCCCTGTTTGGACTCCTGTGGACATAGAGGTATTTTACCCGAAGGGCTTATTTAACAGTCATATTCATTGTTTCTCCCCATCCTATTTCTGAACGTCTATTTCACATTTAAATGTCTGTTCCCCTGATGACGGTGACTTTCCCATGTTTATATTATGCAGATAGCTATAACTATCCAGTTATCAGATTGGCTCAGCCAGTGCCTAAACTCTACCAGGAATCCTACAAAATTTTACAGCCCCCCCCCTTGAATCCCATAATTACTGTCACTGTGTAAAAGATGTTGCCAGAAAATATGTTCCTTTCATACTAGTTTCTCACTATGTAATTTTACAAACCATAGCCTTTTTCCCTGTCCTGTCTGCAAAACTACAGTCCGCACTCCTATTACCATCTCACTAGACTACTGCCCTCTTCTCCTGTAGGACATTCCTCTGTGTCATATTGGATACCTTAATTTATTTTGTTGCTCTGATTATATGTCATCCCTTTGATAAATCTTATCATTGGCTTTTTCCAGCATAAGTTCTTTGTTGTTGCCTTCAGAGCCATCCATAGACTTGGCTTTCTTAGATCCCTAGATATCCTTGCCTGTGACCTTTGCTCCTCTAGATCCACCACCCATGATTTTCTAAGATGTCTTTCTCCTTCAGAAGATGTGACTCTTTGTCCCTGGTGGTTACCTATGCTTAACATTGTCTCCTGAGACACCTGCCTGAAGCCACACCCCCTTCCTTCTTACAAATAGGTCCTTTAGGCCACCCTCTTTCACAAATCCTTCGATCACAGCTCTTGTTCCCATATCCTCCAGAATCAAACTAGACAGTAAGGGCAATCTGTATTTCCCATGATTAACCCAATCGAATCATTTTCCTTGCTGTAGCAGGATTTTCTCAGAGATGTATGCCTTAACAAGCAAATCTGAAAATTAAGACTGATTTTATCTTCCAACCAGCAACCACAGAGCAAAGTATACTAAGCACGGGACTTATACATGAGGAAAACACTATGATAGACAATTCTCCACCTAGGCTACCACTTCTATAAAAATGTGATATAATTATTGTCTAGGTTGACTCCAAACCTAAAATGGACCATTAGCACTTATCATTCAATTAACAAAACACTCTTTCTCTGTGTACTCCTGTTTTACAAGAGTTTGCCTCCTTTCTCTAGTTGTTTCTCAAGTTTTAAACTAGAAGCTCTGTGGGGCACAACCCTATGCTCTTGTAATTTCTAAAGGACCATGGACAGCGACAGCACCACAGCAGGGGCAGGAAAGCAGATGTCTCCACATCCTGTTAACTCAATGGTTCCCAACCTTCCTAATGCCGCAACCCTTTAATACGGTTCCTCATGTTGTGGTGACCCCTTGCCCTGCTTGGAAGAGGCCACAAGCCCCCTTTGGCAGGCCACTGCCATAGGGGCCATAGATAACCTCCCTCTACAGGCGCCCTCAGCCAATCGCAGCCTCCGGTGCCATTGACTGACATCCCCTCCAACCTATTCAAACTGTAACTCAATCTTTCCCCCTTCCTTCCTCCTCCTCCTCCTCCAGACCCAAGCTGTTTGTGCCTTTTTCTTAATTGGCTCATGTCAACCCCTGTGAAATGTTCGTTCGATCCTCCCCAAGGGGTCCCAACCCCCAGGTTGGGAACCACTGTGTTAACTACAAGTTTTAGAATTTCCAACCAATGTAGGTAATGGTTTGGGATTATGGAATGTATAGTAAAAAACAATCTTGTTTGTCTAATACATTATGGGATACAAATAATTGTCTGACTTGTGGTAAACATTGCAATGAATACCTGAAGAGATAATGTCCTTTCTTTATGGTATTGGTATGAACAACTTTCTTCAAGAAGGGTTGGCTTGGTTGTTAAGCAAAGTGAGGTGACTGCTCCAAGGCTGACTTGCCATTCTGAAGAACTATTGCTCTAAAGCTGGCTCTTCTTCCAAAAGACCTCATTCTGTGCAGAGGCGTAGCTGGGGCTTCCAGAGCCCGGGGCAAAAGTCAGTTTTTGTGCCCCCCCCCCCACAAGGTGTGAATCATAAGGGGGTCAATTATGCTTCCCAGGAAATTTATGAGTTTATTGAAGGGGGAAAACAATAAATCTCTCCAACTTCTTGGTAAAAAGATTCCCCAAACCTATGTGTCTAAGTAAGAGGCAGAGGCATTGGGTTGGCCGTGGGGAGCTATGCCTTCTTGATGCCTTCGCTAATGGATTTGGGTGATTGCAGAGGAAATGAAAGAAATATACAGGGCAGGAAAATGGAGCAAAAAAATTGGGCAGGTGATTCACTTCTGGAGTGGAAAGATCCCGGGATGAGAGGGTGCTTGGGCAGCAGCAAATGAGTCCAACTACCTCCCTGGGACTTACTACTCATCTAAAGGTTTCCAGTGGAAAACTCAGGTGTATATAGGGAAAGCAAAGCTCTCAGCTGACAAAATCCTCTGCCTATCACAATCTGCCTTCCGTGCACCTCGGGAACTCGTTGCTTTTACTTGGGAGTCAGCTCCATTGGGCTCCATGGGGCTTACTTCTGAGCAGACCTCTGGGGATCCTCTCACCCCAGGATCTTTTCCTGTGCAGGCGGGTGGAGGAGTGGGTCATTTCTCTCTATTAATGTGGGAAAGGGGATGTGTTCTGGAGAAATGTTGCTACGCAGTTTGCAATGGTCTGCGAGGAAATAAATGCCAGTGGTGCCAAGAAAGGTATCTTCCTCTCCCCCCCCCCCGTGTTCCACTCATCCCCCTCTAAAAACTTTGAAGCCTGGTGGTGGGGTTAAAGTCTCATTTCCCCTTTTCTCCTCCTTTTTGCTTGGGAGAGGGAAAAATAGTCCCAATTTCCCCTCCTCCTCACCATCTCTGTGGGAAGGTTGGATAGGCCTGGATGTGTCCAGGAGGGGCCCAACAGGTCTTGCAAAGCTAAGGCCTTGGCTTCCTTTATGAAGTCCAATATTTGACCTTCCTCTTTTCCTGTTGCCTTCAACTCTTTCTAGTACAATGCTACCTCTACTTATGTGTGGCTCGACATACAAGTGATTCAACTTAAGAGCAGAAAACTATTGGCGCTTTAACTGCTGCCTTACAAATTTTAGATGCTCTACTTAACAATTTTTTATTTTTTTATTTTCTATTTTTATTTTTTAGATACAGCTGCTCTACTTACGAGTTGTTCGACTTATGAGCATGCATTCAGAATGGATTAAACTCATAAGTAGAGGCACCACTGTATTATCGTCTTTTCCAGCTACTGTATATTTCCTGCTTGTCTTTCAACACATACTTGAAATGCTGTTCCCGTAATGTTGGACATATGTTATGAACTTTCTCTCCAAGAAAAAAGCATTACAAAATAAACTTAATTCCAGAGATGAGAAAGGACCAGCTATCTGAACAAAGCACAGAGCAGCTTACTCACTTCCATCCAAAAGGGATGGATAGATCAATATTAATTTGTAGAGCAGGGAATTTATGGGGTTTCTGATGTCCAGCTCTCCAGTGGTAGCAGTTGTGAAATCATTTTTTCCATCCACATTTAAGAAAGGTGGGAGCAACTCAGAAGAGTAGAAGGACTTTTGAGTTCACAGTTCATGCTGCAGCAAAGGTCCAAGGCTCAGATTGTACGCTAAGAGGCATCCTGTCTTATGTCCGTATTTTGTACCCAGCTCTAATTTGCATGTTTTGGAGTGGTAGTAAAACAAGAAAAGCCCACAAGTCTTGAAGTCTTCCTTACTCTCCCTGCTGCAACAAAGTAATGGGTGCAAGATACAAGGTCTACAAATGACAAACAAAAAGAGTGGCAACTTAACTAGAGATGCCAGGACTTCAAGATCTGGCCATGACAGATTTCAAAACCCTGAAATACACAACTTTTCAATGCCCAACCTGATGGATTGGGTCCTGTAGGATTCAAAACTCCACATTTTCACTTTGTAATAATATTCTTGTGGTCCCATCAAAGTATTAGCCTTATTTTTAGATTTTGCATATGGACTACACAGTTGCTTCTCTTTGTTTTGCTGCAGAACAGACAACAGATTATGGGTGATCCATCTCAAGATTTCAAGCTACAGCAAAGAGATTTGCCACACTGGACAAAACCTTGTTGCATGGCTACACTTATGTAATTTAAAGTTCTGCAAGGAGCTTCAAAATTCAGCCCAGGGCAGGAGTCATATTCAGCAAGCCCTTTATTGGGGGCAGTTGTGCAACTAGTTGCACAATCAATTCGATGACATGGTCTGCCTAGGTTTAACTCCCTGCAAACGTCTGCATGTGTGACTACATGGTATGTCAAGGGCAATATGATTTCGGCCTTCTTCCTCTACCCAAATGACTTATTTTGGCTTTGCCGATTTTGCCTTGTACTCCATCTTAGCCTAATCTCCATGTTAGTGACTGCTATGATTTTGCATGCTTCTGCTTCCAGCCAGAATAGAAGGCATGTGTCCGCTTCAGTAAAAAGCAGTGCAATAGTCGCAGACTTACTGGTAGCCCTTTGACCTTAGAAAGAGAAAATTTATTCAATATCTCCTCTGGCAAAACTACACACGAAGTTAAATCTTCCTGCCTGCAGGCTTCCTCTTAAACTTTTCTTTCACCAGAACTCTTGCAGCTTCAACCGTAAGTCCAGATGATGTCAGGTTTCTTTTGTTCTGTTCTTTTTAAGGAGTGCAATATGCAGTCTTCCAATGAATTCTGTAGGGTTCAAAAATCTCAGGGATTGGAGTGGTGCCATAACAGTATGACACACTTCTCAAGAATGTCCTCCAGGTTTCCCTATAGAAACTATCTTGTCCAGGTGGACAAAAGTGAGGAAAGGAAAGAGAGAGAGAGAAAGAGAGAGAGAGAGAGAGAGAGAGAACTTCAGGGGGATGTATGTTTGACATCCTAACCTATGAATGACAGGAGAAATTTGGCTCAAGGAGGAGTGTCCCTCTGAGCTGCCCCCCCTCACCTCCACCAGCTACCAGTACCTACTTCCAAGTTAATGACACCTAACCTTGGTCACTCATGGAAGGACACGTTTTGTTCAAAAAAAAAAAAGAGAAAAGGTACACAGTGATAAGACCATTTCCTTTCTCACAGCGTCTCCTTTAATGTCAGGCCTGAAATATGAAGTCATTAGGGGATATTAAAACAGTGCTGACAAACTAATTAACAAAAGACATTACGCCGGATGGGCTCAATTTATCCTTTTTAATGGTTCTTATAAATGGGTGCCGCCAATTAAAATTAATAAAGATTTACCAGTGATTGCCTGGCATACACTGCTAAGGAGTTCCGCTGAAGGTCACCTTAAAGTCAGCTTCTCTGTGGCTGTAAGTTTCACCCCCTCGTGCCCAGCAGCGTTGCTCTTGGTTGGCTTTTCTCACCAGACACAAGGTTTGCCTGGTTCTTGTCTCGGCTGCTTTAGAAACCCATCTGTCTTCAGACATCTTTCTCACCCCTTTACTTCTTCCTCACTTTTAAGCTTGACATAACTTTCTAAACAGAATGTCAGCCTTCACGTTTTTGTAGAGAAGTTACAGCAAGGTAACACTGATTCATGCGGAGCCCCACAGTGAGAAATACAATGCTGTTGTCTTCGGAATATGTTTTGGAACCTTTACGTTTGCAACAGAAGCAGATCAGCTGGTGGGTGCCATCCTTTTCAATATTACAGTAGTGTATATAAAAGATCAAAGGAAAGTCGGCAGGTTGGCACTCTAAAATGAAGAGAGAGAAAAACCCAGCACCGACCCGGCCCCAGAGGCTGCACGGTCGGCACTTTAAATAATAATAATAATAATAATAATAATAATAATAATAATAATAATAATAATAATAATAATAATAATAATATAAAACAAACAGCCCTGACCCAGCCCCAGGAGCTGTGCGGTCGGTGCTGTGAAACAAAAAAATAAATTAAAAAAATAAAACAAGCTCCAACCCGGCCCCAGGGGCTATGTGGTCGGCGCTTTAAAAACAAAACAAAACAAAAAAAATAAAAAGGAGCACCGACCCGACCCCAGGGGTGGCCAGGTTGGCACTCTAAAATGAAGAAAAAATAATTTAAAAAAGGACCAGCACCAACCCGGCCCCAGGGGCCTAGCAGTTGGCACTTGAAGAGGAGAACAAAAAGAGGTGCTGGTCCAAGCCAGCGCCTCAACAAGCCCTTGCCGCTGGGGCAAGGATTGCCCCCACCACCACCGCCCAGTAAGTCAGACCCGAACCGGTTCGGCTCGGTTCGGGTTTGTACAATTTTTTTAAAAAATTGTATGAAACCGAACTGAGTTGAACCAAGGCTGGGCCCAAAGCAGACGAACCCAAACCATGGGTTTTCTGTTTCATGCCCACCTCTATTGCCGAATATTATTGTTTGTTTTGTTTTGTTTTGTTCTTAATTGAATGACATGTTTGATATTTGTCTTTTAACTGTTAAATGTGATTGCTGTCCACTGCCCAGAGTTCCTTTGGGAAGACGGGTGGTATAAAAATAAATAAATAAATAAATAAATAAATAACAGAGCCAGGAATGAAGCCATTCATTTCCAGTCTAAATTTGAAGCTATTTCCTATAAATGTGTCATTTGTTATCCAGCCCCTACCAATGTTACCTTTTGATGCTATTTTATATAGTGACTCACCTAGGCAGATAGTAAAACGGACAGGTCGTTTCCTTTGTGGAACCAATAGACCAATGTCTGCATTTTTATTGTTGAAACTGTCTTTGATCACCTTAGGAATTCATAAAAATAAACACATTTATTCATATACAGTGAAATAACAATGAGCTGTATGATTTATCACAGCACAGACTTTTGTGGACACATATTCCACTTTTCAGACCCAAGGAGTCATGTCTGCAGATTCTGTTCAGAAGACAGTGCAGTTTTTGTGCTGCCATAATCCTTCATTAGAGAGTTTGCTGAGCATACCTGATGGGAATTGTGGCCCCTACACACCCAGAAGGCACAGCTGCCTGGAGAGGTGTTATCCACCCTTGGGTAACCCAGGTGTATCTGGACTGCATTGCCCCCAAACCCTGACCAGCACTGCTGGTGGTGAAGGCTGCTGAGAACTGTAGTCCAAGAATGTCTGGGCTACCCATGGTTGGAAGCTATAGGCCTAGAAAGTGTACAGGTTTCAGAGAGCTAGCTAGAGACTGAGAAAATTACTGTCTTCTGCCAGGCTTCCAGGTGGGAGAAATATCTCTTGGAGTGAGTTTGGAAGGTGAGTCATGGACTTCTTTTCTTGTGAGATCAAAACGTTTCACTACTCATCCAAGTAGTTGCCAGTCTGAGGAAAGTTGGTGTGAGGCTTCCAATTTATAGTTCACCTAGATTTCACACCACCCTGGTCTGAATAGGGCTGTTAAGTGGACAGTGACCTGAATATACTCATTAGGTGGATGGTGGGCTGAATAGTCTCGTTAGATGTCCAATGGTTTGGGTTGTGTGAAAGTCTCACCTATGCAACCCTTCCCTACACCAATTAAGTATGGGTCATTAGCAGTGACCTTCTTGGAGGAGGTGTGAAGCTCTTCTAATTTCTGAGGATCAGTGTAAGGGCAGCATTATAAGTAGCAGACAAATTGTGCCTGAGTCCCCCACCTCTGTTGAGAGCGGGGTTTTCAATACACACATGAGTGGCTTCCCTGACCCCTCTCTCGAAGGACCTATCTTCTCTGTCTAATATGTGTACATCCTCATCTTTGAATTATTGTTTGAATAACCTCACCTGGATGACTGAGAATCTTCACAGACTCTGGGAGTGAGATATTTATTTTTATATGGGTTTATTTTGAAGCTTGGGTACCTGTATCTACTCATTCCTAGCTAGCACCAGAGATTACTGGTTCAGCAGATCTCTCTCTCTCTCTCTCTCTCTCTCTCTCTCTCTGTGTGTGTGTGTGTGTGTGTGTGTGTGTGTCTTTGTGTGTCTTTGTGTGTTGGACTTTTGCAATGCTGGAACACCAAAAATCTGGGACAGAGAGGAGAAGACTGTGGAGAGAGCTGGTGGCTGCAAGCACATGGACCTGCCATGGCATGTGAAATGATGCAAGGAGGTCCAGGGTCACCAATCATTAGTTTTTGTGTTGTACAAGCTTTCACAGATGCAGCAGAGGCGCCGGAATCAAAAAACTCTACACATGCCACAGCAGGACCATATTTTCTGGTTTGTTGCCGGTTTCATGAATTTTGGATCCATTTATCTGGATTTTTAAAAATCAGATGGACCAGAAGCAGTTCTGGCACTCATCCCAATCCTTGCCTGCCGCATCTTTGTGGCGTCACAGACTCTCTGTTGTGATAGAGTAAGGGCTCATGCCCTGAACACATAGGGAAGGGGATGCTACTGACAGGGTGATGCTTGATGCCCATTCTGTTTGATAAGAACATAGTTTTTGCTTGGTTTTTGTGTGATTTATTGGATGCCCCAAATGCCCCAAATGTTTTTACTTTTCCATAAAGGCTCTAACCTCCCTCTCTTTATCTTGGTCCTTTTTTCCCATTTCTAGTTCTGGAGAGTGTGGTGTAGTGGAGCCAGGTCTTTCCGGGTCAAAGCCTCAGAAGTTTTTTTTAGCAGCAGAGACTGATAACTTCCATTATACAACCCCGAATGTTCACTGGAAGGACAGATTTTGAAGCGCAAGCTCCAGTACTTTGGCCACCTCATGAGGAGAGAGGAGTCCTTGCAAAAGTCCCTGATGTTGGGAAAGATGGAAGGCAAAAGGAGAAGGGGACAGCAGAGAATGAGATGGTTGGACGGTATTTATTATTTATTTATTTATTACACTTGTATACCGCCCCATTCCCACAAGGGGACTCTGGACGGTCTCATCGATGCAACCAATATGGATTTGACCAAACTCTGGGAGGCACTGGAAGACTGCTGAGCTCTGGTCCATGGGGTCACGAAGCATCAGACACGACCGAATGACTGAACAACAACATACTACTTTCAGACTTTCCTATACCCCTTTAGCTTAGCTGCAGTCCACCCACATCATCTGGGAGATAAAGAGATGTTCCCAGGAGCAGCTGATCATTGCAAACTATCGTTGTTGTAATACAAAGTACCTCTGGGGGCTTGGCCTTGAACAGGAAATTAAGGGGCAATAACTTTACAAAATATCTGCTTCTCATGTATTGATGTGTACTGAACCAGCTGCATGCATTTTTAGACTTTCTTTATTGGGTGGTGGGGGGTTGCTTATGGGGACTGTCATAATGAGTACCTGGACCTCCAAAATTACCATTTACCACTGGCCAGGGGATATAAATCCATAGTTTAAAAAAACCAGACAACTAATTGCAGTGGGTGTCTTTTTTGTTTGAGGTAATCGAAAGATACTGTGAATGCGAGAGGAAATCCATGGAGAAAGTGATTTTTTTTTACTACAGGTCCCATAATATTTCTACTACTATAGCTACTGTCGTGACCACTGGGGTTATTCTGTGAGTTGTAGTCCAAAAAGGTAACTGGGGATACTTAGCAATAAGAGATCATTGCTTTTAAAAAATCTGAAACTCCTTAAGCTGTTTGCAGAGCCTGAGTTTGGGAGTTCAGTTCTCTTCCGTGCCATGGTGAGTAAACAAAATGAGCCTGCAGCTATATGTGGGATTTAAAGAAAGATGTCTGGCCAGAGTGTGTTGACAGGTAGAATACATAGAAAAAGTCACCTATATGTCTGTCTGTCTGTTTGTTTGTTTTGTTAACTTATTGCCAGAATTGTTTATATCTCACTTTCAGGATGCCAGTCTTTCCATAGAGGCATAAATTGAAATGCATTAAAACATGTTATAAACAGTACAGTATTGATAGCATAGCATTCACAACAACTTGGAGAAGTAGATCTGGTTGTGAGGGAGCCATTGACTCAAAGCCACCCATGAGTTTCATGACTCAGTGGAGGTTAAGGTCTCATAGAATCATAGAGTTGGAAAAGACCTCAAGGGCCATCTAGTCCAACCCCCTGCCATGCAGGAAACTCCCATCACAGTATTCCCAACAGATGGCCATCCAGCCTCTGCTTAAAAAACTCCAAAGAAGGAGACTCCACCACCCTCCGTGGCAGCATATTCCACTGCTGAACAGCTCTAACCATCATGAAGTTCTTCCCAATGTTGAAATGAAATCTCTTTTCCTATAGTTTGAAACCATTGCTCTGAGTCCTAGTCTTTGAAGCCATGGAAAACAAGCCAGCCCCCTCTTTGATATGACATCCTTGCAAATATTTAAACATGGTTATCATGTCCTCTCTCAACCTTCTTTTTTGTAAGGCTAAACATTCCCAGCTCCCTAAGCTGCTCCTCATAAGACATTTCTTCCAAACTTTTAACCATCCTGGTCACCCTCCTCTGGACCTGCTCAAGGTTGTCAACATTCCTTTTAAATTGTGATCCATTGAACTGAACACAGTATTCCAAATGGGGTCTGACCAGAGCAGAATAGAGTGGTACTATCACGTCCCTTGATCTGGACATTGTGCTTCTGTTGATGCAACCAAGAATCGCATTGGCTTTCTTGGCTGCCGCATCGCCCTGGATCACTCAAGTTCAAGATTTCTCCCTCTGGGTCTCACAGCTTCTCTGCCACATGCAAATCTAAATGCAAATATAATTCTTCTTTCCCTCCCTCTTCTTTTGGGGAGATGTATAAACAGCTACCCTACATGGAATTCTTTCCCCTAGAGAAGTTTAATGTGCATGCAGACTGGAGCCCTGGTATGTGCTGCTGTTGAGAAATTAAATACCTCTTCCAATGAAGTTTTAACAATTCTGGCTCCCATGGCAACAGTGTGTGCACTGGGCAAGATAATTCAGAGCAAAATAAACTTTATGTTCCCATCTGATCAACGGCCACCTCACTTATATCCCAGAGGACAACTCTGGCCAGTCAGAGAAAATTCCAGACCCATCCTCTCATTTGCTACTTGGGCAGCGATGCTCAGGGCTTGGGAAAGTTACTTTGTGGACTACGAATTCCAGAATCCCCCATTCAGAGTGGCCATTTGGGCTTTGTGGTTCTGGGACTTGTGGTTCAAAAAGAAGTAGTTTTTCCATGTTTCAGTTTGTTTTCCCAATCTCCTCCTCTCCTTAGCCATGTTTTAAAGCCTAGTGCAGTGATGGCGAACCTTTTAGAGACCGAGTGCCCAAACTGTGATTCAAACCACACTAATTTCCCACAAAGTGCCAATACAGCAATTTAACTTGAATATAGGTGGCCATGAAGGGGCGATGTCAGGTGCCCGCAGAAAGGGCTCCAAGTTTCACCTTTGACACCCATGCCATAGGTTCGCCAACACTGGCCTAGTGTATTGGGAAGCCACTGTTTACATCCGTTCCTGAGAATTAGGAAATGGTGCAAGGTTTAAGTAATCCTTCCAGCCTGCCCACTCTTTCCTGCAAAAACTGTCCTCTCAAATTGTGTATTAACATTGCAAGGGTAACTTAAGTGCCTGTAGCCAAATTCTGGTTCTTCCAAAAGATTAAAGGACCGCAGGGCCCTTTTTTCTTATTTCGTCTTGTAGCTCAGCAGTGTAAGCTGTGTAGAGTACATTAATCCTGCCCTCCTTAATTTCTGCATCATGATAAATCTCCCACTGTCCTATTATTTGGCTAATTGCTGTGGATTATATGGCAGTCAGGTGCTCTTTTACAGGAGGAGATAAATGGAGGACATTTCCCTTGTTTTGATTTCATTTGCTAATTGCTGTGTGTGGGGAAATAGTTATGTTAATTCATTCCCTCTCCCTGTTAGATAACAAGTTCTTGTTCTTCACAGTCTTGAAAGGGAGAACAAGAGTTCCAGAATGTACCATGCATGTTGTGCTTGGACAATGCCTGCAACGTAGCATGACGTTCATTGTGGCCTCTAATGGACAGACGCCCTCCCAACCCGTGGGTGTCACCTGCATATGGATTGGCAGCACAGGCTGAAGTTCTGTAAGGTCCATCTAAGATCAGCTCATGCTAAGCAAGCCTGAGGCCAGGAGAGAAATACATTTCACGTGGTGTTTGAGATACACATTTATTGATGTCTTCCCTATTCTCTGCAGAGGGATTTCAGGAACAGCAAAGCAAGTGTGGCGTATTACCTTGGGTTACACTGGGTTCTAGTCCCCACTCTGCCATGAAAGCCTCTAGGTGGAAAATATTTCAACACCACCACCAACTCCTTGTTCCTAAGGCTCCTATGGAATCCCTTCCATCACCAGGATGCCATTAGGGACCATGGGATGGTTAAGGACACTTTTAAGTGCTGAAAATCACATGTCTGGGAGGACATTACTGGTGCCGATATAATTTTGGGTGAGTAAGACTTCCCCACATTCTGTGGCCCCAGTGGCTTCCTGGCAACAGCAGGAATCCCACAGTTTCTGAAAACTAGGATTGTTGATGTCATAGGATTTATACAGAACAGCTTAAGGGACAAGAATTATGTCAATTTAAGCACAATAACCCAATAATAATTGATTATGGCCTACTTACTTGCATTTTAAAAATATACAAATGGCTGCATGGCATAAATCTCACTAATTGGTTTGGCTGTTAATAGCTACATCAACAGTAGGATAGGGCCAATAAGCAATTTCACATTGGTGATCACATTCTGTTCAGAAATTGCTTTCAGGAGACCTAATGGCAAGATGCCACAGCAACATCAAACTACCAAGACAAGATAAACGAACCACAGGGCATCCCAACCAACCTCAAGCAACAGAGAAAGTACCTCCTCATCAGATTCCCATGTTTTGAGCAACACCTGAAAATGTTCCAAAAATTGTATTATAACTCATTTGTCTCCAAAGTTATGTCTTTCAGGGACCAGTATTGGGTCCTGTTGTGCACACACAAGCAACACGGAGAAGCGTGCATTCAAGACACACACACCCATGCAGACAATCTCCCCCATGTGCAAGAGACATGTCAGTACACACGATGCCCCACCTACACATAAGGGGGAATCCTTGCAGAGGGGGGAGGCGTATTCATGCCTACTTAGGCTCATGCTTTAAACCTTCATGGCTGCTGGCACAGCCTGGCTTGAAACAGTCTGTGGCCTGAGGGTTGGGAACCCCTTTTATAACTCCTATGTTGCCATTAGGATGCTGTAAGCAGTGCCTTGGAAAGTAAAATATCCTAGCTTTGGCTCCTGAAGCAAGGAGGGTGGTCTAAAGAGGACAGTGCCCAAGTGAATTGGGAGCTACACTATCAGATCTCTAAAGAGAGCAGGAGCAATGCCATCTTGTCTCCTGCATTAGTCAACAGGTGTTTTGGGTTAGTCCTGACGGTAGACTAGGCAAGAATTTGGTTTGATAACAATGGGATTCTTTGTGTGTTTGTAATGGTGCTCTCAGTTGTTTCATCATAGGGATTTCAAGGTAAGAAACATTCAGAAGTAGTTCACTCGCACAGTACTATCAAGAGTGTAGTACTTGAGTGTCAGTGCCATTGTCTGTCAAAGATTCTCCACCAGCGGTGTTCCCCAACCCCCTGGACTGCAAGGAGGTCAAACCTATCCATCCTGAAAGAAATCAACCCCGAATGTTCACTGGAAGGACAGATTTTGAAGCGGAGGCTCCAGTACTTTGGCCACCTCATGAGGAGTAGTCCTTGGAAAAGTCCTTGATGTTGGGAAGGCAAAAGGAAAAGAGGACGGCACAGAATGAGATGGTTGGACAGTGTCATCGACACAACCAATATGGATTTGACCAAACTCTGGGAGGCAGTGGAAGACAGGAAGGCCTGGCGTGCTCTGGTCCATGAGGTCACGAAGAGTCGGACATGACTGAGCGACTGAACAACAACAGTTGTGAAAATTTGCTATTATTATGTTTTGCTCTGCTTGTATTGTTATTGTTGATTTTGTAGCTGTAAACTGCCCAGAGTGAAATAAAAGATAGAGTGAACCAATTTGTCACCAGAGTGCCTCTGCCCACATCTTTCTGAGCGCCCTGCCAGGGGCTTCTACCTTTTTGGGGTGAATAAGTTCACTCAAGTTTGTTTTGTTTCCAACCAGTGTGATTGCTGGGAATGGGCCAAGAAGTACACCTTACGCTGTCAAGGCTCCTTTTGCTGCCAATATCCAATATTACAAAGTGACATACAGTAATATACGTGAGCCACTTTGGGATATTGGCAAATTGCACACTTCTCCTGATCCTTGGTGGAAGGACAGGGGAAATGATATTAATTTTTACCTTGCTACATGATCACTGATGTGCTACAGCAGTTAGATTACAGTAGGACCCCAGTATCTGCTGGGAATTGGTTCCAGGCCCCATGGATAATGAAAACTATGGATAAGAGAGAACACCAAAAATCCCCCAAACTGCTGTTTGTGACATTAGCTTGCTTTACAGCTGCTGTTTGTGACAGTAGCTTGGTTTACAGCTTCTGTTTTATGACAGTAGCTTGCTTTGCAGCTGCTGAATTATATATTTATTTTTTCCTCTGCCAACCGTGGATAACTGAATCAGCGGATAATGAATCAGTGGATATGAAGGTCCTACTGTGTTTAAAAAGAAAATATTTTCTTTGCCATGTCTGAAGTGTGATTCAGTAACTCTCCGCAGATGAAACTGTAAGGAAAGATATTTTACAATAGCCAGATATTGACAGTGGAAGAAGCTGGATTAAATAAGGGTCATTTGTAGTCTGCACACCATTTTGATGTGAGAATCATGAAGTGACATATTGTACCTCCATGCAACCTCAAGTAACTCTATTTAGACTGCACTAGCCCATTCCTATAGGGTCAGTGTAGATCAGGGTCCTCAAACTTTTTAAACAGGGCTCTGGTTCACTGTCCCTCAGACACTGTTGGGGGCCGGTCTATACCATATGATCCCCTTATCCGCTGATTTGCCATCCACGGATTCAGTTATACGTGGATAGCAAGAGGTGGTGCAAGAGCCCGGGCCCAGCAGCAGGCCTGTAAAATCGGGGCCGTGTCGGCGTAGGCTGCTCAGCCCCAGAGCGCCTGCTCGCCTGCCTGAGAAGGAGAAGGTGGAGAGAGATTGAGCGGGAGAGGGAGGTGGCGGCAGGCAGACTGGCTGAAGTATCTGTTGGCAGCGGGCAGCAGAGCGCCACGGGCTTTGTGCATGGCTGCCTCTTCCTCCTCCTCCTCGTTGTCTCTCTCTCCTCCCCCCACCCCGTCGGCTCCAGCCTGTCCCACATCCCCATCTCTCCATTGCCATTGCTGCCAGGCAGTAGCAGGACTGAGCCCTCCATGCAGCTCTCACCAGGATGCTCCCTCCTCCTCTTCCTCCTCTTCCTCCTCCTCCTCCGGGATACTCCTCCATTGAGCATCTATGATCCCGGGCCGGCAAAGTTTCCCTGTGGCTATGGAGGAGGAAGCCATGCAGCCTCTGAGCTCCCGCTCACCCACCTGCCTACAACAGCAGTAGCAGTGGCATCAGTGGAAGAGGCCACTTGGCCCCTGAGCATCTGCTCACCTGTAAGATTGACAGTGGTGACAGCAGCGGAGGAGGCCACGCCACTTGCAAGCACCAAGTAGAAAGAGGCAGCCTGTTTCCAGCGGGCCTGCACCCAGCCTACATCACTAAACGGTGGGTTTGCACTTGCCGGTGGGCTGGGTTCAGGACACTGATGGGCATGATCTCGCCCCTGGGTCATAGTTTGAGAAGCCCTGATGTAGATGATCTCTTAGTTGGTTACCACTTACTCTTTTAGTGTAGATTATCTTTTAGTCTACATCTTTGACCATTCCATTTTGAGTGACTCTACTCAGGGTCCAGATTTGCAGCAGACTCTAGCCTTCTATGGCATTGCTGTCAGCTTTCTTGACATACTCAGGCCTCCTGACCACAGTAAGATGTGCATCCAAGAAGCCAGGACTGCTGCTGATAGAATCTTTTAGAGATCCTTAATTCATAGGGACACAAGAAGCAACCAAATAACACATAACAGGATTAAGGAAGAACCATGCCTCAGTGATAGATCATGGCTGAAATCCTGTAGCGTAGTAAGTCACAACTGGAGTAGGTCTGCTGAATCAGTGGAATGTATGGAAGAAATGAGTCCCAAAGTCCCCACTGATTCCATGGGCCTACTCTATTTAAACTTGCAATGCTAAGCAATAGGATTTCAGCACATGCGTTTGCCTGCCTGTATTTTAAACACATATATTCAGAATAAAATCAAGATCTGATGTAAATAGAGGCGGGCCGGCAGAGCAAACACAAAAACACAAAAACAAACCTCAGGTTTCCCCAAACAATACCATTATAATACTGTTATAATATAGAATTACATAACATGTTTGCATTTCAGATGAAGTAGCAAAGTTCACATATCTAAGAAAGTAAGGCCTAAGGCCTAAGCACATCCAATCTTACCTGATTTCGGAAGCTAAGCAGGGCCGGCCCCGGTTAGTACTTGGACGGGAGACCACCAGGGAATACCAGGTGCTGTAGGCGCCTGGAGTGGGAACTGGCATCCACTCCAGTATTCCTGCCAAGAAAACTCCATGGACATGGAATCACGAAGAGTCGATCACATCTTTAACGGCACCACACACACACACACACACACACACACACACAGAGAGAGAGAGAGAGAGAGAGACCTAGATATTTAGTTCTTTTCTAAGCACTGTACTTGCTGGGAACAACCTGTCCTCAGGGTGACCTTCCACATCTCCTGATCTTTTAATTAGTAAGAACTGATAACAGGAAGGTGACTGGCACAGATAGTGTAAAACCAATGACACCAAACCTTGCAGAGAAATGGTAAAAGTTTAGGCAGCTGTGTTGATGTTAGACATAACCACTTGTGACATTCTGAAAGCTTCCAAAGTTATTTCTAAAAGTTAACTGTAGTTACAAACTATTTATTTACTTACTTGTTTAATACCCTATTGGGTTCTGAATATCTGGCAGAGCATATGTCCCTCAGATCAACTTATGCCCAATCCATTAGGGCCTCCCAGGCACTCGCTCTTTGGGTAGCCGTCTCTAGAGAGGCTTCCAAAGCTTGCACCCAGAACCAGGCCTTCTCTGTGGGTGGCCTGATGATTTGGAACTCCATTCCCAGTGAGGTCCGCCTGGTGCGATCCTTTCCTGCCTTCAGGAGAGCCATGAAAACCTGGATCTACAAGGAGGCCTTCGGCTGATTAGTGTGTTGCTTGTTTAGAGCTGCCAGGCGTCTATATTTTTCTTTATGTCTATATTTTCATATCATTGTATTTTCATACATATATTGATTTCTTTGTTTATGGTTTCTGTTTTTATCCCTTCTTTATGCTAATTTATTAATGTTCACCACCTTGAGTTGCTTTTGCAAGCGGGCAGTATAGATAATAAAACTAAAACTAAACTAAACTATTTTCCCACCAAAGTGCTCAGTGTAGCAGACATGAGTTTATCCTCATAACAACCCTGCAAAGTAGATGACGTTAATAAAATTTCCCAAGGTTATCCTGTGAGTTTCATAGAGGCATGCACAGAAATCTGTTGAACTGGCCTGTGCTTCAACCAAGGATTAACAGATTGGGGCCAAACCTTCATGCACCCTTTGCTAAATGTTCCAGTCCATTCTAGCCTGGGTCCATGCCATTCCATATATCCAGTAATCATCATTGTCGACATCATGTACAAGGCCAGCAGGTGGTGGCATTTATACGAATGGAATAGCAAGTAAACAAGAGAAGGGAAGCATAATATTGAAAAGGAGTAAAGATAGATACTGATACTGTAATTGTTGTGCTCTGTTATTTATTTATTTATTTATTTGTTTGTTTGTTTGTTTGTTTGTTTGTTTGTTTGTTATTTCAACTTGTGTACCACACCATTACTACAAACACTGTGTCTGGGAGAACCACTTCATGTCATAACACATTAAAATCATACAGTAATCAATAAGTTCTATAAAGTAAAGAGGGTCCCCCTAGCTAATTCCAAAGTGTGTATGGCACGTGCTGGCATTATAAGGGTTAAAACCCCTATATTGCTGGCATGCGCCCTACACATTTTTGCAGTTAGCTTACTAGAGGGACCTTATTTGCAGTTGAATAACTGCTCCCCCCAAACCCAAACCTCTCCAAATCTAAGGAGCTTACAAGAAAGAGCTTCAGGAAGCTCCCTTGCAATTTTGATGCCAATAATGACTGTGATCTGTATTTTTGAGTACATAATGTTTTGTTATGTTTATGTACTCAAAAATACAGATCAGAGCCATGTATCGGCACCAAAATCACATGGTAGCTTCTTGGACCCTTACCTGTAAGTCCCCCCAAATTTGGAGTGGTTTGAGGTTCAGGTGGGCAAGTTATTCAACTGCAAAGAGGGTCCCTCTAGCTAGCAAATTGCAAAACTGTGTACAGCGCTGAGTTATTAAACTCCAAAGGAGTCCCTAGAGTCTAGGAGAAAATCATTCTAATTGAGCCGGGAAGCCGCTAATCGCTCACCTGTGGGGGTGGGCTATGAGTTTCTGAGAACAATGCTGAGAACAAACGAGAGCCACTGGGCTTTAATAGGAAATTTACCTGTCACTCACATTCTCCTTTGGAACCTGCATCTACTGATGTTGTACATATTTTAGGATTTATTTTTTCTCAGTTTGCATTGCTGAGGGTTTTCCCCCCTCTGAAACTTTGTAACATCACGAATGCTGGATGGATGAAAAAGCAAGCACCATTACATGCATTGCTCTACCTCTGGAAGAACCAGAGGCTTTTTCTTTACACCTTGCTGCCCCAAAACAAACATATTCCCAATCTGCTGCATTCCTCCCCCACCCCCAATTTTCTGAAGGCAGGCTACATCCTTATTTTCAGGGCTGAGTAGAAATTTCATTTCAGGGGACTCTTGAACCTTTCTAGTGCCAATACTGTAAGCATAACATCCCATTGGTTATAGTTACAATGTTCAAACAATATATTCTTGACTTGGTCAAAAGTTTTTTTAGAACAAAATCTAAATGCTACAAGCTCTTGGATTATGTTACAAAAACCAACACTCTTCCCACTCACTTTATCATTACCTCAACAACCAGAAAAGAATATAATGTAAAAAAATACAAACCAATTCTGCAACTACTTGCTATTCCTCCTCCTTTAGTAATGCCAACTTCCCATAAATATAAAAATAAATTACACAGCTAAAATAATGAAGCTGTCCCTTAGTACTTCACAATTAGAGATGGGCAGGAAACAAATCTTTTTTTGTTTTGTTTTTCATTTTGTTTTTCATTTTAGTTTCATTTCAGAACGAAACAAAAAATGAAATGATTTTTAAAGAAAAACAAAACTAAACAAACTGGAAATTTTCTGTTCGTTCCGTTTCATTTTTCATTAGGTTTCCCATAGAAATGCATGGAGTAATGCATTCCTATGGAAAACGGCATTAAACATCCTGTGCCTTCCCCATATCAGGCACGTGGGGAGGGGGGAGTGTGGATCGTTTAAAATGTATTGGAGCCACCAAGACATTTTAAATGACCTGCACCTTTCCCTACAACACACCTGATTTGGGGGGGGGGAGGCGCGGTTTTTAAAAATGTCTTGCAGCCAAAGGGGCAGCCATTTGAAAAGATGTCATATTGAAGAGGGAACAGGTTTGTTCTCCATGGCTTCAGAGACTAGGACTCGGGGCAATGGTTTCAAACTACAGGAAAAGAGATTCCATTTGAACATTAGGAAGAACTTCATGACAGAGCTGTTCGGCAGTGGAATAAGCTGCCATGAAGGGTGGTGGAGTCTCCTTTGTTGAAGGTTTTTAAGCCGAGACTGGATGGCCATATGTCGGAAATATTGTGATGGGGTTCCTGCATGGCAGGGGGTTGGACTGGATGGCCCTTGAGGTCTCTTCCAACTCTATCATTCCATGATTCTAAGAAATTTTAAACTACCCACCCACCCCCAAATCGGGCACCTTGGGGGCGAAGCATGGGTCCTTTAAGATGTCTTTAGCCACTGGGGCAAGCACTTGCCTTAGTGGCTAAAGACATTTTAAAGGACCTGTGCTTTTCCCCCTACACACCTGATTAGGGGTGGGTGGGAAAAGGACCCAAGGCGGCTTACAGTAATGAGGGATAATATACAGTCCAGTTCTGGGACTCCCCGTGGATACTGAAATCCATTGATAAGAGCTAACACTCTTATCTGGGGTGGTCTCCCCCTCCCAGCCCACAACTCCCTCCACCACAAGTTTTAAATTTAAGATTATAAAACTTACTCCCTGGAGAGGCCCTCCTCCTCGCTGCCACCATGGGCCATCCGGGCATTCTCCGGGGGGGCATGGGGGGGGCGACGCACCGCTCACCCATGGCATCTGGGCAGCAGCGTAAGAGGAGCCCACGTGGACCTGCAGAGGCCTTCAGGAAGTGTGGGCGCTTCTTCTGCCATGGCTGGCTATTCCCGGTGGGTGGCACAGCATGGGCGGTGCACCCGCTGCTGCCCCCGAAGTCCCAGGTGCTTTGTAGGTCAAGGTCAGCACCTTGAATTGTGCCTGATAGCTGATTGGCAGCCAGTGGGGCTGCTTTAATAAGGGTGTAATGTGATCTCTATATCCCGCCCCAGTCATAAATCTGCCTGCTCCGTTTTGGGCCCGTTGAAGTTTCCTGAGACTTTCCATTGGTAACCCCACATAGAGTGCATTACAGTAGTCTAGCCAGGACATCACCAGGGCATGTGTCACCATGGCCAGAGCTGGTTTCTCAAGAAATGGGCGCAACTTGCGTACTAGCCTTAATTGTGCAAATGTGCTCCTGGCCACAGCCGTGACCTGGGCATCCAAGCACACGGATGAGCCCAAGAGCACCCTCAAGCTGCACACCTGTTTTTTTCAATTGGAGGGTGACCCCATCCAGTACATCCCCATCTTTCCTCTTATAATGACTGTAAACTGAAAGAGAGAAAACATGCCAGCGTGACTATGTAGAGAAATAATTATTAAATTGTTCTTGCCTCCAAATTTGGAGGTGAGAGGTCTGGGTTTGTTTTGTATAATGGGCTGCCTGTGTTTCAGAGGAGGCCTGCTTCTAATATTTGAAAATTGCAGGTTTGTTTAAACTTCAGAAGAAGTCATCACAGGAACAAAGGCAACTGCCTCATATTGAGTTAGATGTTTGCTCTGTCTATGATGGTATTCCTAGAATCATAAAACCATGAAGTTGGAAGGGCTGTACAAGGCCACTGAGTCTACCACCATCCCCATCCCAGGTAGGAATATTAATCATAGGCTATCTGTCAGCTGGTTGTCTAAATTTCTCTTAAATGCCTCCAGCACTGGAAAACTCACCACCTCTCAAGGTAATTTGTCCCAGTGTTCTCCCTTCCCATTGGAAGTTTAAACCCTCTGGGTAGTTCCACCTGTACTTTATATTGTTGCTTGTTCACATATCTGTCCCTATAGGCAATATAGTCCCATTGCCATACCGCTACAACAATTGGGACATTTCCCGGATATTCAATTGAAAGCTGGTTTCCCGTAACTTGAGACCATTGTTGTGTGTCCTGCAGTCTGGCTTGATCAAGTACTTTCAACTCTGGCTGACAGCAATTGAACTGTATGATCATTTCCTAACATAACTTACAGATTCCTGTTGTTCCCAGGGGTCTTCCATCCAAAGCTGAAACAGGGGCAACTCCACTTGGTTTCTACAACCGTGCCAGAACCATATTCAGTCATTACCTACCTGGTTTTTTTCCTAGGGTTCTTGCCTGTAGGTATACATATGCACAGGGGTTTGTCCTCCTCTTCAGCCATATCAATTTCCATTCTCCACCAAAGGAAATGAACAATGGGGATATAAAGGGCTATTCTTCTGCAGGCATATTGCTAACAACTCAGTATGGCTAAGAATTGTGTGTTTGTGATATAGTGGTATACTGCCCAAAAGTGGAGTACTTGCAGGCACAGGCCTTTCGTGTTGAAACAAAAGCTGAAAATAAAAATGAGGCTTTCTTGGCATAATTCGTATTTCTTTGACAATTGCCAACAGACAGCCTCTAAACACCAGCTTTAAATTTAAATTTTAGATTTTGCTTCCAAATGCTTTAAAATGCTTTTTAAAAAATAAAATAAAATCAACAATTCTTTCAATATAATATGTACTTTTAAACACTTGTTTTATATTAAAGCTGCATTTTTCTTATAAATATTCTGTTAAGCTGCCTTGATTCTCTTTGTTGAATGAACAGTAGGACCCGGATAAAACAAATTAATGAATTTAAACATTTTAAATCATTCATCAGAAACATGAAAACAATGCAGCACCCCCTGTTAACAACTCTTATCTCAGCACCCCTTTCACTTCTAAAAAGTATAGCTTGAAAGGAAAGGGCTTTGCCTGCTGTGGGAAGACGATAGGAAAAGAGGTGACTTAGGGTGCTTTTACACAACCCCTAAAATGCGAGACATAGGGCTCCCAGATGCAGAGCTTAAAATTGTTTTCCTACCAGCTGCACACTTTTAAAAAAATTAAGTATGACCACGCCCACCTAAGCACGACCCAGTCCACTTTAGAAGTACCTGGTCTCCGGAGGTAAAAAAAAATTCTGATGCGGATTGTAAAGCAGTGAGTGCTGGGATGTCCGCCCCTTTAAGAGACTGGAATGCTTCGGGGCTGCTCCCAACGGCAGAAGGAGGTGAGCCTGCATTCTTTTCTCCCTTTTTTTCTCCCTCCCCTGACGTAGACAGCAGCAATGGCGTGCGGTGGGGTGGGAACACAGCAAGAAGAGCAAACCCCCAAGATCTCTGGTCCGAATTTAAGTTGCCAGCAGATCTTAGGGGTCGTGTAAAAGTGCCCTTAGCCTTGCATGCAATGAAGCTGTGCATCCTGGAAATGGCTACTGAAAAGGACCACTCTCATCTTCCTCTCCAGATGCTGGATTGATCAATGATTGGAGTGGCAGCAAACCTTTGCCACTCCAGATGTTTTGGACCACAACACCGAGAGTCCCAAGCCTGTATTGCCAATGACAAAGGACTGATGGAGTTGTGGTCCAAAACATCTGGAGTGCTGAAGGTTCACCACCACTGACATCTGGCTGCAGAGTAGGAAGTTTGGACTGATTCCCCATCTGCCTCTTTGACAGGAATTAGACTTGATGGTTCATTAGGACATTGGTAAAGACAGCTCAGAGGAAGCTGTTTGTTCTTATTCTTGTACCTGCCAAGGATCAACCTGACACCCAAAACATCAGAAGCAAATGAAGAGGCTCAGGCAAAGATCTTAAAATTTTGGCACTTCCAGGGGCAGAGCAGTGGCATAGCTAGAGTTTGGAGCACCTGGGGACAAATCCAGGTTTTGTGCCCTCTCCTCCCCCCCCCCAACTGTGTCTCACCCACCCAGCAAGGGAGGTCAGATCCTGGAGGGACAGTGGGGGAGGGGAAGAAGGGTCTCTCCTTCTCATGCCCTCTTTGTAGGTCTCCTTTCCAGGTAAGGCTCTCCTGTGCAAACCGCACAGTGTGCGGATAGCGCCAATCAGGCAATTTTTCCCCCAAGCATCACCTCCGTAGCACACTTCCCTCTCCTCCTCCCCCCAGGCTAATGATTGCCAAGCCTTGGGGTGGGGGGGGAGGGGGTGAGAACATTCGACAGAGGTGCTGCTTGGGGGGAAATATTGCCTGCTTCCCTCTCCTCCTTTTCCCAACTAAGGATCGCCAAGCCTTAGCGGGGCGAAAGGAGGACTGCTGGCAGGATGGCGCATGGCTTCCTCCTACTGTTCCCCCTCCAGGAACCCCCAGATTGCTGCACGCCCTGGGGCAAATGCACTCTTCTGCTCCTACCTAGTTACTCCAGTGGGGTAAAGGTGGTCTTTCAGACAGCTTGGACCCAAGCTTTGGAGGGCTTTACAAAGTATAGCCAGCTTTCTAAAAAGGGCCTGGAGTGCAAATTGACCAACAGACAGTGAAGCTGTGGAATTATATGTCCATTGTAGCCAGTCCCAATCAGCAGTCTGTCTGTCTGTAGCATTTCGGAAGTGAATGTTCCTAAACATTCTTCAAATGCCTCATTCAAAGTATGTGCCAATATTCCATACATGGTATAACTAAGACAAGAGTCTACATAATTGGATTCAAAACTTCTAGGAACAGGTGCAGCTGGAGACTAGCTTTAATTCTGAAAATGCCCTCTTGGATACTTCTGTGAAAAGGATATTCAGGTTTGGGATTGAACTAAGGAGTACACTCAAGTCTTATTTATTGGGACCTTAAGTCCATCCAGCAGAAATCAAATCCCTATTCCTTGTTCTGATGATATTATTAGGATGTCAGCAGTATACTGATAGCATAGAACTCCTATGTTCCAGATAACTTCTCTCAGGCTTTCACACATATACATTATATCATGGAGGATACAACTGAGCCCTGAGGGACCCCACTGGCCAAATGCTAGGATTTTGAAAAGGGGTGTCTCAACGCCACCTTTTCTTCCTCTAGGATGGACTGAAGCCATGAGGAAAAAAAAGACCCATCCCAGACAGGCAACCATGATGTTACTGAGAGTAGCAGAAAGCTCCAGCAGAAACCATTGGGACACAGTTCCTTGAATCAATTCCTGACATAAACCATTCAACAAGGTGAGCTAAGCCATCACTATCTCATCAACAGGTCTGAAGCCATATGTGTGTGAAGATTCTGAGTCATCCAGGTGTGTTTATCTGGAAGTTGAGTCATCATGGCAAGTGGACTTCTTTTCTTGAGAGAGTGAAATGTTTTGCTGCTCATCCAAACAGCTTCAGACAAAGTTATTTGGATGAGCAGTAAAACGTTTGAATCTCTCAAGAAAAGAATTTCTGTAGCCATGACTCAACTTCCAGAAGTCCAAAGCCAGTTTGCAGGAGATCTATAAGCCATCTCACCTGTCAATTCCTGAAGTTGAGAAGCCACTATACACTCTAGTATTTTGTCCAAGAATGGAACATTGTTCAGTACTGTGAGCTTCAGGTAGAATGTTGCCACTAAATGTCTTACTACCATATCATTCAGGCAGGTTAGAAGATCTATGGCTGGCTTCAGATAAGTGTTCACAATTCCCCTTGCTATTGAGCCAATCCTCTGCTTCCTGGGCTGTGTTTATGAGCCAGTAGCATCAAGGATATAAAACATTCTTACATTTAGACAAAGAAGAATGCCCCCATGGGAGGAAGAACTTCAGGGAGGCACATGAATACTTTTTGGAACGGTATAACCATCCCAACATGGGCACTGCGTGAAAACAGAAGATCCACATCAACCAGGACATATCAACATTGTGATACACAGTAGTACCTTATATAAAGGAATTAATTCGTTCCAAATGAAATTATGTTAAGCAAATTTTCCTTTATACAAATCCCCCTAGGAGTGCATTGAAAATGGAGTAATCCCATTTTTATGTGTACGGATTTTTCCCCCTAGGTGATTATGTTAAGCAAATTTCCCCTATCTCCGGAATTGTTTATGTTGTACAGATTTTATGTTATACAAGCTGTTATACAAGGGTCCACTGTATTAATAATGTTGTGTGCTGTCAAATCAGAACTGACTTATGGCAACCATAACAGGGCTTTCAAGGGAAGGGAGACATTTAACAAGTGACTTTATCACTTTCACACCCCAATGAAAAACTCTGTGGCTGAGTGGGGATTCAAACCTAGGCCTCCCGAGTTCTAGTCCATCACTCTATCCAGTACACCATCCTGGGGGTATCATGACTGTATCTTAAGGGGCCTACGATACTACAGTCTGATTTATTTTCTGATGCTCACCTGGCCTGGCTTAACCCCCTCGGGTGGCAGGTGCCCATGCTTCATTCATTTCCATGAATATACTGGAGCAGGAGGAAGTCTACATAAGCTGCTCCGCTCGTAGCAATAGGTTAAGCTTCCCTGTGTTCTTAACAAAGAAGCAGCTACTAATTTACACTTGCACCTGCCAAGGGCTGACCTAACACCAAAACCGAATGAGACCTAAAACTCTGAGTAAGGATGCTACCCTGGGATCTGCGACCAAAGAAGAGACAAAGTTGGGTGAATACTGGTATGAAACATAATGCTTTGACTCTTTATGGACCTATATGAACTGCTGATCCTGTATCTAGAAGCAGTATTTCTTCAAATGTGAAAAGATATCTGATTTTGGAACCACAATAAAAGCAGTGTGCAATTACTTCTAGAAGATAAACACTGGATTCCTTCTGCGTGTCTCTTTGTAGAGACATACATAACAAAAGAGATTCAACATTTGAAGAGAAATATTTAAGAACAAGACATATGCATTTGTTTTCCTTTTAAAAACCGTTTAAGAGCCACCCCAAGTTCTTTTACACCGTGCCAGACTTACCTTCTTTCATTCTCTCTCTTTCTCAACAGACTTCAGCTTTGGAATGGGTTATGGTATGGACTACCTCAGAAGAAGGCGTGAACTGATCCATGGAGTCATGAAGAGTCGGATGCAACTTAATGACTGAACAACAACAACAATAACAAACTCTCCTTCATTTGAGATTTTTGAACATTGGATGGCCATCTTGTAGGGATACTTTAGCTGTAGGTATTTGGCATTAGCAGTGGGTTGGACTCTACCATTGTCAGTCAATGGACTGTAAAAAAGCAAAATGTGATGACATTTCAATTGATTTATATGCAGTCTTCTGGGGTAGGGAACCATTCTTATGTTAACATAAAATGGGGGCACAGAATAGCAGAAAGTTTGGCCATCCGAAATAAGCTATTGGCCCTGGCTGAGCCTTTAGCTCTTGCAAGCTGCTTCTCTAGAAGGAATCAGGGGTATGAGATGATCTCGGCAGACAAAACTCTGCAGTTTGTGTTAACCATCTAATGCAAATTGTTCAAGGCCCTTCAGAATATGGATTCTCCAAAAGGGATCCCCTGGAAATCTACTTCAGGGTCCCTTATGATTTTCTACAAGTGACTGATTTACCTGTTACCACCATATGATTTGTCTTGGTGTGACAGTTTTGCAAAATACCCGATCTGATCTTTCCAAAAAAAAAACTTTTTAGAAAATGCACTCTGATGGCTGTCATCTTTTCCCTACATGATTTATGACATGATGCCAAGTGATTAGTAATCAAAGTGAGAGAAATAATTTTTATATCACCTGAAAGGCTCGGATCCCAGCTTTTTTCCAGTGGCATAAAGGATTAATCTGGCTGCCAGAGAGATCAGAGGCTAGAACCCATTGGCAAATACATCATTTTAAGTGGATTTATAATGTAGTCCATGTAGGTGGTTAAGTGCTCAGACGTGGAAGGCCTCAAGCAATGAATACATGGGAAGCTGCTCCCAGCCTATAATTTGAGGACATCTTAGAAAAAAAGATTGTCCAGAGAAGAGATTTGACTCATTTGTCAAAAGAGTTGCCTTCTTTGTAAAAGGCCATAGATTCATGGGTGCCACTTAGATCTGACATTCACAGAGGTGCCGCCTGGTTGAGTGTAATCAATGTAACCCCAAAGATATTTTGCTACCTGAGGTGGAGCAGGAAATGCTACTTTTCATTTGCATAAGTCAAGGTTCACCTTATACTTTATTTGTTCACTTAGAAATACATTATAAGGATCCTTGAATCCAAAGTGCTCTACAGCAATAAAAATGTGAATACTGGCCAACATCAAGTCACCTTAATAAGAAGAAGCTTGCAAATCCACTTTACCATATGGATAGCATTGATATTGATATCAAACAATCAAGAGAACATTAAAATACATTTCCAACAGGTATGAAATAGATTGCAGATTGGACGATCTAGGAACATTTCCTCCCCGCCACCACCGAAAAGAGAAAGGGGGGGGGTATAAGCTTTCAGTATGAATCTGTGACAATGGTCCCTGGTAGAGATGGGCACGAAATGCCAAAATGACGTTTCGTGGTCGTTATTCGGGCCCTGGGGCCCGCTTTGTTTCCATTTCTTCATTTTTCGTGTGCCGCAAGCTGCGGTCACAGGGAGTCCTCCCAGGGCTGGGCGCCACCAGACCTGGCAGCATGCAGGCCGGGAGAGCGTTCCTGCAGCTGCAGGGAGCTCTCCCGGGGCTGGGGCAAGCCTCCTGGGAGAGCCATCCCGCAGCCACGGGGAGCCCTCCCGGGGCCGGGCGCCACCGGAGCCGGTGGCAAGCCTGCCGGGAGAGCAATCCTGTGGCCACAGGGAGCCCTCCAGGAGCCGTGCGCTGCTCTGATCACCACCCCCAACAGGCCGCCACCCCCGGAGCACCGCCGAGCACTGCCCTCCTTTGGTCCCCCTCCCCAAGGACCCCTCCGCCACTCTGTCTGCCACCCCATCGGGTCGCTACACCCAGAGCTCCGTGCAGCACTGCCCTAACTGGGGCCCTTCTCCCCAGGAACCACTCCGCCCTGGGAGCCACCGCCCCGGCAGACCGCCGCCCCACACACACCCGGCCTAGACCCAGGAAACCTGTGGGGGGTACCGCTGCACTCCCCCCCCCGTACTCCAACGATGCCCTCCTCTCCGGCTTCCGAGCCTGCTGCACCATCGCCGCTTCACCACGTGGCCGAGATCCCGGAGCCCAGCCCATAAGGGCTTGGATCCCGCCTCTTCTCATGAGACCAGCAAAGTCTCGTGTCAGCTCCAGAAGGGAGGGGGCAAAGAGTCTCCACCAGGCCCAGCCCCTCTCACCGCCCTCCGCTTGTTGAATGGCAGCCCGGTGAAATGAAGCACCACCACCACTACCATCCCACTTGGCACTTTATTTTGGGCAAAATGGATGCCCTGCCCCTTCCTGCTGTCGCTGACAGTTCCCTACCTAGCCCTGCTTTCTCTTCCTATTCATCCTCGCCATGGCCATCTTTAGAGACAGTGGCCCAGCTTCCTTTGTATGGGACAGGCTGGTTGTCTCTGGGCATAGGTAAAGGTAAAGGTTCCCCCCCTTGCACATGTGTGCTAATTGTGTCCCACTCTAGGGGCGGTGCTCATCTCCGTATGCAAGCAGAAGAGCCAATGTTGTGTAAGTCTATGGCCATGTGGCTGGCATGGCTGCAAGGAAACACTATTTCACCTTCCCACTTTTTATGGCAGTACCTATTTATCTACTTGCATTTACATGGTTTCGAACTGCTAGGTTGGCAGGAGCTGGGGTTATCAGCGGGATCTCGTTCTGCTCCTTAGTCTGCTGAGCCACCATGCCCCTCTGTGCATAGACAACACCTAAAGATGGCAGCAGTGGACAACAAAGAAGAGGTGGCCACAGGACCAGGTAGGGAGGAGGCAGGGGCAGTGGGAAGTTGGTATGCGGGTGGCAGAGAGGGTGGAAGTGTTGCTTCCTCCCCACACACAACATGAACCAGAAAAAAAAATGAACCACAAACATGCCACAAATATATATACACAGTCTGGTTTGTGTAGTATATATACATACTGAAAAAAATAAGGCAAGAGTTGATCTCTAAATGATTCTCTCTTGTTTTGTCCAAAATGAACTCTTTTCATATTTTTTTTTTAAAAATATAGTTTTAATAAGATTCATAGTAGTCATTCAAGGCATTACCCCATGTCCTATTGGCTATACTGAGGTCATAAGCAGTAGTTTCATCAAGATGGGTCTTTTCACTCAAAATCAAAATACTACTTAATCTCATGGTCCAGGGGTTTTGTGGCATTTTAAGTAAAGCCAGTAGAGTTGAGAGGGCAAAGGGCACTGACTGGAAGCGAGGAGAGGTGAGGGAGAAGGGAAGAGGGGCAACTACTGAGGGCAGGGCTTACATAGACCTCTGAAGCCCCACCAGCCTTTTAGCTCACATGTGTGGGGTGAATGCCCACGTAACACAACTTTGATATTCTAAAACCTGGCACAATACTTTGCTCAGCTCAGAAGTAATGGTTGTATTCTATGACTTTTGGGGGGGGGTGTTAATAGACATTTTAATTTTTCACAGAATTGCAAAAATTGATATGCTTACATTTGGTGAGATTTTTATAGCCTGTTTTCAATTTCCTGGATCTTAGGAAGTCAAATATGAATATGGCCTTCCAGTTAAAATGAAGAAGAAAAGGAGGAGAAAGGATGAGGAGGAAATACTGAAAACCCAAAATCAGGCACTCCTTTATTTTTCTGCATTTGAAGATTCAGGGGACTTTCAGACATAGAATCACCACAACAGGAGTCTCTAAATTTTACAACATATTGAAGGAGTGATGATGGGAATTATGGGAAAAACTGTCAAGGTTTTTTTCTGTTATTGATTTTTTTAAAAAAAATGAAATAAAAAAATTAAACTTGTTCTCTCTCTCTCTCTCTCTCTCTCTCTCTCTCTCTCTCTCACACACACACACACACACACACACAGAGAGAGAGAGAGAGAGAGAGCTGATAGGCAGGCACAGACAGACAATACACAATACACAATACACACACACACACACACACACACACACACACACACACACACACACACACACACGACTAACAAGGTTGAGCATATAGGAATCCTAACTCATTCTTTTAAGAGTTAATCATTCAGAGCCCAGGGTCTGGACAGGTCACTTTATCAATCTTTATTTCTTCTTAATTTGACTATTTTAAATTGCTTTAATAGCAACTTATTTAACTGCTTTAAATAGCAGACTCCTGAATGACACTTTGGAGTCATTAACTTGTAACCCAACGCTGTTGTGCACTTACCACATGACTTCCTCTATAAGTTAAAGCTCTGCAGATTTGTGACTGAACTCGAGATGACAAAATGAGCCCCTTATGGCTCATTGGCCACATGGGGGCACCAAATACTCACTTTTTCAGCTTGATGTAGGCTCTATCAATCTTCAGTCTGGTTAGTCAAAACTACTTAATCCTGAATTACGGCCGTTCCTTTGTTCCATACTCACCCTCATTAGTAATACAGGTTAGTTCCCCCACGTCACCCATAAGCATGCGATAAAAGGGCAGAAGCATCTGTTCTTCCTTCGCCCTCCGTGGATGGTTAATTGCTGCCAGAAATTAAACATTTTTTATCAAGAAATCCTGAGTACGCAGCCTCAGACTGAGTGACCAAGAGCAAACTCCTCGTTCCTGGAAATCCCTATATACCCTATGTGATCTGGGATCGTTAGGCTATATATTACACATGGGATATTTGTTGTTGTTTTAATGAAAGAATTCTGAGGTAACATTTTTCTCCAGTAGATACTGGAGGACCTGTTGACACTAGGCTTCTAAATTAATGGTGCACTGGGCTCATGGGAAACAGAAGTAACTTCTGCATAGCTCTTTTTTAAAATTATCCTCTAGCTTACCCAGCTTTGCAGCCCTTTTCTTGAAATGGCAGAAATCTGCTCCAACATACTCTTCCTATCACTTCTTAAGGCACCCCATGAATGCTTACCGGGAAAGAAATGTATCTGGATTTGGTATAGAAAAATAACAACACAGGGCCACAAAAGGAGTATCATCAGAATAAGAGAAGCCCTTGTTTCTGTGAGGTAACCTCTTTCGGGTTCTTAGCTCAGAACAATCTGCTGAACAAGGCTTATACAGATAGAACACTTGTCCTTCATAACATACAGTATAAGCTGATTCAGGACCAATGGTACTCCTTTTCACCATCACCACCACCCTCTTAATCAATCCTATTTGTCCTGTCTCATGTTTGTCATCACAAAATCCATGGCTTCTGAGTATGTTTGGGGGACTCCAGAAGACTAGGTTTGGTGGAAGAATTTAGTGCTATGGCATTTTTCATTGAAGTTTATTTATTTATTTTATTTATTTACATTTATACTTATTAACTGCCCGATTTTCCTTGTGGGGAAAAAGTTCATGCTGAAGGGAGACCTCACTAGTCACAAACTTTCAATTAACGCTCAAAAGCACTTAAAATGAAAAACAGCTCCAGCAAAGAAGCAAGAGCGGCTGAGTGAAAAATGGATTTCTTTAATTATTATTTTTTTTAAAAAAATCTTAAACAAATATCTTTCTTCCCTCTTTCTTAAAGAGAAAAGAAATAGTTTTGTTTGGACACAAATCTTACTAAATTGTGCACTTCTCTGGGACCAAGTGACAAAAAGCTTGCTGTTTCCACTGCTACAGAGATGGGCTGGTTTGCTCTTTTTATACAGTGATCACATCAGATAATCTTTGGAGGGAACCAAATCACCCCCCAGGACACTCGTCTGTGTCGCTTTCTGCTCTCTGTCAGGTGCGGTGTAGGATTGCTCTGGTTTGACCCATTTCAAGTTCACACGAGTGCTGGAAATGAACCAAAAGCAAGCCCTCCTCAAATGTGTTAATATTGTGAAGTGGCTTAAGAGAGCCACTTCACAATATTGGCAAATTAATCATTTCTTCAGCTCCTCCATGGAGGAGCTGAGGAAGGTGGAGGGTTAAGGGTATATAAGGGCAGTGCATATATGCTGTATTCCTTTAAAGACCTAAAGGACTAATGGAGAACAAATGCGTATTTTAACAGCAAGGCAATTGACAGCAGGCTGTGCTGTGCTGTCCTAATACATCTTTACTTCCATTAGTCTTGTAGGTCTTTAAAGTGATGTAGTGCATATTCACTGCCCTTATACACATTAAAAAAACTAGTCACTTCTTTAGTCCTTCCATGGAGCTGGGGAAGAGGTTTATTTGCCAATATTGTGAAATGGCTCTCTTAAGCCACTTCACGATATTGGCAAATTGACAACAGGCTGCTGAGGACCAGGTAGAGTTGCTTGAGTTCCATATGGCATTTGGATGCAAGGACCACTGCATATAGCATATTGGACTTCCTGCCCACCCTCTTTGGCCTAGTCCAGTATGGTCCTTATGCCACATGTAAACAATGCTTTAGAATCCCCTTTAACACCTTAGAACATTTCTCTTTTTCTTTCTTAGAGTTACTATGTATGTGATAAAAGCAAATTTGCTCTGATTATAAAATGGGTGAATTCAAAGTATTTTCCACTGACTTCATGCCATGAAGGATGATTTGAATTGGTCCAGCCCTTTTTTGCTCCTGAGCTAGTCCCACCACCACCCTTCCCCTGACACTGGAGAGCTTCTACCTTTTCACACTGGAATGATTTGAATGGGCCTTTTGCCATGCATTTTGTTGTGATAATTTCTTGTAAAGGCAAATGTGTGTCTGTAGCAGGGGTGTTGGCAAGTTTTTATGTCCCAAGTCCAAGTCTGAGTCTTTGGTACCAAGTCTCAAGTCCCACCAAGTTCCTATTAAAAACAACCTTTTTTTACTCAGACAAAAAGGAAGTGTGGGTGGGTTCCATGCTGCAGGTTGAGTCTGAATAATTGGCAAAAAAACCCAAACAAATCCTGAAACAAGTTCAAGCTGAGTCACTGGTGCAACTTAAGTCTGACTTGACAGCAAGTCCTGCAACGTGAGTGCCCAACCCTGGTCTGAAGGTGGTGTTTCAGTGTCGTAGGCAATTGAGCCATGGGACCCAGCTACCCTGACAAAATGGTGTTTGTATATACAGTTCTAACACAGTTGTCTGTGCTTCTCCATTTCTGCTTGAAGCAAAACTGTAGCTTGACGGCTTTTTCCCACACAGAGACATCTTTTCTCTGCACTGTTACCTAGAGTATAGCCTAGCAGTGAGAAATATAATGTAATTCCTGAGTAATTCATTCCACCCACCATCCCAGTAATGAAGTGTAACATTACAACTGTAACTACTTTTTTGCTAACTTTTATGATGTAATCCTCATCAACTTCAGCTGGACATGTTTTAAGGTAATGTCTGTTTGGAACTGCTTCATTAATTGGATAGCGAGAGGGAGAAAGTCTTCTTTTGCTGTGGCCCTTCTTAAAATCATCAAAGCTGGCATATGGAATATTATTTTTAAATAAGTAAAGAATTATACAGTGGACCCTTGTATAACAAACAGCTTGTATAACATAAAATTTGTACAACATAAAAAATTCTGGAGATAGGGGAAATTTACTTAACATAATCGCCTATGGGGAAAATCCGTATTGGGATCACTCCGTTTTCAATGCATTCCTATGGGAATTTGTATAAAGGAAAATGTGCTTAACATAATTTCATTTGGAACGAATTAATTCCTTTATACAAGGTACCACTGTACTCAACATTTAAAACCTGTTTGTTCTCCTTCCATTCAAAATTCTTCATTTTTGAAGCTCATATTGGCCATGAGAATTTGTAGACTAGAGATGACAGTGTGTGTGTGTGGGGGGGTGTATTCTTGAAGGCTTTCATGGCAGGGACCTGATAGTTGCTCTGAGCAGAGAGAGAACTCCTAGTTCCCTGAGCTCCTTGCCCTCTGAAGATGCCAGCCACAGAGTCTGGTGAAACGCCAGAAAGAAAAACTTCCAGAACATGACCAAACAGCCCAAAAAACTCACAACCACTATTAGTGTAGGTGAGCTTTAGGGACATCTGGATGTCTGGAAAGTTTTTAAGGTGCTCAGCAGGCTTCCTCTAGGACAGTGTTAGCAAACCTATGGCACAGATGGCCAAGCTAGCACACGGAGCCCTTTCTGTGTGCATGCAATATCGCTCCTCACAGCCACAGCACTTCCTCTTCAGCTTGGAGCACACCACTGTGCTCCATGCAGAAAGCCGGGCGAAGGGGAGGCAGTGGCTTTTGGGATGCCCAGAGTGGCATGGCTGGAGAGTATACTAGGGTTATGAAGGAGCCCACAAGCTGCCACCGCTCCAAACTGGTTTTCCCTACAGTGTAGCACCCCATCTGCCTTTCTGCCCAGGGCAGAGAGGCGGATGAGGTGGTACTCTTTGGGAAAGCAAGGATCGAAGAGCAGGTTTTTGAATTTCCCATGGCCACAGCGAGGGTGCTGTGGCCATGGGAAATTCAAAAACCTGCTCCTTCCCAGTTATCACCCCTGCTCTTTGATCCTCTCTTTCCTGAAGGGTAGCACCTGAAGCATTTGTGACCCTGTATTCAGGTTAAATTGCCATATTGGCACTTTGCGAAAAATAAGTGGGTTTTGAATCACAGTTTGGGCACTCAGTTTCTAAAAGGTTGGCCATCTTTGCTCTAGGACAGCCAAGTGAAATAATTAATCATGATGCTACTTCACTTTGTTTATTTGTCTCATTTATAGGGCACATTATAAAACATAATAAGTTATATATTTAAAACAATTCAACCATACAAGTAAATAAAAAACAATTGGATAATTTAAAACAGGTACAGTGTGAAAGGTTATCTTAATGGCATTCAGTGAATCAGTCCTGGTTTTTAAAAGACTGGCTGAGAAGGTAGGCCTTCAGCTGTCAGTGGAAGGACAAATGGGAGGGGGCCCCACCTGACCACCCAAGGGAGAGCATCCCATAAACTGGGAGCAGCCACAAAGAATATCTTCTCTCATGTCCCCATCAACTGCATCAGCAATGGAAAAGAGAGGAGGCATCCTCTGATGATCTTACGTGCAGAGAAAGCAAATCAAAGTGTTCTGCTTATATACCACCCCATAGCACTTCAAGCACTCTCTGGCTGGTTTATAATATAATTAGGCAGGCTATACATTGCCCCCCCCCAGCAAGCTGGGTACTCATTTTACCGACCTCGGAAGGATGGAAGGCTGAATCAGCCATGAGCCAGCTACCTGGGATTGAACCCCAAGTTGTGAGCACAGTCTTAGCTGTACAGTAACCCGCCATCTATCATGGGGGTTAGGGACCCAACCCGCAATCATTGAAAATCTGCAATATGCGGTTGCAGGTCAGGTGAGGCGCAGGGGAGTGGTGTGCGATGTTTAAAATGTCTTTAAGCAATGGAGACAAGTATGGGGGAGCAGTGCACGATGCCTCCATGGAGGCAAGCCCGGGGCTCCAGCTGATTGGTGCTATGGTGGAGGAGAAAAACCTTTATTTCCCCACCCAGCTCCAATCAGCTGGAGCCTGGGGCTTAGGGAAGGGGAAAAAAGTTTTAAAAGCCTGTGCTTTCCAAATCTTTTTTCCCCTCCCTCAAGCCCTGGGCTTCAGCTAATTGGTGCTGGGGTGGGGGAGAAAAACTGTAGAGTACTGCGGTCCTGCGATATAGTGGGACCGCAGTATATGAACCACGAAAGGGTGGTGGACCACTGTAGTACAGGCATTTAACCACTGCGCCACAAGGCTCCTATAGGCTCATGAAATGAGATACAGTCCTTCAGGTAGCCTGGAACCAAGTCATATAGGACTATATTGGTATTTATCAGGACTTTGAATTGGGCCCAGAAATGGACCAGTTGTTGTAAGCTGCCTACACTGAAATCAGGCAGGATCCTTGGACACATGCATGTAAGGTGTATTTTAAAGCCTGTGTTCCTTCTCGTTCTGTATATACATGGACTTGGCTACCAGCGTTCACAAAGATTTAACAGGTTGAGATGGCTTGAAATGAGCTTTTTTTAAAAAAATGGAGGTCATTAAATCTGGACAAGTGTTATTTAAAAGGAGATGTGCATAGAAAATGTTTCCTCAGTTTTATCCATTGTCTATAAGGCAATGATTCCTAGGCTTGGGTCCCTGGATGTTCTGGGACTAAAATTCCTAGAAACCTGCACCATTAGCTGTGCTGGCTGGGATTTCTTGGAGTTGCAGTCCAAGATCATCAGGGGTGAGAGGGAAGTTCAGGAACTCCTGGTCAAGGGGGTTAGTGTCCATGAAATGAATGTGTTTGGTGCTATAGTACCTTATTTCATTCATTATTTGCTAGCATCTCTTGACTTACTTTGGGGGGGGGGCAATGCAGACAAATAAAATGCAGTATTTTTTCCGTGTATGACTATATTTTTGTCTAAACATGTTAGAATAAAAATTATTCACAGAAGTAAGCCTAGGAGAGAATTGTGTGGTTGCAAAACTGTAATTTTGAGTTGGAAAAGTGGGGGTCGTCTTATCCATAGGGGCATCTTATAGACAGAAAAATATGGTACTTTTTTCAATGGGGGTAGATTTCAGGGAGCCATTAATAATTCTGCATGACTCATCAAGAGCTCCATCCACTTGTTTGGCATGTGTTGATTTATATAAACCATGCTGTCCAATTGTCTTTAGTTAGTGTATTCCCCGACTTCTACTCCTAAATCCCCATAACCTGTGTGACAGGAATTATAACTGCTGGCAAAATTGACTGTAAAAATATTTGGCCAGGTATAGAACCATGAAAGATGCTAAGAGCAACAGTGATTCATCACAAATGTTTATAACCACAGTAAACGGGAAAGTCACTAAAGCATCACCAAAACTAGGACAAAGGAGGGCACAGAAGTGCATACAGTTTGCACATGTAATTCATACACATAGACACACAGAGGATTTAAACATAACCAATGGAGTTTTAAAAAGAAACTGTACATAGATTAGCACATTCTGAAAAGCCGTGACCAGCTGAACTACGTGCCTCCTCCTCAGTCTTCTCCCCAGCTGTGCATGGACAGCTCCAAAATGGCTTCTTTCTCTTCGGGTCTTTACACCAGACTTTACAGCAAATGGCCCTTAAAACAGAGGATTTCAAATAGAAAGCTTTCCTCTGACAAGCCTACAAATAGAACACTGCGCTCTGGAAAGCAGAACTTACTCCCAACATAAAGAAGATGACTGCATATTGGTATTCAGTTCTTCAAAAACTTTCTGGTTTATTAATGTGGGACATTGTGCTCATTTGCTCACACTTCAAAATGCCAGGAAACGGCATGATGTTGGGGGAATAGACACCAAACTTTACATAGCAAAGGGCAGTCTGGGTGTTGACAACACCAATGGCAGCCATCATTGTGGTCGACAGGATACCTTCATGTGCTCACTACCACTCACAAAGTGACACCCTGCAATGGAAAATCTCAGAAGCTGGCTGTTTTTTTTTTTTTTTTTTGGCCATCAGTTAACTATGACTTAAGCAAACACAAAGCAATGGTCAGGGCTGTTTTTCAGCAAATGTGAAAACTAATGAGAGGAAGAAATTAGGGACAAAGCAAGAGCAGACTATCTGCTACATTTGTGCCAAATCTGGCACTAATCAAATACCTATTTTCATAGTTATGACTTATGACTTTTGTTTACCTCCATTTTTAAAATTGTTTTGTGGAATGTTGATTTGCTCTGTTGCACAAAATCTATTGCAGAACACCCATGAAGCAATAATGAAGGGTGTATTTATTCTAAAGGCCATATCTATGTGTGCGCGCATCTGCTTGTGTGCATACCTGCATATTGCCTGCTTGCTTCTTTAAAAAAATATTGGGGAAACTGAGATTGGCACATGCATTTTAAGAAAGGCAGATAGTGGACCAGTTATCTGTGACCCTTAAGAAATAGGCACCAGAGACTGCAAGGGCCACCAGCCTATTCAGATGTTCTACGAAGAGGTGAAATTGTGAGGGAGGGAGATTGGTAGCCCCACCCCCTCCACTCCACCTCTTTGCTCATACAGAGTTTAATCTGAAGAGGAGAGCTGTCTGTTTCTGGAGCACTGCCATGTAATTAAGAACCCCTAATTTCTCATGTTTTTGTTTGTTTACATTTCCATCCATCCATCCATCCATCCATCCAAATTAATTCCAGATCTGTTTTCATTTTTATTCTTGAAATAATCAAATGTATCCATAACTACATCCATTAAACAGTCAAGCACATCTCTAACTAGAAGCACTTAAACATTAGCTGTAAACAGGTATTTGATTAGTGCGTTTTTGTACAAAACTCATTAAAGCTCAAGGAGTCAGTAGTATAAATGGCACTGTACATACCTTTGAGGGCAATTTATATGACGATCTTGAGCACTAAAAGAGTCTATACTAATGGAGGTCATATTTCAAATAAATAGATCAGCAGTATTTGCTTTATTCTTGTTTTTCTAAATCCAATTCAATTCCTAAAACCAGAAATATTTTTAAATCCCAGTTTTATGTTGAAACCTTTCATTTGAGCAAAACAAATAAATAAAATAAAATAAATATGGAAAGGTAGATAGAATTATATCTGGCAAAATGTATGCACTGATTTCATTTTCCTCATAAAATATTGGGATTTAAATGCAACATCTCCACAATAGACATACTGTACATGTAATTATATTTTTAATCAGCCTTCCTCCAGCAACCTCAAGGCAATGCACATAGCTACCAGAACTGATATCTTCATGAATGACTCCTGACTCTCCTGTTGTAAATAAGTAACAAGAACATACAAAGCTGTATGGTAAGCACCCTTGAAAGCACATACTGTATCTGGAAGCCAATATTTAGCTGGTTGCAAATCTGCATGATGAAATGGGCAGTAGAGGGTTAACCTCTGAAAGACTGGCAGTCATCATGACAGCCATATGTACAAGACTGTGTTGAACCAGAACAAACTAGTTCTATCTATTTTCATCTACCCTAGGAATAAGTCCTTTGTAAAAGCCAATGGGTCTTAGTTGCTCAAATCTCATAGGATATTTTTTTCTTCACAGATTATTGGGATGGACCATGGCAAGATCCATGGAGGGAAAGATCAGATATTCCTCTACAACTCTTAAACAATATCTCTCACCTCAAACAGATTTGTTCCATGTGTCTTAGCATCATTACACATTCCTTCTTCTATCAAATATTCTTATGAAAAAGATCATAGTATTTTATTATAAACAAAAGCATGATAAAATATTACAGGATTAATAAATATGGTCAAGGGACAGGTCAGGGAAGATGGCATTATTATTCAATAATAACCCTGAAGTAATGCTCATATTTGGGTAGCCATATTAGAGATTTCTTATTTGTATATTAGAAACAGGGCCAGAGTGAGATGACCACCACAGGTACCTGCTTTGGTGTGTCATAGAAATGCCTCAAATCACTAGTTGTCTGATTTTTAATTTAAGAATTTCTATTATCAGAGACAAGAGAAAGCATGTGTATGATTTTCTTCCTCAGCCACTAAAGTAGGTTGATTAGTCTTGGGTATTGTGCACCTCATTACGTGACAAAAGGCTGGGAGTACCATTTGTTTCTTCAAAATTCCTTAGCCCAGCCCTAAATACTGAAATGATTTCTTTGACTAGTGTTTCACATTTGTGATTGCTACCACAACCCCACCTACTTATGGAATTGCTGGATAGCTCAGTTGTTTATATAACCAGGAATGGGCAATTACATAATCCGCAGGGCCTCCTTGGCAGGGACTGGACTTGATAATTAGAGATGGGCACGAAATGCCAAAATGGCATTTTGTTTCATTTTTCATTATTTTTGCTTTGTTTAAAACACAATGATTTTTTTAAAAAATCATTTTGTTTTTCGTTGGTTTTGTTTTTCATTTTTCATTTTTCATTTTTTAAACTTGTGCTGACCAGCTGGCCCAGGGGCCAGGTCAGCATTTTAAAAAAATATTATTATTTTCCTTGCCCGTACCAGCTGGCCTGCAGCCAGGCTGGCACATTTTTAAATTTTTAAATTTTTATTTTATTTGTTCAAGCGCTGGCCAGCTGGCCCGCGGGCAGGGGCAGGGCTTCCCCCCCCCACTCAAGTGCCAATCAGCTGTAGCACAGGCTGATTGGCACTTTTTCCCCCAGGAGGGAGGCCTCCCAGCCACCTCAGAAGCCCTCTCCGCAGGGGCTGGTCAGCAGCAGTGGCAAATCCCTGGCCCAGTATGGGGAATGAAAAATGAAATGAAATGAAATGAAAATTTCCATTTTGTTTAATTTCATGGTTTTTTTGAGGGGGTGGTTCATTATTCATTTCATTACATAACAAAAGGAATAAAGAATAACAAAACAAATTTTAATTCATTTCATGCCCATCTCTATTGATAATCCATATAGTGATAAGAACATAAGAACATAAGAAGAGCCATGCTGGATCAGGCCAAAGGCCCATCTAATCCAGCTTCCTGTATCTCACAGTGGCCCCACCAA